>JAWNZC010000156.1:3167500-3758656 GCA_035771165.1 Paragorgia papillata
GAATTATTTTACAATATTAACAAAAGAACGTGATTCAGCCGAATAATGCATGCTAGTAAGCCAAGAATGAAATGTAATTTTTATGTATAGTTACCTGCGTAATCAGAGCACACTCCAAACAAAGATAAACCAACCAAGGCTATAGTGGGAGCAACAGTGATAGGACCAATAAAACGTAGAAGAAAACCAACTAACCCAGTGAAACCAATGAAAATTTGAAAAAGTGACGATATCATGACGGCACCTTGGATCTTAAAAATGTAGATAACATCGGATAGATCGATAACATCAATGCTATTGCGACTAGGAGACGTTATTTATAAAAAATTAAAAAAACTAAATTGCCAACACTGTTTTAACAGTATTTACAAATATTCATTAAACATTTATTTCTTTTGTAATAATATACATGAAAACATTTCTCAATTCTGATTGGCTGAGAGCAAAGGAAATACAGTGCAAATTTTGTTTTATTTTTTTAAATTTGTACAAAAATCATTTTTGACTAGAAAAAAAGCTCTTCCTGTTAAATTTTTTCATGTATGTTATTTGCACAAAGCATTTTGATTGGAAAGATCCTCTTCATGTTAAATTTTTCCATGTATATTATTAATAAGTAATAGCATGATTTCTTGTGCAATTTGGAAAAAAAAAAACATGCACGAGTGAGTTTTTCAAAGACTATCAAAATTGTCCTATACCTCAATTTGAGGTATTTGAAAAACTGAAACCATGCTATGTACCTATACAAATTTCTTTATGAATTATTAATGAATTTTATAATATAAGTATAAACTTAAAAACTGTTAATCAAATTTCAAGGGACTTGATATACAATAAAGCTTTGCTCTTTCTTTCTTATACAAAATTTTCGTTAACATAATTAATTTAGACAAGCCCGCTATTTATATACATGAATACTTTACACTTTTAATAAGCCCCCGAAAATAGCCACCCCTATAATCTTAAACAATTTTTTTTTCGATATTGAGCTCTCATCCAAAAAAGACCATGGGCATAATTCTAATAATTATATAGTATAGATAATAAATTACTTATTTTTATCCTTAAAAACAACACTAAAAATCCTTCAAAACGAAAATAATAAACTCACAAACCCTATTCTTAAATGGCCGCCTATTTATTTTAATATTTTTATGTGCATTTAAACTAGCCTTTCGAACCTCGTTTTTGTATCTACTGCGCATGCGAGTAGATACTATGTCGGCATGCAAGGTTTTCTGATGTTAGTTAAGTAACAATAGAATATTCTTCGGGACCAATCAAATTTCAGAAGGTTTTTACGATCACATCCCGAATCAGTCCGAGCAGTCTGACGCAGTAGATACATGTATGCCCTGTGTCTATTTTTGTGTTTGTAATTCAACAAAATTCCTACATAATTATAAAATTAAAAACCTTATTATCTGAAGCCTTTGAATGCACAAAAAAGTATGAAAGCCGCCAGTGGACCTTGTTAGTTTTGTTACTCGGGCTACCTGCATGTGGTAGGCCGAGTCTGTACGGCTCGGGGTTTTTTGGGTGTCACGGTTCTTGCATTTTTGCACTTTTTACTTCCGCTAATATTCATACTTCCGCTAATATTCATACTTCCGGTGAGTTGTTAGCCGTGTGCATGAGTGGGCTGGGGGCATTTTGTTTGATCTAGTTCTTTGATCCTTTCGCTTTTGGAGTTGCACAAAAATTCTGCAACTCATTCTGCAACTCATTCTGCAACTCATTTTGCAACTCATTCTGCAACTCATTCTGCAACTCATTCTGCAACTCATTTTGCAACTCATTTTGCAACTCATTCTGCAACTCATTTTGCAACTCATTTTGCAACTCATTTTGCAACTCATTTTGCAACTCATTCTGCAACTCATTCTGCAACTCATTTTGCAACTCATTTTGCAACTCATTCTGCAACTCAATTCTGCAACTCATTCTGCAACTCATTTTGCAACTCATTCTGCAACTCATTCTGCAACTCATTTTGCAACTCATTCTGCAACTCATTCTGCAACTCATTCTGCAACTCATTCTGCAACTCATTCTGCAACTCATTCTGCAACTCATTCTGCAACTCATTCTGCAAGCCAGGCCACATGCCATTCCACCAAGTCATTCCACTTTTTGCATTCTTACGTATACCCTGAACCCGGAGTTTTTTTCCTCTTTATATATAAGTTACGAAGATAGGAAACTGATAAGAAGCGATATGAACCTCACTTTCGTGCACTTCATGCTATATTTGACTGTAAATCTTATAAGCTAATCAAATGTCAGTTCAAGCAAATAGCAATCGTATCACTCTGTTTAAAGATCATCCAATCAGAAATGTCAAACAAATTTTGAAATAGCTATAATTCTGTTGAAGCGGTTTGATGCAGTCATTATATTGCTTCCAACCAGAGACTTTTTCCGTCGTGTCCCGCTTCACTCTATAATTGTAACCGACAAAACCTCTAGGACCAAAGTAGCAATGTCTTACCTCTCTCATTCGAATTTCCCATATTCCATCAAAAGTGCTATTCTTGGGATCTGAAATGGAAATATATTTTATAAATACATGTATAATGCAAAAGTAATAATTAAGAATGCGAATGTTTACAATAATAATTATATGCCTGCAGTAAGCAAAATTAAGATGCATTTTCATATTGCATTACTCATTAAAATATTTGTATTGAACAATTTACAGCACCACTTGTCTCCCTTACAAAAATACTTCAGACTTTCTTGGTACAATGGTACGAGATTGGGTAACACTTACCTTCTTTCAGTCCAGGCGGGCATTGAAACTGAGGTAAAGACAAAATAGCAAACGTTGGCACAAGATAAGTAAATGTGCTTCCTTGGATAATTGGAAGTCTGCAGAAATTTAAAAAAGGAGCCACAGTAAGTCTCACAGACATTTAAATAATAAATAAAATTATTGTTATTATTTTGAGTTTTCATAAACTTCCTGTTAAAATTTCCCAACTTCCTGCTTTGAACGAAAGAGATGGCGTTGTAACATTTACATGCAGATGATCTGGATACACGGCCTAAGGTTCCCGACATAGGGGCTATGGTAGCTGGAGATCTGAGGCAATGTTCTCTCAGACGAATTTTGCAATTTAAAGTTCAGAGATGCCGTTTATATTGTTATCAGTGCCAGTGGAACATAATTACATTAAAACTTACAAACCAAAGTACTTAATCTAAAGTTGAAATGAAGAAAAATCTGTTAACTTTCCTTTCTATAGCTATAAAAAGTACTTTATTAACTGGCAATTATTTTTTTACTGTTTTATATACCGTTTTTAACTATAACTTTGTTCTATATCCAATTAAAATTTGTGTACACCTTTAGAAACCAAAAAAACTCAAAAAATCTCCGAAATAGCGTACCGTTGAGCTGCTATTTATAGCACAAAATGCGGACAAACAAACCAAAATTGACTTTCAAATGATTGCGAATGAGCCATTGTCTATTGTTCGGACTGCAAGAATTGTGGGTAAAAGCGGACAAACCTAGATCGTCACGATGAGCGCTATTCCGCGTCACTTGGCAAAAATATTTTAGAACAACTTACCTGTTTCCAAAACAGGTTTGCAAGAGAGTGGCTAGTCCACTCATGAAAAAGATGGTGCTGATCAGTTTCCCAGTCACTACGTCATCGTTCACACACAACGCAGGTGATATTATAATGGGAATGGATAAAGTTGCGCCAAACATTGTTAAATAATGCTAGAAAATAAAAAAAAGTAATGCTCGATACAAGATAGTATTATGTAAAACAAGAGGGCACTCAAAGACTGCATACCTCCGCCAGAGGGTTAGTAGAGATGTTTAAAAAGAAAACGAACCATCCCGCTAACCAGGCTAGCAACGAGTCCGGCTACACATGTATGGATAAATAAAATGCGCGCTTGATTGCATTCGTACCGGAATTATGCAAAACTGTTTGCATAAAATAAGGAAACTGGTCTTATGATCATATCGCAATCAAGCAATTGTCTTCTACACAGAGAATCTCCTGGTCAAATTTTCATGGTATATTTATCCAATTCTCAACCAAATTCAACCAAATGTTAACATCTTGGTCTTTGGTCTATGACTGATAAATCTTTCCATAAACTTTCATGAAAACCTGTGCAGTACTTTGTGAGATATCCTAGCGACAGACAGACAGACAGACAGACAGACAGACAGACAGACAGACAAACAGAGGTGAAAACTGAACATAACTTCTTGGCGGAGGTAATAACCACGGTACGGTGCAGAGGAAATTTAAAATGTAACCTGATTTGCAATGATCTAATAACTTTTTATATCTTAATTCATCTTGGTTAAAATATTAACGGATGCATTCACACTATACGTGTACTAGAAAATCTCCGCTTATTCGCAGAAGCTAGGCTTTTTTCAATTCGCGTATAGGCACGTGCGCAATTGACCTTTTCACCAATAGCGGCGCCATCTTGAATTCGCAATGCATTGTGGTCTATCCAGGGTGTGTGGAGACACAATGAGGTAATTTTTTCTTTATAAATACTTTCGTGGCAACAATGTCTAAATATAATAATTGTCATATTGGTAAAAGCAACAATTGTCGGACGTATTAGGATAGATCATAGATATAGGAGGTATAGATTGCCGACTCGGTTTTGGAGACGGGCCCACTATGGGGATCCAAGATGGCGGCTCAACCGGGCAAAAGCTCAATTCACCCTAACAGAACAAGTCACTTTGAGTGACTCTCAAGAATTGTTTCAAGCCTGTCGAGAATCTCAACAACATCAGTATGTTTGGAAAAAAATATTAATTTCAATTCGTAATGTCCAAATTTTGGGTAAATCGATATATTTTCAGTGATGGAACTTCATGGTTTTTTTTCACTTGTTTTTTAGCTTAAATTCCCTTAAGATAACCTAAATGTATTGTAGAAATACTTTTGTTAAGATACTTTTGTTTATTGTTGACGTAGATTGATAAATTAAGTAAAACACTGCCCCACGGCTGATCATTAACTCTGGTGAATGGCTTTAATTGCCAACCAAAACTTTCAAAATATTTCTGTACTGAACGTATTCGTCAGTTTAAAGCAGTAATTTTCTCAATAAAAGCTCCCTCTTGGCTTTCGCCAATTTGGTCACTTCAGCCGCCATCTTGGTTTTGCCCGGTTGAGCCGCCATTTTGGACTGACCCACAGTGGGGACATTACCGAAACAGTGACCCTGTTGTGAGTCCGCAATCTATAACTCTTTTATCGATGGGATATAGATTCATGACAAATGTATCCTTATACGTCCGAGAATTATTGCTTTTACCAATATCACAACGATCATATTTAGACATTGTTGCCATGAAAGTGTTTATAAAGATAAATTTACCGCATTGTGTCTCCACACTAAGCAATCACCTTTTTAATTGAGCTTGTTACTCTGGATAGACCACAATGCATTGCGAATTCAAGATGGCGCCGCTATTGGTGAAAACGTCCATTATTAAAGTGCTTATATCACTTGTGGGGTTTTAACGTATTTAAATAGAGCAGAAAAAATCAGTTAATAAGTTATTTTGCCGTTTTTGATTTAGTCCTGACATATTGGCTTCTGAACATGCCAATTCTCAAAAATTTCCGTCGTTCATTTTAACACCTTGGGGGCCTGGGACTCAGGAACGAGTCAATCCAAAACAACTACGTTTCGGCTTATTGATTCACAAAACACATATATTTGACTGAAAAATCCAAATGTCGAGCTCACACCCGTTTTCCAGTACGCACGAGAGTTCCAACTAAGAAGACGGTCGTCTTAGGTTCCTGAGTGCCAGGCCCCCGTGCTTAAAAATGAACGACGGAAATTTTTGGCGAAAAGCCGAACTTGGCATGTTTAAAGGCTTATCAGAAACTATTAAAGTAAATCAAAAACGGCAAAATAACTTGTTAACTAACTTCTTTTGCTCTATTCAAATACGTTAAAACCCCACAAGTGATATAAGCACTTTAAGTGCGCGGCGAAAGAAATTGGGTATATATAAGTACTTCGTGTTTAATAGGTCCACATAATAGTGTGCATAATACGGCATACATATACACTAGTGATTGTAAAATATGTGTCAAGTATGTGGACCTTACATGAAGTAGCTCTGAGAATATTCAAGAGAACCACTCTAAAATTTAGAAATTAGAATACCTGGAATCCCAATAAAACAGCTAGATACCAAGGTGGGTTTTCCTCGATACTGTAGCTTAGAGCTAATGCATCTTCTGTTTCCTCATTTATTTCCTGATCTTGATTTACCTCCTTGTATTAAACAAAAAAATAATTGGGATTAATAATTTTTTGCGGAGGAAATAATATTTTCGGGTAACATGAAGATTTTTTATGAGTAATTATTAGAATCTATATAAATATGTTTCGTAATATAATAATATATAGTACGTGTTTTCAGCTTGAAGTTGGTAAAGTTTCGTTTGTTTCAGTAGGGGGGCTCGAACCCACAACCTCTCAAAGAAACGTACATGTTTAATACGAGTTATTTTATAAAATTAATACAAAACATTTACCCAGTTTGCATCAAGTTTTTAAAAACTCATTAATAATTCATGAGGAAAACACAAAGGAAAATCATGACCGCGTGACATGTCTCTATATGTGATAGAGACACGCTCGCTATTTTCGATGAACTTTTTCTTCGATTTTGCGGCTCAGACAACTTCAATTTTCAAAATTGATTTTTATATATAGGTTAAAGCACGAGGGAGAGGTTTTTATTTAACTGTGAAGACCGAGGGCGAAGCCCGAGGTCTTTACAGTTAAATAAAAACCGATTCCCGAGGGCTTTAACTTATTTATATACTTGCCACACCCTATTCTTTTGTTTTCCGTCGGTTTTCGACATTAAAGATTCATAATTGTTTTATGCATATTTTTGAAATTATAATACAGTGAAAAGTCGTTTGAGTTCAAGCAAGGAAGGCGTGATGGCGGAAAGTGACGAAGAACACTATTACTCAGAGCCGTTTTATATCAGAAGAAATAACTGAGTGATATCTTATCAGAAGGAGGCTCTGATATTGATGCAAAGTTTGATCGGTGGTTGTGCGAGTCAGAAATACAGGATCGTGTTCGGCAGTCCGTTCCGTTGGCGACTAGATACAAGGATGGATGGGCGGTGAGAGCTTTCGAAACGTGGCGTCTAAGTAGAGAAAAAATGGCGCTTAGTAATAACACAATACGTTGCTTTAAGACGCCTCTCAAAAATATGTCTGCAGATGAGCTTAATGAGTCGATTTCGTATTTTGTGTTTGAAGTAAAAAAGCAAGACGGCACAGAATACCCAGCTAATTCAGTCCATAGTTTGGTTTCTAGTTTACAACGTCATCTGAAAAGTCAATGTGGAAAGAATTTTCGATTTTTGAATGACGATGTCTTCATGAAATTACGTACATCACTCGATGCTGTTATGAAAGAGCGATCGTCGGCTGGAATAGTGCCCAGTGCAAAAGAGCTGAAGTCATTTCACTTGATGAAGAGAGTGAATTATGGGCAAAGAATATCCTTGGGGAAGACAATGGCAGGCAGTTGGTCGAAACGTTAGTTTACTTGTTCGGACTTCATTTTGCATTACGGGGTGGAAAGGAGCACCGTCGCCTGCATCGGGTTAATCCTCAAATTGTTTTGAAGTACGACGATAAAGGGAAGAAATATCTGGAATACACCGAGGACATTAGCAAGACAAACGCTTGCAAGATTGTACGACGCGAAAGTAGACGAACAGCTAATTTGTGAAAAAACAGGTTTGTTTGCTTCATGGTTAAAATAGAATGTATTTTGGATGGTCTTTACACAGTATTTTAACGTGACCCATATATGGTATACTTTAGTCTCCGTATAGGTACATGGTATGTCGTGTTAAATTTAACGTGTGGATTAATTTTAGGCCATCGAAGTTTGGCGGTCCGAGCTTACAAGAGGACCAGTAAAGAGCTGGAAGAAGGCGTTTCGTCCGTATTATACGGGAATTTGACAGAAACAAAAAGGATATGTACAACGCCGAGTGAAGCAAAGAAGGAAGTGGATCTGGAGCCTGTTGAAGGGAAGAAGAAAGTGACTCCTGCCGAGATTGTTCAAGTGAAGGAAGCGACCCACGAGCCTGTTGAAGGAGGAAATAAGAAAGAAGCGTGTTTGAAGCATGATGGAGGAATTGAAGATAAGAAAAAATTCAACATTACAATTAACTTTAATTTAAACTCTTAAATGGGATAATTTTGACTTTATAAGTATAGTTTTGTGCTTAATGCCAGTGTTGTGTTTTAAAGTATGTATGCATGAGTGCACTCTTTTGTTTTGAATATAATTATGATGTTGTGTTATGTTAATTTACAGGAATTGGTGGTAGGTGATTATTTTTCAGTAATAACCTGGTACCCGGTTATTATATAGTTTCTTTCAACCCCGCCTTTCCCCCGGAATATTCAAATACCACCGCCTACTTTCAGACAGCGGTTATTACACTGAAATTAAAAACCGACTGAAAACAAAAGAATAGGGTGTGGTAAGTTTATAAATGAGCTTCTTATATGGATAGTTTTTGAATTATTTAAAAATTATGAGCTTTCGCCGTTTGGGTCTGCCGCCCGTGTTCTGGTCGTTTTCAATAAACATTAGAACAAAACTAAATTATTATATGGCTGGGTTTGATTTCTGGTCCGTACGCAAAACGACGCACGCTGATTCAGATTGGTCCCTGAGAGGTCGGGATTTTACGATATTGACCTCCGGTCTGTGTCCGGATCAATACGCTTTTTTCTCGGCCCTGCACGTTTTGGCGAGAACATTTCTGAGTTGATTTGAATAGAGAACTGGTTATCTTTATTCAAATATTCTGAACAATAAAATGTACTAGAACATTGCTGCTGGTTTTCTTTAAAGCTGTTTATCTAAAAACACGACAAATAAAGGCCGAACTGGTGTAAACAAGAAGGTCAAGTAGCGACACGAAAAACTTAACAGGTAAGGTAAACAGCATACTCCGAAGACAAAAACAACGCTCGAAACTTAAAAATAGAATTGAATGAACCAATAGCCATATAATAAATTCCTTATTAACCTCGTTTACTCGGTCTGTACGGGAAAGTACTGTATTTGCCCTCGGTTTTACCGTACAGACCTCGCACTCGGTTAATAAGTCCTTAATATAGATATATGTGTAAAGAGTACATGGACATGTCATGCTGGTACGTATATACATGCATGCATGCGCATTTTAATATATTGTCTGGTTGACTCCGCTGGCCGGATAACTCGCCTTCATATAAACGTACCCTTAGACCCCGTTTACACTAGAGCAAAAGTATCCGGATTCACATTGTTTTTCATCCTCATGGGAATAAAAAACAATGTGAATCCGGATACTTTTGCTCTAGTGTAAACGGGGACTTAGAAACGTTGCACGAGAGACGGAATATCAAATAAAACAACTACAGGCATGACTGGCGGCTAAAATTCCTTTATAATTGCTCAAATATATATATGATAAGATTAAACCACAGCCTTTTATGTATATCTATATGTCTAGTGAACGGTTAATTAAAACTATTAGTTTTATTAAAGAGATATCCCCCGCAGATATTTCAGTAAACCTTTAAAGCTTTTCCATGCATACCAATCGAAACACCATTATGAAACTGTCATGTTGCTCATGTCGACGTCTCGTCTTGTGCTCGTAAATTGCTGTTTCTCGACGTTCAACGTAATGTCGACGTTCAACATAACGTCGACGTTCAACATAGTGTCGACGTTCAACATAGTGTCGACGTTCAACATAACGTCGACGTTCAACATAATGTCGACGTTCAACATAGTGTCGACGTTCAACATAATGTCGACATTCAACATAATGTCGACGTTCAACATAATGTCGACGTTCAACATAGTGTCGACGTTCAACATAATGTCGACGTTCAACATAGTGTCGACGTTCAACATAGTGTCGACGTTCAACATAATGTCGACGTTCAACATAATGTCGACGTTCAACATAATGTCGACGTTCAACATAATGTCGACGTTCAACATAGTGTCGACGTCGACGTTCAACATAACGTCGACGTTCAACATAATGTCGACGTTCAACATAACGTCGACGTTCAACATAATGTCGACGTTCAACATAGTGTCGACGTTCAACATAACGTCGACGTTCAACATAATGTCGACGTTCAACATAGTGTCGACGTTCAACATAATGTCGACATTCAACATAATGTCGACGTTCAACATAATGTCGACGTTCAACATAATGTCGACGTTCAACATAATGTCGACGTTCAACATAGTGTCGACGTTCAACATAGTGTCGACGTTCAACATAATGTCGACGTTCAACATAATGTCGACGTTCAACATAATGTCGACGTTCAACATAATGTCGACGTTCAACATAGTGTCGACGTCGACGTTCAACATAACGTCGACGTTCAACATAATGTCGACGTTCAACATAACGTCGACGTTCAACATAATGTCGACGTTCAACATAGTGTCGACGTTCAACATAATGTCGACGTCCGAGTTTGCACTTTCAACATTTTTTAATGTTGAAATTGCATTTCATGTTGAAAATGTGAACTTCAATATTGGCGGATATTTGACACATTAGCCAAATATCCGCCAAGGTTGGACTCGTACCAGGACAACCTCGTACCCAGGGTCTTCTCTGCTTTCAAAATGGCGAGAGGAGAAGACCCTGGCAAAGGCTGGTCACGTGATTCCCAAATACTCCACGATTCTTGGAGTATTTGGTCACGTGGATAATTTGAGCTTCGCCCGTCCTGGGGGGAGCGGTTGATTCGGTTCTTATAAACGTCAAGGTTGTTGCAAGTCAGGTAATGTTAAATTCGAGCGGTAAATTAGATATATTTCAAAATTTACGACATTTGCTGGATAATTCATATTTGTTGCCGTCAATTAATCGCCAGAAATGAAGCCGAAGGCGACGAACGATCATAAACTGATAAACAGAAACCCGCTCTGCGGTTACAGGTACTGATACATACACTAAAAATATTCGAATGCTGTTGATCGTTGTAAGTATATTTACCGTCCAGTATAGCACATTTATGTTTCTTGTCCACACGTTTTGGATTTGTGGAAATTTAATTGTATCTATCGATTTTAATATACTCTTGTTATTTATACGATTTGGTTATTCTTGAGTACCTAAATAGTTCGCTGAATAGTTTTACATACGCAAGCCAACTATACGCTGTTTATCAGTGACTGTACCGCGCCCCCGGTACAGTGTGAGTCACTTATCAAAATATTCCAAAGTTATTGGTGACACGTGACCAGCCTTTGCCAGGGCACGATCGGAAATCGCATAGAAAATCGGCCACTTTCATGGGGCAGTTCGCAGTCCACGTGCGTGCTGGCTCAAGTGAGTTCTGAGGACATTTGAAACTGATGAATTTGAGAAGGGTAATGGCTTCGTACATCGCGAAAATTCCACGAGTTATCAACAAACCGTATTCTATGGCAAGCTCAACATTCGTGCTATGCGCTCGTGGAAGAAATATGGTCGAGCGACGATTTTGAGAGGAGATGTTTGACTTTGAGCTCGGGGTGTCCTAGCCTGGTACTCTGGCCCAATTTGAAAAGAAATATGGGCCAGGTAACCACTAATCTCATTCTCGCGTCATCAGGGCTAAATCCACTTATGACGATTGCAATTTCACTCATAGCCACTAAAAACGCGCGAAATTTCAACCAATAGGAAAGCAGAAGTCTTTAGTGGTTACCTGGCCCATATTCTTTGATTGGACCAGGGTACCAGGCTAGGGGTGTCCTCGCTGAAGTGTGCAGCCTGCCGGCCGTGTATTGATGACGTTTACACGCAAGATATTCGTTCTACGCGTGCGTAGCTAATACGGGTCAGCCCCACTGATCTATATAAGAGACTGGATAGAGCATCTATTATCTGAGCGCCTTCAGAAATTGAAGCCGGAAGTTACGCCCTAATTTGTAAGCGACGCCATATTGGATGGTCCCACCATGAGGAGTGAGTTGCTATATTTTACTGTTGTGAATTCGTTGTTTTCGCATATAATCACGAAATAGACGAACAACACAAATCCATTTTGGTATTTCAAGCAACGGGACACATCATGGAACTATGGAGGACCTAAGAACGTGAAGGGAAACTGAATCGTAAGTAAATAACTTGATATTTTGACGAAATTTCGAAGGGGACGGAGAGCTCCCGAAGGGTTATTTACCAAGGAAACGGGAAACCCAACATTGTAAACGGCCGGTGGTTAATAAACTGATTTGTAGCATACAAATGTGAGATAATACTGTAATTGTGGAATGTTCACAATCGAGTAGATCATTTTAAAAAGCCGAAGGACGTGTAAAATTATGGCACAGAAGATAGATTGGTTTGTAGAGTTGTGAGTAGATTTCGACAAGCAGCATATTTCTTTGGCAACATAGGAGCATGTTAATACTCTATAAGTTTGTAATACTTACAATGTTTGGTGCTTCCATAGAAGTAAACTGTAGCATGCATCATAACAAGAACGAGCCAGTTTGTTTTATTAAACTCCATGCCCAGTGTCCAAGTCATGTATTTAAGAAATTAAGTTGTCAACATTGTTTCTTATTAACAGCTGAGCTATTTTACTCCCTGTCATTTTGATGAAAAAATTGTTTGTGAGTATCTGTAAAATTGAATGTGATATTTGTATGTTATGTTGTAGGTAGTTTAAAATGAAACAACAATGAATGAAGAACAATAAAGGTGAAGCAACATGACAACTTAATACAGAATATAATTGAACTGTGTCATTTATAGTTTTCAAACTTTGTCAATGATTTGATTAAAGAAAATGTTTACAATTCATGAGTGTATTTTGTCTTGTGTAGTTTGATTCTGTATAAATGTACTATATAATGATAAATTTTTAATCTGTTCTCTGACTTCTGTATGTTATGAAAATTGTGGCAGAACTAATACTGTACTATCAGTGTGTACTTATACAAGTAGATCAACAAGGCCAGTGTTTGATGTTTATATAAAGTCAAAACAAATCAAGCTAATATATATGTTAAACTTCACAACGATGTGGTGGATAACATTTGTAAACAGGCTAAAAAAAAAGCATCTTGGCAAAGGTATAGTCACAAAACTAATTATATTGTAAAATTAATACAAGATTTTTAGTTGTAGGCAAATGTAGGCCCAATTGCCCAAATTAGATAACCCTATCTCATAGAAAATAATAAACTCATTCTGATTAATCCTGTGAATGCCAGGATAACTTATTTGAATCATTACCCCGAGTTTTCTGTGAGTGAAAATATATTGTTCAAGTGTTCAACTATAGGCACATCCACTGATCTATACAGTTGGGCACATCGCATTCTTAAATTAATTGTTTGATTCCGGTCTTTTGGCTTATGATATAATAATACCACAGCAGTTGTTCGTAGTGTAGCTTGTTCAGTTGATCAAATTTCCCGAATTCATTCGGTCCTTTAGCAGTATTTCCATATTGTGAGTTAATTCTGAATGAGAACGGCCTTCGTCTGTTCAAAGTTGTCATCAATGCCACTTGGGAGTTCGCTCCATTGAACTCGCAAATTCCGTTTTCCCCCACATTTTGGGGCTAAATAACTACAATTTTTCTCTCTAAATGCTTCACATGTCCTTTCTTCCTCGTGATAAAAAAGTTTGTCCGAACCCGAAGGAGAAAAATGCCTTAATATGCGAAAACTATAATTGTGCAACAGTAAAATATAGCGAAAGTGGGACCATCCAACATGGCGGCTGTTGCCAACTTCCGACTTCAATTTCAGAGAACGGATGCTCTATCCAGTCTCTTATATAGATCAGTGGTCAGCCCGTATTTCGCGAGCCTCGACAGCCGCCATTTCCGATCGTGTCTTCTCTCCGCCCCGCCATTTTGAGAAGGCCCTGAGTACGAGGTTGGTACCAGGACGTGTCAGGATCATTGTCACACGCACACGGTCATGGTTAAATAATATACACGAGCGAGGGGTAAAGCACCATAGAGATCATATAAATACTAGAGGGGCATTGGCCATTCTCGTCCCCAGAGCCCTTTCATGAAAAGGGCTCTGGGGGAATCCATATACATCGCGATCTGATTGGTTGTTCAAATTCAAAGGCCTAATTAACCAACATGTCTAAGTTTACTGAGGAGGGTAACCATCGAGGCACAGGAGAGGGCTTGGAGAGAACCAACAAGACTCTACTCACAGAGCATGCAGAGAGCCAAGTTGCGTTGGGCACCATCTTCTGAGTACTAACCCCGTCTGACCAAGCTTATGCCAGTAAAAATAGCAACTCTATAGTGGCTCATATAATAGAAAATAAGTTGCTGATTCGGCGCTGGTGATAAACAGAACACTGTATACATTATATAGCGAATAATACATGGATGCGCGGAAATATGAAATTTATTTCGAGTGTTGACTAGGATATCTCACACCGGAGTGAGCAAAGCGAACGAGTGAGATATCTTGGTCAACACGAGAAATAATTTCATATTTCCAAGCATTCATGTATTGTTCTTGTAGTTGTTATTATATAAAAAAATAGTCCCATTTTCCCCACAAAAATAGAGAAGTAAACTCTATTGTTATATACCAAAGACTTTCGTTTGCCAAAGATGAAATCCTATTGGTCAAATCATGGTCACGTGTTGTTCAACAAACTCAATGTTTCTTTCTGCCGAGGGAAACAGTGCAATGTTTCCCTCTGACGTCAACTTTAATCATGCGTTGTTCACGTGAATACACAATGATTATTGCATCAGATCAAGAACTTTGGACTTTTCGGAACATTTTGAAAATAAGAGCTGTTTCGAGCTTGTTTGGTGCGAAATAGTCCATTTTCCAAAGGAAAGAATATCTATACATATCTTCAAAGAAGGTCTGAAGAAAATCTGGATAAATTTAAAGCTGTTCTTTGTACTTGTTGAGTCTGGTGTATTTCTTCAGTTGAATTGAAATACGAAGACAAAGTCAAAGTGTTTTGGTAAGTCTTTTTGCTTTTTACAAGTTTCGAGTCAGTTTGGCATTTTGTATTTTAAAAGTCTTTGGTATATAACAAAACGCTTGTTGACTTTTGCCTCCAGAAACATCGAGTTTTACGGACCCGAAGGCTTCAATGTCACCCGAGGGCTTTAGCCCGAGGGTGACATTGAAGCCTGAGGGACCGTAAAACTCGATGTTTCCCTCGGCGCCAGTCAACAAGTGTATATTAGTATAAATACATATACACAGGTGCATGATTATAGAAAATCACGCGCGCTGATTGGTCGAGCTACTTCGGATTAATTCTCGATAATCACCTACAGCGTTTATTCAAAATGGCCGCCAGTCAAGTTATCAATGCGACAGACGAGGAAATTAACAATTTTAAAGGTGAAAATGTTGTTCCTAAAAGTACGAAAATGTGTATTTATACTAAAGGCTCAGTGAATATTGGTGAATAATAACCTCGACTTCGTCTCGGTCATTATATTATACACCGATATTCACCTCGCCTTCGGCGAATAATTGTTATATATTTACATTATCAACTATAGATTTCAGCAATATCCAGTGGCGGCGGAAGATGTTTTAGCAAAGTTTAGGCCTTTTTTAGCCCCATTATCCCTTCTTAAAAATATTGGGGAGGGCTATAGCCCCCCAAGTCCCCCCGTTCCGCCAAATAGGGACCTTAAGATGCTAGGACGACGACGGCGGTTAAAAAGCAATTCAAATTTTAGCATTAAAAATAAGTCACGGTTAACTGACTACTGTATTCAATACTTCAAGCTTGTTTTATAATTTTCAAAGTTTTAAAACGGTTGCAGTGACTGTGTTAACTGTTAAGGAAATCTCAGACAACAGTTCTCATCACTCCACGAGTCAACGTCGTCCTGAAGACGGTGAAAATGCTCTTAGTGGCGTGGTATACAGAAACAAGGACGGTGTTCAGATTACTCTTGGGACTAGAAATTATTCATTATCTTTGTTTTGCAAGAAGAATGCTTTTGTCTGAAGGACGTCGTCCTCGAAGTTTCCGTCGTAGATCTTAAAGGTCCCTAATAACAGCTTCTATCCATTCACCCTAACTCCCTAAGAAGCAAATACGGTCACAAAAGTTGAACGATTTTCGTAATGTCCTGGAATTCAAGGAATTTAATACTAGAGCGAGCCATAGCATAACAATCAACAATAGATTTTTGCCAAAACTTGTCCGTATAAATCAAATCAAGACGACCACGAAACGGCGACAGATACGTTCAGCCCGGTCCATGTAATCACCCCCTTCATTTTTTAGGACTAAAAATTATTAATCTCTCTCTTTTTGTTCAGTCTGAAGACGTCATCGACTCGTCGTTGAGGTCAGTCGTCGTGGTCGTGAGATTTTTCTACCAATTGATATACTGCAGATCTTAAGCCATAATCAAACGAGAACGCAAGTCATCGCAAGTTGGCAGTCACGCTATCTCAGCCAGCCGCTCTGAATAGTTTCCCGAAAATATCATGCACCGTGACAAAGTTAAAACTTGTTTAAAACACTCATGAAACCTTTATTTTGTTAATTTGGGTGTTCAAACGACCGCCACAGAAATTCTGACTGTCTGACTGCCAACTTGCGATGACTTGCGTTCTCGTTTGATTAGGGCTTTACATGTTCGTTTTGTTAATTAGTTATTCTATATATGTTCGCCTTGCATGGTCCGCGTGATTTGTTTATTGGCATTATTGCTTTTATTTACTGTTAAACTGCAAATTTAATAGTAAAAGATCAGCAAATTTTTCCTTCGTATTTTTCTTGTGATTCCGGGAATGAATAATTTTAATTGCCGTTTCGATTAAAATCGCTTTTACATCGCTTCGCGCTATCAAACGTTCAAACGTTTCTTACCTCCATGGTGTTTGGTCCGTCTTCTTCGCTGTACTTCAAACCAGTTGTTATAGCTGGGTACTATAGAAATATATTAAACTAAAATTTTCGTCACTAGGAATTTATGCGGCTTCAGTGGGTGGAATATATTACTCCTTACAAAAGCTATCAAATACTGATATTTATATTGTCGTTTCCGTTTTGGAGCCTAAAGGATTATTCTGACGAAGTGAAAAGGTGGTATGAAAGCCTGGTTTCCAGACAATCACTACGATCGCCGCGATCGCTCAAAAATATGATCGTCAAGGCGTCCATGGTTGACCGCGGCCATTGTTTAAATGGTCCACTGGAATGCATACTGATCGCCAAGATCGCTAAAGCCTAGTTTCCATAATCGCTGGCGATCCACAGCGATCCACAGCGATTCTCAGCGATCGACGACGATCTTTTGGAAACACTTTCCAGCGATCCACGGCGATTCTCAGCGATCGACGACGATCTTTTGGAAACACTTTCCAGCGATCCGGCGATCGTTAACGATCGCGATCGCTCACGATCGCTGAGATCGCTCATGCATGTTCTATCCCAGCGATCGCGAGCGATCGTAAGCGATCATTTGGAAACACTGCAATCGCGCGATCCATCACAAAAAGAAGTTTATATATATATATAAATATATATATATAATTATATATATAAAAATATATATATATAAATATATATATAAAATATATATATATAAATATATATATATTAAATATATATATATAAATATATATATATAAATATATATATATAAATATATATATATATAAATATATATATATAAATATATATATATATAAATATATATATATAAATATATATATATATAAATATATATATATTAAATATATATATATAAATATATATATATAAATATATATATATAAATATATATATATAAATATATATATATAAATATATATATAAATATATATATATAAATATATATATATAAATATATATATATATAAATATATATATATAAATATATATATATAAATATATATATATATAAATATATATATATAAATATATATATATAAATAATATATATATAAATATATATATATAAATATATATATATAAATATATATATATAAATATATATATATAAATATATATATATAAATATATATATATAAATATATATATATAATATATATATATAAATATATATATATATATATATATATATATATAATATATATATATATATATATATATATAAATATATATATATAAATATATATATATAAATATATATATATAAATATATATATATATAATATATATATATATAAATATATATATATAAATATATATATATAAATATATATATATAAATATATATATATAAATATATATATATAAATATATATATATAAATATATATATATAAAATATATATATAAATATATATATATAAAATATATATATATAAATATATATATATAAATATATATATATAAAATATATATATATAAATATATATATATAAATATATATATATAAATATATATATATAAATATATATATATAAAATATATATATATAAATATATATATATAAATATATATATATAAATATATATATATATAAATATATATATATAAATATATATATATAAATATATATATATATATATATATATATTATATATAATATATATAAATAAATATATATATATAATATATATATATAAATTATATATATATAAATATATATATATAAATATATATATATAAATATATATATATAAATATATTTATATATATATAAATATATATATATAAATATATATATATAAATATATATATATAAATATATATATATAAATATATATATATAAATATATATATATAAATATATATATATAAATATATATATAAATATATATATATATATATATATACAAAGTATAGTTTTACCTTAAAGTCTTCGCTACCAGAGGTTTCACCCTAAACGGGATCATCAGGCGACTGAAAAATATCGGTTAGTGGGCTGCTTAAATGCGTTAGTTGGGGCGTGGGTGTGGGCGTCGAAACGTCCGGCGGATTCATTTGGAGCGTGGGTGTGGGCGACGAAACGTTGCGCGCATTCCTTTGATTGTTTAGGTTGTTGATCCGAAATCTATTTTTGTGCCGACACGTCGAAACTATTTCTGATCTTTTGTTTAGTAAGAGTTGTTTGTCTGCCTTCATGATGAAAAGTTTTTCGTCCAAACATAAATTGCATCTTTTTGATCCTCCCGTGTAAGAAGTTGAGTGTTTTAGTATAGACCAGGTTATGTCGAAACTTTGGTTTTTTTCTTTTAGATTCCAAATGTATTTCGAAAGTTCCGTCTCATTTGAATACTTTTTATTCTGGAAAGATTTAGTATGGTTACGATATCGCTCTTTAAATGTACTTGCTGTCATGCCAATGTATTGCGCATGCTTAGTGATGTTCGTGTTGCTTATGGAAATAGATGCCTTGTATACTATGTTGTTTGTCATGCATTGCCCACGTAGGGGGCAATTGTCCTTAATCCTGCAATTGCAACTGCTTGTAACTATGCTTCGTGGCTTGCTTTTCCTGATTGTGCGTGAATTATGTTTCGTGATAATGGACTTGACGTTGTTCATGCAACTATAGCTAATCTTGACTGTGTTTCTGTTAAAAAGTTTGTGAAGCTTGTGTCCTGGTGGAAAGTGCTTGTCAATAAGGCTAAGAAAATTGCGTCCTATGTTTGTTTTGACATTTTTGTTAAATGGAGGGTTAAACCAGATATTGCGGTGTCTATTTTTAAGCAGCCCACTAACCGATATTTTTCAGTCGCCTGATGATCCCGTTTAGGGTGAAACCTCTGGTAGCGAAGACTTTAAGGTAAAACTATACTTTATACTTTGTATTTCGCTCTATCTATATATGGTATTGAGCACTCTCTAACATTTCGTGAACCAAAACTCACTTATATATATATATACTATTTTAGGAGAAGTCATCAACACGCGGATGAAGCTGTTAGATGATGTCTCGTCGACACGGCGATGCAATGCTAACTTTTAAGAGATCAAAACTATCTCAATCTTATCGAATGCTGAGATCGAATGATGTTGAGATATCGAATGATGTTGAGATAACTATCTCAATGAGATTGAATGCTGTTGCTACTCTGAAGACCGCATATAGCGTGAAACTCAGAGCAGCAACAGCATTCGACCTCAATTATATGATTCCGCTCTACCTATATACAATGTAGGCTCAGATTCCAGCCGTTGGGTCTCGGTGCGCCCGCGATCCCTCGCCCAACCAACGGCTGGGCGCATCGACTTCATCATTGTTTAAGTCGACCAATCATATGCGAGCCCCCCAAAATCTGGGGGGCATAAATTTCACTTGTAAATGACGTAACGTAAATAATTATATACTACGGTAAGTACGATTAGCGTAACTTCGATATAATTTTATCACAAAATTTTGACGTTTGTTGCCAATCGGTCACTCTCTGACTTTCCTTGGAAAGAAAATATCACTCCACAAAGGGCGCACAAACTGTTATTGAATTATAAATGCCTGGTTAGTGGTTACATCAATTTGATTTAAATTGCAGTCTGGAGTGCTATTATTTTGTTTTGTTATCCGCGAGATGCATGCAAGCCATGATATATATTGATGCAGGTACCGTTGAGTTTTCGCTATGACACACTCTAGATTAGGTAATCTACGTTTGGGATCGCATTGGAGTAAGTGTAAAATCTTCGGTATTCACTATTTAGCAGTTCACACAAGCATAGCCACTGGAAAGGGAGAGGGCTGTGAAACTCCGCTCTGAAACAATAGAACTTCCGGTTTGATGTTAAAAATTTCACGTCTGAGCGTCACGTGATCTTGAACCGGCATGGCCAGTGTATTCTTTCATATGGCTTACATTAGATTATAACCTTGTTCTTCGTTAAACTGCACGATGTCGGTTATGGTGACTTCTAAAAATCCACAAGAAACATGATATTTACAAGTCCAAAGGAGTACCCTTCTATTTCGTTAACAAAATTCGGTAGGAATTCGGTTTTTGACGACCTACGAACTTAAGACAGCGACAGTGCTGTTATAGTGTATACTGTAGTCCGTCATTTTTATGACAAATTTTATATTTTACATTGATTCTGCGTTAATTTTAGATATTAGTTTATTCAATAATATGATTGTGTGCACAAAGAAATCACCTCAAAAAGATCGGATTGGTTTTAACAGGACCGTGAGAGTTTTTAAGTCGCGCATTTCTCAAATAAGGCGTAAACAAATATATATGGTGGTGCATCGTTGTGTAGATGATCGGCGTTCGGTTTCATGATGGACTTTATCGTGACATTAAAATGATCATCCCTTGAACATTACACATCGTATCAAGCGCTAACTCGTGCATGGCTCACTCAAATAATTCACACTCTGGCATTGTGAGCAAATTAGCCGTAGCGCGAACTATTTTCTCCCCGCCGGACTAATTATTGTAAACAAACATTTATAAGATTCTCAGCTACAAAAATCTGGGAAAATATTCCCAGTGATTTAAAAACCCTTTCTGTTTCAATGTAAAAAATATTAAGTCACCAAGGTTGATCTGAATTTCATTCTCGTATTATACAATGTCTATTTTCTTACTTCGACACGATCTTAATATTTCATCTCTGCTGATCCCCAACTTATTAATATGTCAAGGCAGTGATTAAACTCGAAAGCTTTATACTTTAATTACACTCTCACATATGTATATTCTTTCATAAAATATTTTGTTTTATATTTAACTCTGATTTATTTATGTATCACTATGTAAACTTAGTATTTTTCATTGTATTAAAGTATTAAAAATAGTGTGAATAAATTGAAATTATCATAAATCGCCGCATGTCTACAAATTATTAATAAAAGAAAACCAAGGAACAACGCAGTCGAAAAGCATTTGTCGTCTCCGTGCCATTATTAAATCGGAGTTTTGCACTTTTGTTGTCAGATGGCAATGTTTCTTAATACTTTAGTTATTCTAATAAACTGATACGCATACGACAATTGCCAGTCCTCACCGTTGTTTATGAAACGCAATACACCAGACATTTAGTGCATTTAATATTCAATGAAGGCAACTCAACTTACGACATATAATTTAGCACAACCATTCATATTAAGACAAAAGCGCATTTTAGTTTTAGTTGTACTGTTGGCAAAACAGTATTGTATCATTATTTTACCTCGGCTCTCACCGTGTTCGGTCCGACCATTGATCGTTTATTCGAATTTACTGCACTTTATTAAATATTCTTTGCAAAGGGAGTTTTCATGAGGGACCATCTATGCATATAATGTCCAAATGAAGTGGAATTTATATCGAAACCATCACGGAAGAACTTCGTTGTAGCACTTGTAGGTACGCGCCTCGCTGCTCTAATGTAAAATCTTGCTTTTTAGTGCTCAATCATGCAGGTTCAACGTCACGTGATCTTGAATTTGGCGAACAATAACATAAATCTCAGTCACGCCCACTTTCACAGCCCTCTCCCTTTCCAGTGGCTATGACACAAGTGATTATAAGTCGCATCCGTGAATAAAATATTAATGACAAAAATTGTTAGTGGGAAAGGCTCTTTACCTGGATACTACAATCACGAGTTTAGCGTAACACACGGCTAGTTTTGTGACACAATGTAGTTGCTTCCTAAAGTAAATTAGCGACGAATCGCCGTACTTGCGAAAGAAAAACTGTTGATGATCTGAATTGACCGTGGAACCACTTGAATGTGATTGGCCGACGGCCCAACGCATGATATAAATAGAAGAGTTCGGCAAAACATCCCTCGCCAGCAAATGTCAAAACTTTATAAATTGCGATAAAATCACGTTCAACTCAACTGATAATAAATTATACATCGTAGTTTATCAGGTGCTTTACGCCTTCAAGAGAAATGCTATAACGCCTGAAAGAAGTCTTTCGTTTTTTAATCAAAGACCAACGAGAGTCTGAAATCAGAATCAAGATCGTCGCTCTTCGACGTTTAAATCTTCACCCGATACTTGTCTTACTACAACTCGCAGACGTAAAATATTTTCGATCATCAGTTTTATCGATAAAATTCTGTGCACTGCACATCCCACTGGCAGTTTTTAGTCGATAAAGAAGAGAGATGCTCTTTAGTGTTATTTGCATGATTATAAATTATTTAAATATTAACCCATTACGTCACGGACAAGGAATAAAGCCGATGCGCCCAGCCGTTGGTTGGGCGAGGGATCGCGGGCGCACCGAGACCCAACGGCTGGAATCTGAGCCTATATACTATAATGGTATTGAGCACTTTTTTCAATATAAGAAGCCACTTGTCAATGCGCGTGCGTATTGTCAGGGCTTTGACATGCTTTGACCGTTTTTATCGATGGCTCAGGTTTTTGATACAATGTCCGCTGAACGATATGTAAGCGGGCTCTTACGTGCGATGAACATGAGCGACATGAGCGATCATATGGGAGCGATCGTAATGATCGCTAGCGATCCACAGCGATCGTTCAACACAGCGATCGAACGATCCGCGGCGATCGATTATATGGAAACTAGGCTTAAGCTAGATTGCAAAATCACCGTTTCCATATAAAACGCAACGATCGCTACGATAGAACATTTTCTATCTCGGCGATCGCGATCGCAGCGATCGTTGCGTCAGTGGTTTGCATGTGATCGCCAAGTTCATTTTTGAGCGATCGTGGCGATCGTAGCGATTATATGGAAACTAGGCTTTAGGGAGCTTAAGCAACAGACGTTTTACAGCCACGGACGGCGTCAATTTAGGGGGCGATAACGTGGGCGGGAATTAACCGGGATAGCCCGGTAAGCCGGGATGATTTCAGCAATATTATAATTTAATTCGCAATTATCAAGTAAATAAGGGCAAAGCTACGTTAGCTTTACTTCAGTTTTATATATATATACATATAATTAGTCTATTATTTATTTTGTAAGCCCATCCTTTATAATGAGGGGGTCATTGGGGTTTTCGGTGTTGCGGTTTCGGCTTTTTTTTCATACGGTATTTCGGTAATTTCACGCTTGAGGTGCGATATCGCGGTTTTATTCAGCCATGCGGTATGCGGTTTTCTGCATTTTGATCGACAGTATTCGGTATATAGAAAAAAATTGTTAGAAATTAGATTCCAGTTTGTCCAGTTTTTATTCGTTTGTTGAGGGCCCCTGACCAAAACACACGCTACATAAAGCCCATAAAGTCTTATAAGTTATGTATTAACTGTGAGCTACGCAAGATTCTGAACATATTTGGGAGTATTGTGGATCTTTGTGGACTTTTATTAAGTTCCCAAAAGTCCCATATAATCCATAGCGGGGCTTTGACAAAAGAATACGAAATAAACAAGAGAAAAGCAACACAGCCGGGGTTATACGCATGCTAATTTCTTAGGATTTTAGGACTTTTAGGTCATTTAGCGAAGCAAGCAGTATTATATCATCAGCAGTGGCGTAGCCAGGGCCCATGCATGGGAAGCAGAGATTCTAGGGGGGTCCGGGCCCGGAATATTTTTGAATTTTGGGTCTCTGAAACGGCATTTCCTGCATTTTGAGGACGCTTTTCTCGTATTTTCGGTTGCGGAAATTTTTATTTTGGTCTCGCATTATTTAAAATTTATCATAATTATATTCAGCCCAGCTGATGGGCGGGCCCGTGTCTGGCGTCACTAATTCTCTCGCTACGCCACTGATCATCAGTCACAGCTCAAACACAAGGTTAAGTTCTGTGCAAGGCGTGGCCAATAATGCCTATTAGTATAAATACACAGGTGATTATAGATAATTACCCACAGCGTTTATTCGAAATGGCCGCCAGCCGGTTTGTCAATGACAGAAGAGGAAATTAACAATTTTAAAGAAAACGCTGTTCCTAAAAGTATGAAAATGTGTATTTATACTAAAACAATTATTCGCCTCAGGCTCAGTGAATATCGGTGAATAATAACCTCGACTTCGTCTCGGTTATTATACACCGATATTCACTGAGCCTGAGGCGAATAATTGTTAATTATTACATGACGTTTACTAAACGCTGTTTCGGTATTCCGTTGATTTTTTCGCGGTATTTCGGTTTTTGATGGATTTTTTAGAGGTGATATGGTTCAATGTGATCTTTGTGACAACTGGTACCATCTTCCTTGTCTTAATTTAAGTTATTTTCCTGAGAATGATCAGGAATGGCTTTGCTACTGATCGTGTGTTCCATCAAAACTTTGTAAAAATGATTAGTTTAGTGACAGTCCAATTAAGCCAAAGTTTTTATTAAATAATAAGTTTGTATATTGTAGTTTTTGTAAATATATATTCAGCTGTTATAATTTATCATTCAGAAATATATATTTTTTACTTTTAAAAAGTTTTGTCCACATTACACGTAAGTAGTGTCAAAAGGCCGATCCTGGGACATGGACCAAAACCTTTTTGAAAAACTGTTTGCGACCCCCTCCTGGATTTTTTGGGTTGGGTTGACTTCCGGTTTGACTTCCGATCCTGGGACATGGATCAAAACCTTTTTGAAAACTGTTTGCGACCCCCTCCTGGATTTTTTGGGTTGGGTTGACTTCCGGTTTGACTTCCGATCCTGGGACATGGACCAAAACCTTTTTGAAAAACTGTTCGCAACCCCCTCCTGGATTTTTTTGGGTTTGGGTTTTTGGAAATTTTTGACTCCCGATCCTGGGACATTTTGACTTCCGGTTTGACTTCTGGGTTCGCAAAGGGTTTTGGGACATTTCCAAAATGGTTGCCAAGTTTTTGGGATTGGAGTTCGCAAAGGGTTCTGGGACATTTTCAAAATTTTAATAAATGAATAACAAAAGGAGTAACTTATGTCCAGACAGAGAAGAATGTATGTGGGTTGGTTTTACAACATATCCAGGCAAACCACCAAACATTATATACCATAACAAAAGTACACATCCAAAAACAGTTTGCCCTTTCATACACCCAGGCGAAACAAAAGTCCAAATGTTAGTTAGAACTGGTGTATATGATACAGTTTTTTAAATTGAGTTAAATTTTTGTTAAAAAAATAAAAGAACAAGAATGAACTCAAATAAAATTAATATAAATTTGGAAGAAGAGATTACAAATGAACTACAAGAACTAAAAAACCAATGCGAAATATTGGTTGCAGACTCGAACATTACCGAAATGAAGAAAGTTCTAGACAAAATGATTGTTTTAATGTTCCAAGAAATTATGGAAGACCATGTTAGACCAATAAGACTAGAAGCAATGCTTAAAGTGCTAAATGAAATGTATAAACTAACTGATGATGTCTGGAGAAATGTTGTTTGGGGGGGAATCGAAACATTTGAAACACCTGGTGGTATTATGTTAAATGAAATGTTTCTAAAAATAGACAAAGCGGAAACCACAATTGGTTGCCTAAAAATGGAAGAAGCAGAAGTTGAAGAAGCAAAAAGAAGAAGCAGAAGTTGAAGAAGCAAGAAGAAATGGAACACTAATTTACCATGATGATGATGATGAAGAAGAAGTTTCCAACGAACTTTTGAAGATATAGAAACTGATGATCGTTAATTTACAAAAGAAGAAGAGTGCACAAACGAACTCTAAAAACCATTCCAAAACATAAACAAAAATCTTTAACAAAAAAATTTTGAAAACTTATAACAAAAAATGTTATAATTTTTTAACTTCAAATATAAATTTTACCAAACATAAAAATTTTACAAGATAAATAATGAGTTATTATTATGGTTATGGAAGACAGAGAAGATCATTTGAAGATGGTTCTGACATGGAAAAGAAAATTAAAGAAATTGAAAAAAAATTAAAAAACCTTTCCCTGCATAATGAAAATTACAAAACTGTTTTTGATCTTAACATAACAAAAGCTGGTAAACACTTTGAAACTGTTGCTGGCGAAAGAAGGTTAATTAAAGCTCGACAAGGAAACTCTGTTTTATGGCAGGATGACAAACCCCATGCACCAACATTTGGTTCGGATCCCATTGGTCCAGGTAAAGACTACATTGAGAACAAAGGTGGCAACTACATGATGTTTTGCAACACTGATATGCAGTTTAATGATGTTTCTGTTTTTGTTGTTTGTACTGTTGTTGACACATCTGTTTCTGATGATTGGTGTTATCTTATTGGAAATGATAATGGTAATTACGACAAGTACCTAAGTTTCAAATCCTACTCATACTCCAAAATAGTAGTTGGTGGTATAAGGAATGGTACATCAAAAACATTTGACATTACTGGCCCACACAGCATTCTCAGCAAACACTTGATTTCCTGTCATTGGCTTGGGACTGGATCTTGTGTGTACTTAAATGGTATAAAAGAACCAGGATCAGAATTTAAGTCCGATCTTGCTGACATTGGTAGCCCATTTGGGTCCGTTTTTTTGAACAGAAGGTTAATAAGTGGCTCCCCATCTAACAGCACCCAACTGAAAGGAAAAATTTATGGGATTAAAATTGTCCATGGACCATTGCTCCCATCTGAGATCGTAAAAATTAACACTGATATGAAAAAAGAATACGGAAATTTCATATAAATGTTAAAAAATTTTTTAAAATAAATAATGAGTTATTACTATGGATATGATGACCCAGATTATTCTTATGGAGGGGGTGGTGGTGCTGACGGAGAACCAGGACCACAAGGTGACACAGGTGCAAAAGGGGATAAGGGAGATCGAGGTCTAACAGGTGCAACAGGACCACAAGGAAACAAAGGAGACAGAGGTTTGCAAGGAACAAAAGGAGACAAAGGTGATGAAGGTTTGGAGGGACAAAGAGGTTTGACAGGTGACAAAGGAAACAGTGGAGACAGAGGTGCAATAGGACCAACAGGACCAACAGGAACAGCTGCTCAAAAAGGCGACAAAGGGGATAAGGGAGACCAAGGTCCAAAAGGTCCAAAAGGGGATAGGGGTTTGACAGGTATGGCTGGTACAAATGCCCACAAAAAAGGCGACAAAGGGGACCAAGGTAACACAGGATCCACAGGACCAAAAGGCGACAAAGGCGATCGAGGTTTGCAAGGAACCAAAGGAGACAAAGGGGATACTGGCATTAGAGGACCACAAGGAAACAAAGGCGACAGAGGTAGCTTTGGAACAGCAGGTGCAACAGGACCACAAGGTCAAAAAGGAGACAAAGGTGACCATGGAACAACAGGTGCAACGGGATCCAAAGGAGACAAAGGCGACAAAGGAGACAAAGGTATGGCAGGAACGACCGCACAAAAAGGGGACAAAGGAGATCCTGGTGATGATGGTGCGAAAGGAAACAAGGGCAACACTGGGGCAACAGGACCCCAAGGCCCACAGGGTGCCCAAGGCCCACAGGGTGCCCAAGGATCAACAGGACCCAAAGGAAACACAGGATCCACAGGATCGCAAGGACCACAAGGCCCACAAGGAACAAAAGGCGACAAGGGAGATCAGGGGCCAAAAGGCGACCAAGGAGACCAAGGAGTTCGAGGGTTGCCTGGAGGAAAAGGATCAACTGGGCTAAGAGGATTAAGAGGGTTAAGAGGTGTTACAGGAGTTACAGGACCTGCCGGGACTTTTTCGCAGTTGGTAAAATATAAAAAAGATAGTGGAAAAACAAATCATAAGGGAGGAGCATGGGACAACACAAACAACATTAGCACCCTACTTTCATTTACAGCAACCCATGATACTGGAAAATATTTAGTATCATATTGGTTTACACTACAACCAGACGGTCATAAAATAGATCAACAATCTAAGCAAACTGGTTGGTATGCTTCTTCCTATAGAGCATATTTTGACCTAAAAACAAACCTTTACCATGGAAATATTACAGACAGATCAAACAAACTTTCAGGTTTGGAAACCATAACCATGGGGAGAACATACAACGAAACCCATTCCCACCATATTTTCTGTCAGGGTATTGCCACTATTAAAAAAGGAACCCAAATGTCTTTGCACTCATATTCTGGTTCTGTTGGTGATGACTATACCTTCCTGTTTTTCAATGTGTGGGATGTTGAAATCAACCTGCTTAGAATTAGTTAAAGAGAATAATAAAAGAAAATGTCTAAGTTTAAAACAAACACATTATCGTCTTTGTTGTACAAAAGTTTCAGCAAAGAAAACATTACACATATGGATATTTTCAACAAAAGATCATATTCTGTAAAAGATGAAGATGATTTTTTAAATAAATACACAAAAGCCTACACATATTTGTCAGGTTCTGGAAATTTCAACAGATACCTTTTGGAAAGAACAACAGAAATTGGTCCCGTCATTGTTGACATTGATATTAGTAAAAATATCCGGAAACCCAAACCACTATACACAGAAAAGAAAGTCCTGAAATTGGCAAAACTTTTTCAAAAAATATTGAAAGAATTTCTTGTCAACCAAACAAACTTGGACTGCTTTGTTTTGGAAAAGCCAGGATATTTTAAAGATGACAAAACTTATAAAAATGGTTTTCATTTACATTTTCCATATGTTTGGTTAACAAGGAGAGAAAGACTGCACATTAACGAACTTGTACAAAAGGAAACAAAAATCCAACTCGACAATGCTATCATTGCTGGGAACTGGTTTTTGTATGGATCCAAAAAGAGTCCAACGTCAGACCCATACCTTTTGAGTTACATTATTGAGGAAAAGAGGGATCATGTGGCAAGCCAATATTCTGACCATGAATTAATATACTTACTTTCTGTTAGGCAAAAGCCACACACCTTTGTTAGCAAAATATTTTCCATCCCAGAAACTGAACAAAAGGTAAGAAATGCAACCATTATCAACTTTGATGACCATACCAAAAGGAGCGAGGAAGAGTTACAAAACTATATTGGCCAGATACCAAAAGATATTGCCGAAGACTATACAAAGTGGAGATCTGTTGGTTTCGCACTTTACAATGAAACCCATGGAGAAGAATATGGCAAAAATCTTTGGCATCTATTTTCCCAAAAATGTTTTGAAAAATATGACGAAAGTGAGTGCGATAAATTTTGGGAAAATCCTGTTGAGACAACTTTTTCATTAGGAACAATAATCCATTACGCAAGTTTAATTACAAATAAGAAAAGGGAAAAGCGAACAGTAACTTTAAAAAAATATTTAAAAGCTGTTTGAACAAATTTCAACTAGCTTTTCAAACAAATCCCAACTAGCTTTTCAAACAAATCCCAACTAGCTTTTCAAACAAATTTCAACTAGCTTTTCAAACAAATTTCAACTAGCTTTTCAAACAAATCCCAACTAGCTTCCAAACAAATCCAACAAAACCATAATAAATGGAACCAGAACAAAAACCAGAACCGGAACAAAAACATGAACAAACCATTACAAAAACTCCTCCACCTGTTCGTGTTAAAAATCCAAAAAGAGTTGCACAAGGTAAAAAACTTGCTGCAATAAGCAAGGAAGCAAAATTAAGAAAAAAAGCCAAAATTGAAAAGGAAAGGGCAGAAGAAGAACCAGAAGTCAAAAATGGTGTAAGCATCTCTACATCTTGTGCAATAATTGGAGCAATAGCAGCCTTGATAACCACCTACATTACTTACTCCAAATGGAAGAAAGAGCCAGAAGAAAAAATTTCAAAGTCAAAAACAGTTTTCAAGGATCTTTCGAAATATGATCTCTAAATTTTTTAAAATGAAATTCTTTCCAATTGTGGAAAGAAATTCAATAAAATGATTGTTATCTCTTATGCAACAGAATGTGCCTTTGGGGCTAAAAACTGGTTTAATATTGGGAAACTAATTTACCTAATTTCAAAAGGAAGTTATGAAGGATACAAACTTTGGTTACTATACAGTAAATATGATACCAGAAATTATAATGAAAACCATTGTTATCATTTATGGGCAGATTTTGATGTTTTGATGCCTGATGATTTTAAAGGAGAAGAAGAAGATGAAGATGAATATTTCAATAATTATTAAAATTTTCCCTAATATAATAAATGAATACAGAGAGAGAAGTTGAATTAGAACCCGGTTATAACCGGTTACACCGAAGTTCAATAACTGGGGAACGAGCTCGAAATGTAATTACTTTCAATCCCAATTCTGCTAATGAGGGGGAAGTAGTTTACATCCATATCCCAAAACTCAAACCAGGCACAACATTAGTTCCTGACAAGATGTTTCTCCTGTTCGACTTTAAAAACAAAAACACAAAGTCGTGGTTTAACAACAATCTTGCGAAACAACTCCAAGAACGTTTGGAAGTTAGATTTGCAGGAGAAAAGGTTTACGACAACACAGGGGAAAGTCTTTTGGGGACTTACAAAGACTTGTGGATGGACAAACATGAAAGAGCCAACATGATCGAAGATGGTATTGCAACAGAAAATCAGCGAAAACTTATTTCGAAATCTGACGATGCTTCTTCTGACACATATGCGGCTGTGTATGGAACAAAACAGAGGATCAAGTTGGACAAAATTTTAAAGGATCATGGATTATATGCACCCCACAGCATGGCGAATGACTTGCAATACATAATTACACTACCAAAAGCTACTTCCATCATGAAGGCACAAAGTAGTCAATCTGTGGCTGGTTATTCTTTGGAAAATATTGAGTTGGAGTATGAAACCATTACCAACTTTTCATTGGTCCAGGAGATTGAATCATCATACCAAGCAGGTCGTGCACTTTCCTTTGAACATGTAACTTTAATGAAAACCACACCATGGGCTGCAGCTTCAACATTAATTAACGAGACCATCAATCTGCCAAGAAAGAGCATGAAGGCGGTTGTAATGTTGTTTACAAAAGCAACAAGAGGAGGATCCGAGGAATTTGTGTATCCCAATATTGAAAGAGTAAAAATTACCATTGAGGGAGTCCCAAACAGCATTTACTCCCAAGGCATCCCAAAACGAAGATTGTTCGAAGAGGCTGAGCGACTTTTCAGACATACCAACTATCCAACAATCCAAGCTGACGAATTCTTTACAGAAAACCAGTTTGCACTTGTTGTGGATCTTCGGTCAATTAATGACAATGCTGTCTATGGAGATGGTACAAAACTTTTGACAACACAATCTGGGATTATGTTGGAAATTAAGAAAAAGGCAACAGCAACAGATCTTAGGTGCCATGTTTTCATTCTGTCAGATGGCTTACTGAAAGTCCAAGGAGGAGCATTCCAGAGTGTCAACTACTAAAAATATTGGCAAGACTTGGTAAAACTTTTCTCAAATAAAATGGAAACCGAAGACCCAAAACCATTTAATATGATTATTGTTGGAATGACGAGTTGTGGAAAGACTCATTACTTACTAAAAAATTTAGTTGAAAATTATAAAAAAAAATTTGAAAACATAGTTTTAATATGTCCAACTTTTGTATGGAACAAAACATATTTGGAATGGGAACACCTACATGATCCAAGATTCTTCGTCATCCCTTGCGACCAAGATGAGTCTGAAGACTTTCTAAAATATGTAGTTGATTATTGTAAAGGAACCCCAAGTTTGATTATTTTGGATGACTGTGCTTCTGGACAGAGTGTTAAAAACAGGACCAGCGAATTGGTAAAACTTGGTTTTGGTGCAAGGCATATGAATATTAGTACAATAGTTGTTACCCAGCAGTTGACAAGCATTGCGAAACCATACAGAGAAAATATTTCGAAACTGGTTACTTTTTACAACCCAAACAGAAAAGATATGCAAGTTATTTTAGATGATTATTTAGATATTCCAAAAGAAGAAGAGAAAAAAATTAAAGAAACATTGAAATCAAAAAAATATTCAAAATTAGAAATCAATTTAATCCACCCCTATGACCACAAAATAGTTGAACCATTTGGGGAAAACCTAATAAATTTTTGAAGACCAAGAACAATAAATGAGGAACCTAAGAATTTTGTTGAAAAACGGAGAAACAACAATTAAATTTGAAGATCCTTTGATCATTGAAGACACCAAACTAATGGTTAAGGATGCAACGGTTTTTTGGGATTACAATAATTTAACAAGTCCAACATATATTATGCATGGATCAAAAAAAATTAGTTTCTACAATGGTTATTGGACTGTTGGTATGATTATGAGGGTTTTAAAGGGAAACGAAATAAAGTCAGAATTACTTCCTTACAGTTGTAAAATCAGATTATTCCCAACAAAAGATCTTTACCTACACAAACTTGGTCCCTTGCTGGGATATCCAGAAACAACAGTAATTAGAGCAAATGCAAATCTTGTTAGCCCAAAAACAGTCAACATAAATCTTGGAATGAAATTTGTTTGTATATCTTGCGAGATGATTGATGGAACTAGGACATCATTTTCAGGAAAACGGGACAGAACAGCTGCAGTTCTTCCAATTACAACAAAACAATTGTTGAAGGGATCAGTCGAAAAATTTGCGAACATTAATTCTGAGGCTATGTTAGACAATGGCGTTTACAATGAACTTAAATTTAAAGTTGACCACAATGTTGGCGACATCCTTCTTGAAATTTTTTTGTGTCCACAGAATTATAAGACTCCCTAAATCTTTTGAAAATAAAAAACATGAACATAAATATTGAACAAAATTTGAAAACCATTAAGGGGGTGTTAAACTATTTGGTAAGCTTGGAAGCAATTTTAAACAACGAAAAAAACCAAAACCTGACAAACTTAAAGGTGGCTGTAAATGATTTGATAGCTGCTTTAAAGAATTATGTAAAAGTAATTGAAATTTTGAAAATTTTTTGAAAACTTTTCTGAAAACTTATAACAAAAAAATGTTATAATTTTTTTACTCCAAATATAATTTTTTTCTACTATATTAATAAATGAATAAGAACGAGGTTTTAAATGATTTGTATGAAGCAGCTCTGATAACTGTTGCAGCCGTTGGAGTAAGTATGGTCGTTAAAAAGTTAACAGGCCAATCTCTTGCAGCGCCAGCAAGCTTTAAAGAAACAGCTAAACTTGGGGTTGCAGTTGCTGGTGGATTGTTTGCCGTAAAAATGGCACAGGAGAAAGGATACATACCGAAAAATGTGGATCCAAAGAAAGTATAAAAAGTTTTTAAACGATTTAAATTTGAACTGCAATCCCAAACTTCTTTTTTTTAAATAAATGGCATCAATGATAGCAGGAGGGTTGTTTAATGCGGTTGCCTTTGCTGGTGCTGGATATTTGTTCCAGTCATTTAACAAACATGGTTATGCTGACGAGGCAAAAAGACATAATTTAGCAACAGAAAAACTTCAAAAAGAAAAAGAAAAGTTTTTTGAGAATGAAATTAAAAGAAAGGACAAGGTCAGGGAATTACAAGATGAAATTCGGAATGCAAACTATAACATGCAAGATACTTCAAAAGCTTTCCAAGAACTTCATGAAATTTTACAAGAAGAAGAACCAGTTGAACCAAAACTCGAAGATTATTACCAACCAAGCGACGAAATGCAAAAATATATGACCATTACTGTAACACTTTTGGGGGCTGGTGCTGGTTGGTTGTTGGCGGTTGTTGTTTGAGGTTTTAAAATATTTGTGGGATTGGTAAAAAATTTATAACATTTTTTGTTATATATTTTCAAAAGTTTTTATGGGATTATTGGCTTGTCTTCCCTTCTTTAATAATTTTTGTTATCTCCTTACACTTTCTGATACCACTCATCTCCTCTATTTTCAAAATATTTTCAACACTGAGAGCATTGCCAAAAACTTTAAACCCTGTTTGGTATGGTCTGTAAGCATTATTTCTTGGAGAATAATTTAAAATATATTTTATCTCGTCAAATGTTTTCAACTCTCCCGAAGTTGGTTTTCTCATTTTTTTTAAAAGATCATCTCTTTGACAGATTCCAAAAATAATGAATATAATGTAATTCAAACTATATTTTCTATTTGAAACCAAACCCAGTCCAATAAGAATTTTGTTGGCTTTGTCAAAAAATTTCATTATCTCATAACCAACAATTTTCTCCTCCTTTGGGAACAATTTCCAAAATGTTTTTACATATCTTTTCAGAATGGGTGGGGTTGGGTTTTTGTGGTTGTGCCATGTAACTTTTCCAAAACCAAACCACATTTTCCACAAATTATGGATCCGTTACACTCCATATTTGATACCCTACAACATCTGCTTTTGTTTTTTAGGGTTTCGAGTTCCAAAAGACTTTCATTAAATTTGATGACGTTATTTTCTTCCTTGGTTTCAATAATGGGATTATTTAAAACATCTAAATTTTGATATGACATTCCTTTTATATTAATCTCGCTATTCCTTTAAATACCAAGAAAACTGTACCAATTGAAGCCCCAAAAACTTCTGGCAATCTGACATCGCTTTTCTCTTTAATTTCAGGAGTAAATATTCCGGGCTTGTATTTTCTTTCATTAATTTTAACATCATCATCGATAGTTTCAATGGGTTTGCCAACATCTTTGTCAATGGGTTTTACAAAAGGTTTGCCAACATTTAAGTGTCTGTTGAGTCCAAGAGTCATCCCAGTTGTGGCCAGTGTAAGAACATTATTGAACCCACTAATTGGATTAATAAGAATTCTCATGTCTGACGGAATTAAAATTAAACCTGGGGATATTGCAAAATTCAAAACAACATTTGTGGACTTAATGGCCTGTCTCATATTTGAAATAGAAACAGTAATGTCATCCTGAGCTATTGTGTCCTCCATTAACTTTTTAAACACTTCTTGTGTTTGTAAACTTTTAGCACCTTCGCCAACAATGACCCACCTTGTTTTTGCTTGGGCTCCCAACACACAGTAAACAAAAGATTCTAAGGATTGTTGGAATAACTTTTGACCTAATAGTGTTAACCCATTGGAATCTTTAGGTACAAAATGTTTGAAATCATTGGAATGTCTTGAACCAGCTGAAACCAATTCCTCATATGTGTTGATCCTTCCATAACTCTTTTTCTCCAACTTTACATATCGAACTTCATATCCGAGGTCCTTCATGTCTTGTGTAAATTCTTTTGCATTTTGTGTAGAGTTGCTTATCTTTTTAACCCAAACATCGTTGGGATTGTGTTGTAAAATTTTTATGACATCTGCTGTTAAAAACCTTCTGAGTTTGTTTGGATGTTTTAAAAACCTTCTAACCTGGAAAACATAATGATAATTAACAATACTTGTTAAAAAAGAAGAACGAAATCTTTTAAAATTATTTTGGAAATGTTTGTTAGAGATTCCGCACAAATAACTTGCGACATAACTGGCAGCAATAGCTGTAAAATATGGGATTGTAAGAAAGTCATTTAATGTTGGGTTCCTTATTTTCAATGGCTGTTGAAATGTCAAATCTATGGGATTCAAATTTACAATGAAGTTTTCTCTTTCATTTGCAAATATGGTAATTGTGTTTATGTTTACAGAAGCCTTTGGTTGTTTGGAAAATTTCTGGACTGTTCCAAAAACGTCCCACTCTTTTGGCCACTCTTTTGGCCATTCTTTAAATTCTGTCATTTATATTGGTAAAAATATTGGCAAATATTGCAAAAAAACTCAGTTTCCCCCAAAATAAAATGGAAGATAAACTTTTACTCATTGATCTTGAGTTACGTGATATTTACTACAATCCTGTAACCGGTTACCAATCCATGGAAAAACTTTACAAAGCTGCTGTAAAAGAAAATCCTTCAATAACCCGAAAACAAGTTAAGGAGTGGTTGCACAGCCAGAAGGTATTTACATTACACAAACCCATCAAAAAACCAAAAAAATACCAGAAAACATTTGTTAAAAATCTTGCTGACCAGATGCAAATGGACTTGGTGGATATGGCAAAATTTGGTTCTGAAAATAATGACCAAAAATGGATATTGACAGGTATTGAAATTTTGTCAAGATTTGGTTTCGCTGTTCCTGTCCATAGAAAAAGTACTGTTGCTATGGTGCCAGGTGTTTCAAAAATGTTGGAAGAATTTAAAAAAAGATTTGGTAAATATCCAGAAACAGTCCAGTTTGACGAAGGGAAGGAATTTTATAATGTTGGAGTAAAAACTCTGTTGAATTCTCTAAACATAAAATATTTTTCATCCAAATCTCATAGAAAGGCTGCACTTGTAGAAAGATTTAACAGGACTTTGAAAACCAGAATGTGGAAATTTTTTACTTTTAAAGGGAACAAAGAGTGGTTAAATAGTTTAGACAAATTTACAAATAGTTACAACAACACCATTCATAGCACTATTAAAATGAAGCCCAAAGATGTCAATGATAGCAACCAATCCAAAGTTTTCTTTACACTGTATGGGATACCTCCCCTTGAATCCCAAGTAAACCCAAAATTCAAAATTGGGGATCATGTCAGAATCCAAAAATACAGAAAAAACTTTGCAAAAGGATATGATCCAAATTTTACTGATGAAATTTTTACTGTGTCAGCGGTTTTCAGAGGTGTCCCTGTTATGTATAGAATTCGGGATAAGGAGGAGGACATTGTTGGAAAATTTTATGGTGAGGAGTTGGTAAAAGTTATTGGGGGACAGACATAAATAAATAATGGCTGAAAACATACCAATGGAAGATTTAGGCAAACAACAAGAAGAAGAAGAGGCTGAAACAACTTTTGAAACATCTTTTGGCCCTTCATATTTTAAAGATCTTGACGATCTTTTTGAAGAGTTTGAAAATTTTTATGGGGTTGATGATCCTCGACTAGTTGACCGAGATGAAAGAGAAAAAATTATTGAAAAACTTACTAAAAAACCTGTAAAATTTAAAGAAGAGTCGGATGAATCATTTCAGAAAAGAATGAAAAACTTTATAGGCGAAGTGAGCAGACGACAAAGTTTAGATGTTACAAACCAAAAGAAAGAATTTTTTTATGATGAGTTAAGTCAAACAGTAGTTGGGAATGATGGCAAGGCAAGCAAAAAATTATTAAAAGATAGTGCATTTGCATTTGATCCAAAAACATTTGAGGTTGATGGACTTAAGTTTGAAAAAGTGTTAGTTAAGGTTAAAAATATTAATACCGGCGAATTTGAATATTCAAAAGGAAAAGGATTAAAAGTTGAAATGAAAGTTAAAAAATTTAAGGATTTGTTAAAGCAAGCAAGTGTCGAACATTCAAAAACTGGCGTTGGAAGGATAGAGGAAGAGCTTAACATTCCTCCCCAAGCAGCCGAAGCAGTCCAAAAAGCGGTTTCTAAAGATTTGGAGGATGAAATAACAATGTTAAGGGATGACATTGAAATGCAAAATTTAAGTAGCATTCAAGAAGAAGGGGAAAGCAGCAAACACCAAGATGGCGACAAAATTCTTAGAGAACTTGCCGGAATCCTGGATCCAAAGGGAAAAACTGCAGCAGATCGACTAGAATCTGTGGAAGTTAATAAACCATATTTTGAAGATTTACTTGAAGAAGAAACAGACCCAAGAATGAAACAACTTATTGACACCACTTTAAAAGTTATTACCCTAAAAGCCGATCAAATTAGATTAGAAGAAAATATTGCTCCACTGGAGGAAGAAACAAAAGAAAGAATTAAAACCAATGTTATAACCAGATTTGAAAAATTTAAAGAATGGGCCAAAGAAAACATGGGTGTATCAGCAGCCATTGCCATTTCCATTGCTGGAATTATAACAACTGTTGTTTTAGCTGGAAAAGCTGCTGTTGTAACGACTGCAAAAGCAACAGGAGCACTTGGTAAAGCATTGGCAAAACTTGCAAAAGCTGCATGGCCCGTATTGGCACCAATTCTTAGCATATTGGCAACTGCTTTGTCATGGGGTGCGAAGGGATTGGCTTGGTTGGCGAAAAATCTGTGGGTTCTCGCAATAGCCTTGACATATTTTGTGTATACAGAGTACAAAAATTATAAAAAAAAATAAAGAAAAACACTACTATAAATGAACACCGAATACGCAACAATGAATGACGAAAAAAATGAAGAACCATTTAAAGATCCGCTAAACTTAAATCTTCGGGAAAACTTAATTCGCCTATCCTTTGCAAAGGAGATTAAATATTCGGAAGCATATCTGAAAAAAGCTTCGATGACCCAACTTGAAAAAATTAAGCTCAGTTATGAGAGAACCCAACTTGACAAAACAACTTCTCTGTTAACTGAGACCCTTGTAACCAAATTTTCAGAGTTATTGGAGCAACTAGATTTGGTACAAGATGACGAAAAACTTGATGCCGAATTATCTTCAAATAAACTTTTTTGCGATGACGTTAGGTCCTTGGTTAGAAAAATTTCGCCATATATTCCGATGATTGGTTTGCTTACTGGTGGCATCATTATTGCAAAACATGTCTGGGATAGGAAACCTTCAAGCGAAGCAAAGTCGAAAACGACTAATAAAAATGTTACAGTACAAAATGATGAAAATCCTAATGAAAACAGCAATGGTGGCAGTTCTGTTGATACCAATAACAGTTGAACTAATATTACTTAAATTTTTACTATTCTCACTAAGTGTTCCACCATGTGTTCTACAAAGCTAGTAAAGTTTTCCTAATCTTTTGGGTTAGGAAAAATAAAACAAATGGGAAATTCAAAGTCAAAGTCAAAAGAAAAATATAATAAAAACCATATTACAAAAAAAGGGTTTCAGTTTGGTTTAAGTTTTGGTAGAGAAGATTTGACAATGGAAGGAAATGTTCAAATAGGGTGGACAAACAAAACAGTTAAAAATTACACAAAGGTTTCTAGCTGCAAAAAATCGTCATCTGTGGAATCTTTAACAGAAAATAAAATAAATGATGATAATGATAACAAAAATCCAAAACTGGTATCGACAAATTCGACGGCAGAGAATGGAAAGGAGAAACTTAATCCTTGAGAAAAAGTGGGTTCAAAAGGAAAAAGATCGATGGGTGCACAATAACGAAAGAAATGATCATTATTACTGAAAACTTCCTTTGCTAAAATTGAATTTTTAAAAATAAATAATACTGATATAACAAAAGAATGAATTATGTTACTAAAATTACTGTTGTAGAGTTAGGAGAAAACAAAGAATACCAAACCCAAGAAGAGCTGAAAAAGGTAGAAGAGGAAATCAAACTCTTACAAAAACAGCTACTCAAAAAACTGGAAATCCAAGATAAGCTGCTCAGAATTTGCAGACCATCAGACTATCTATGCCGAGAAAGGCTAGCAAGCATGGCCGTGCAAAAGGGAATCAAAGACTCAACCAAACTAACAAAAAAAACACTTTGCGAGAAACTTGGCATTTCAAATATTCCAAACATATCCCCCGGTAACCCAAATTGTCCAGTCATGATACCTGTTAAAATTCTGTTTACAGCCCTAGAGAAAAAATAGAGTTCCCAAGTATGAACCAAGCAGCTCTGGCAATAAAGAAAAAAAGTGCTGCCAACATTGTTCACTATATCATAAACAAAAAAGTTATTTCATACAAAGAAAAACTATGGACTGTAAGTAAAAAGTAAAAAAAATATGTTAAACACAAAACCAGAATTTCTTATTCCAACAATAAGATATTCTAAAAGAAACCATACAATAAACAATGACAACCCTTAAAGAAATGTTTGGAAAAAGAATGCAAGAAAGAACAAGCGCAAATAACAGACTACAAACAATACGGGAGGAAAATTCCTCACCATCAAGAACAGAACTAAGAGCAATAGCAAAAAAACTTGGTGTTAAAGGTGCCCACAGTTTTAACACAGAAACACTCTGTCAAAAACTTGGCATCCCATTGGTAAAAAATGAAGTTTTCGATAAACACCACAGAAATGTAATAAGAACACCAGTTAAAATAACGTTTACTTCTGCTGCTGGTGAGAAAATAGAGTTCCCAAGCATTTACAAAGCTGGTCTAAGTTTAAACAAAAACCCAAGTTGCATCCCATTTTACATTAAAAAAAACAAGGAAGTTTCGTACAACGGAAAACTATGGTCAGTAAGTCGTTAAAAATTTTAAAAACCATACTATAATAAACAGAACTCTATACTGTTTTCTAAGGTTTGATTTCCGCGAATTTTTAATAATCTTCTCAAAGTCTGGTCTCGTCATTTTTTCAAAAATCCTTTCCATCATTGGAAAGGAGTTTTTTTATGAAGTTTTTACAAAAGTATTATGGCACTTATCCAAATAATGTTGCCAATGATTATACCAACAGCAAGTCCAGTCCATGGCGAAATTTTATCAATAAACTCTGTAACCTTTTCATCAACAGCATTAATATTTTCATTAATTCTTGTTGTTCTGTCCATTTTTATTTAAAGAATTTTTTTATGTTTTTTTTCATACCATAATAAATGACGAGACAAACTAATGATCCTAAATTATTAAAAATTCGCGAAAATGCTCGCCTTAGAAAACAGAGGCAGCTACAGCGCGACAAGGAAATGAACCCCTTCAAACCCGAAAGACTTGCCATGCTTCAAGAAAAACAAAAGGCAAAGGATCTTAAGAATGAGCAAAAACTTGTTAACCAACAAGACAGGTTAAAAGATGACTTAATTAAGTTTCAACAAAAAACTTACAAAAAACTCCAGAAAAAGGAGGTCCAAAAATGGGCAAAAGAGATCAAACAAGAAGAAGCACGACGAGACAAACTCAAATGGGACAAGAAGTGGTTGGGCACCAACAAAAAACTTACCAGAACCAGACAAATTCTTGGCAACAAACTCTCAAAAATATTTAAAAGAAAGACAAAAGACAACAAAAAAATTCGGCAAACGGAGCCCATAATGATCAAAAATTTCGCAAATGGAAAGGCAGCTTTGTATGAATTATCAGGTCAAAACTACAAAGATCCAATAGTTTTCTTGGAACAAACAACAGCGACAGTTGAAAAACTTGTTAATGGGATCGAAAATTCTAAAAAAGTAAAGACAACACTCATCTGTAAACTTGTCCACTACGATTATGTGGAAGGACTCGAAGAAGTGGATATTTTTTACTTTACCTCTCAAATGAAAGCCATGACGACAGAGGAAGACGTCACAGAGTTGTACAAGGAAGCAAAAAGAGAGATGCTAGAAAATTTGGCAGCTCACCAAAAAGAAAGTTCTGGATGGTCAATAAGATCAGTCGAATCCCTACACATCTCAATAACAAAGTACAAACCCCTAAATGGTAAAAAATACCAGCAACTACCAAAATTCATTAAGGACAAAAAGGCAATTGTTAACCCACAAAATACCAAAGATGACTATTGTTTCCTATATGCTGTTGCCATTGCTGAAACTTTAAAGAAAGAACCAGACGCCAAAAAACTTGAAAGATTACCACTGTCTATCAAATTAATGGTGGAGGACTATGACGTCAGGGATCTGTCATTTCCTGTTAAAATTAAAGAAATATCCAAATTTGAAAAATACAACAAAATAGGTGTAAATGTTTTGTCATATGATGACGAGATTAAAAAGGTTTTCCAAATGCAAATATCAAGGTCCGACCATGAAAAGAGGGTTAACTTATTTTGGTGGAATGATCATTACAGTGCTATCAAGGACAAGGGGAAACTTCTAACAGATCAAAATGATAACCACCAACACAAAAAGTTCTTCTGCGACTTTTGTTTGAATCCTTTCGAAACAGAGGAGATATTAAACCAACATGAAGAAATTTGTAGAACCCATGACGCCCAAATTCAAGAATATCCAAAAAAAGGTGTTGACGATATCATGGGATGGGGTGGCAAAGATTTTAAGAAAACTCAGGATGTGCCTTTCATCATAGTGGCAGATTTTGAGTGCATGCTGAAAACTTTAAAAACCAGGGATAACGACGAAGAAAAAAGTTATACCCAAAAATACCAAGAACACATCCCAATCAGCTATGGTTTCAACATTATTTGTTCTGACCCATCTGTATTTTCTGGTAAGTATGTCAGCTATACAAAACAGTATGATAATGAAAATATTGGCCAGATGTTTGTTGAAAGTCTGGAAAAAGAAGCAAAAAAGATTTGGCATAACTATTTAAAGGAGCCAAAGAAAATTATAATGACAGCAGATGACGAGAAAAACTTCCAAAATGCAACAACTTGTTATGTCTGTGGAGGGGGGTTCGTACACAAAAAAATTAGATATTTGGATCCTAGAAGTTTGTGGAAAGCAGGCAAAAACACTGCAAAATCCAAAGTTAGGGATCATGACCATTTAAACGGTAAATATCGTGGAGCTGCCCACAACGACTGCAACTACTCAATGACAAGTGCAAGACATATCCCTGTTTTGTTCCATAATTTTAGTGGGTATGATAGTCATTTAATTGCGAAATATTTGGGTATCTCAAATGGAAAACTTGGTTGCATTGCGAAAACAGAAGAGGAGTACATTAGTGTCAGTAAAAAACTTTGGATGGATGGGGGGTGGAAAAAAAATAACAAAGGGGTAACAGTTAAAAAATGGGTTCCTTTGGAGTTACGATTTTTGGACTCGCTAAAATTCATGTCAAGTTCTTTGGCAACATTAATGTCAAACTTACCAAATGACGAGTTCCATTACACAGAAAACGGTTTTAAGGATCATCTGAAAGAAAATGTGGACCTGTTAAAACAAAAAGGAGTGTTTCCATACGAGTTTTTGGATAGTTTGAAAAAGTTGGACTATCCACAACTTCCACCACATGAAAAGTTTCATTCCAGATTAACAGGTAAAAATGTTGAAGATGAGGATTACGAACATGGTCAAAATGTTTGGAAGAAGTTTGGATGTAAAAGTTTAAAGGATTACATGGAACTGTACCAAAAAACCGATGTGTTGGGACTCTCAGACGTCATTCAAAGTTTCAGAAAAATGTGCAAAAAAACTTACAAACTTGACCCTATGTGGCACTACACAACTCCAGGATTGGCCTGGGATGCCTTGTTGAAAATGACGGGTCAAAAGTTGGAGCTTTTAACAGACCCCGATATGTACCTTATGATTGAAAAAGGCATTCGTGGTGGGATTTCTACAATTACCCACCGATATGCAGAAGCCAATAACAAGTACATGGATGAGTATGACCCTGAAAAAGAAAGTGTTTACATTCCATATTTAGACAAGAACAACTTATATGGTCATTCAATGATACAACCATTACCAACTGGGGGTTTTGGGTGGGTTTCAGAGAAAGAGTTGCCAAACTGGAAAAAATACCTAACAACAGAAGGCAAAGGCTGTTTTTTAGAAGTGGATCTTGAATACCCAAAGGAGCTGCATGATCTTCATAACGAAATGCCTTTTGCAGCTGAAAGAATGATGATTGACAAGGTTGAAAAGTTGGTACCAAATTTAAATAATAAGAAAAAATTTGTGGTCCACTACGAAGCCCTTGAACAGATTTTGACAAATGGTTTAAAGTTAACAAAAATCCATCGTGGAATTTCATTTACAGAAAAAGCTTGGATGAAAACATATATCGAACTAAACACAAAGCTAAGGACAGCTGCCAAGAACGACTTCGAAAAGGATTTCTACAAACTAATGAACAACTCCCCATTTGGAAAGACCATGGAAAACGTCAGAAACAGGATTGACGTCAGGCTGGTTTCATTTGATGATCAGGTTGAAAAATTAGCAAAAAAACCAAATTACAAAGGCATCAGTATATTTACAGAAAACTTGGGAGCTGTGCATATGAGAAAAACCAGAGTAAAACTAAACAAACCAATATATTGTGGGGCGGCTATACTAGACAAAAGCAAAATAACCATGTACGATTTTAACTACAACTACATAAAACCAAAATATGGAGACAAGGCAAAATTACTATTTACAGACACAGATTCCTTGTGCTACAAAATTAAAACTGATGACTTCTTTAAAGACATTGCAGATGATGTCGAAACCATGTTTGACACATCAAACTTCCCTAAAAACCACCCAAGTGGCATCAAAAGAGAAAACAAGAAAGTTCTTGGCATGATGAAGTCGGAAACAGGTGCTGACCAAATCTCAAAATTTGTGGGTTTAAGATCAAAAGCTTACGTAATTAAAATGGCCAAGAAAAAAAATCCTGTAACTGGACTAATAGAGTGTAAGGAGGAAAAAAAGTGTAAAGGTATCGCAAAGGCTGTTATTAACAACAACATCAAATTTGACGATTATTTTAACTGTTTGTCTACAGGAAAAAACTTATTAAAGGGGATGAATACTTTTAGAAGTACAAACCATACCATCCACACCATTCATGTCAACAAAATAGCCTTAAATTCTGAGGACGACAAAAGAGTCATACTAGATGACAAAATTAGTACCTTGGCAATTGGTCATTACAAAACTCGGTAAGTTAAGTTCAAAATCTGTATTCAAATAAGAATACAGATTTTTTGGGGAAAAATTCAAAAGGAATTTGGATACCTTTGTTTCGCCTGGGTGTATGAAAGGGCAAACTGTTTTTGGATGTGTACTTTTGTTATGGTATATAATGTTTGGTGGTTTGCCTGGATATGTTGTAAAACCAACCCACATACATTCTTCTCTGTCTGGACATAAGTTACTCCTTTTGTTATTCATTTATTAAAATTTTGGAAATGTCCCAGAACCCTTTGCGAACTCCAATCCCAAAAACTTGGCAACCATTTTGGAAATGTCCCAAAACCCTTTGCGAACCCAGAAGTCAAACCGGAAGTCAAAATGTCCCAGGATCGGGAGTCAAAAATTTCCAAAAACCCAAACCCAAAAAAATCCAGGAGGGGGTCGCAAACAGTTTTCAAAAAGGTTTTGATCCATGTCCCAGGATCGGAAGTCAAACCGGAAGTCAACCCAACCCAAAAAATCCAGGAGGGGGTCGCAAACAGTTTTTCAAAAAGGTTTTGGTCCATGTCCCAGGATCGGAAGTCAAACCGGAAGTCAACCCAACCCAAAAAATCCAGGAGGGGGTCGCAAACAGTTTTTCAAAAAGGTTTTGGTCCATGTCCCAGGATCGGCCTTTTGACACTACTCACGTATATCAATTATCCTGTAAGGAATCATTCTTGGGGGGGGGGGGCGATTTCCGAAGGGGGGACATATTTCCTGGGAAATCTGTACCTGGGGGGGACACATTTCCTAGGAAATCTGTCCCAGGGGGAACACATTTTTTGGGGGGACATATTTCCTGTGCCACCGGAAATTTTCATCTTGCGTTTATGAGAACCGAGGCAGCCCACCTAGCCGAGATGTCGCTTTGTGCAACCGGGATTTCGGTTATTTAAGATCGGTCTAGCCTACCTACCCGGGCTGGAACATCAGAGCTCCACATACGCGACAATGTTTGTCTATACAAGCAGGGCCGTCGAGAGCCAGAACGGGCTCCGGGTCATAATTTGCGCGAGGGCCCCCTCCGATATTTTTACCAAGGTTTTACTGGGCCCCAGCGCTAAGTTTTTGATAATTATTATAATATATGATATATCTTCACTGACTGAATTTTTAGCGGGCCCCTTCTGGGCCCGGGCCCTGGGGTAATTACCCCGCCTCACCACCCCCCCCCCACCCCCCCCTCTCGACGGTACTGTATACAAGTCCCTTCTGGACAACGTTGTATTTCACAGGTTCTGTTTGCTCGTGTGTACGTTATAAATTGAAAACGTACTCGCAAAAGTGCGATTCTGGGTATCGTGCATGGGAAAATAAATGCAGCTCGGGTAGCCGGGCTAGAAATTGTCATGTAAACACAGGATGAAAGTCGAGCCAGCTCGGGTAAAGCAGCAACTAGTTCACGCAGAGTCGGTTTGTACACACTGCGCGGTCACTGCTTCCTGCAACGTACGCAGTCACAAACGCACCTTCATTTTACCCGTATATTCAGTTTCGATCATATACAGGTAGTGTGGTGATCACAAATTGACAATTTTTTCCATCACCTATATAAAATCTTCATGAATGTGTGTAATTTGATCTGTCTGCGTTGACTTCGTTCTCTCGCAAACGTGTGACTGATATATTTGAAAAGGCTAGACTGAAGAATACCCGTCAACTCGCTTTCTCGTGACCACGTAGCCATAGTTTGAGTGGATACGCGGATACGCGGTGAAAAGTCGCAGCAATTATGACGGTCAGCGGTTAATCTCCACTGCGTATCCGCGTATCCACCAAAAAATAAACCTAACTTTACTTTATTAATGACGATTCTTGTTACTTAGTTACTATAATGCCCCGTTCTTTAAATAATCTCCACTGCGTATCCACGTATCCACCAAAAATAAACCTAACTTTACTTTATTAATGACGATTCTTGTTACTTATAGTTACTATAATGCCTCGTTCTTTAAATAACCCCCTTACTTACTATAATGCTTCGTTATGTAATAACCGGTATTGTAATATCCGGTATTGATGCCTTTGGGAGGTGGTTTATAGCGCATGACTGGTTCAGTGAGCTTGGTCCTAACCCCACAGTGGACGATTTAACTGTCTCTTTTACATCACACCTTGAGGAGGCTATTGACCGTATACTTCCCCTAAAGACCGCGAAGTGGCACCAGTCTGATAAACCCTGGATAACTTTAGCCATTAAGAAGCTTATAAAAGATCGACAGAAAGCATTTCATAGTCACAATATGCCTCTGTGGCAGTCGTTAAGATACAAAGTTCAACAAGAAATAGCTGAAAGGAAAAAGTCATTCTATAAAAATAAAGTCCAGCACCTAAGAAAAAACGACTGCCGCAAGTGGTGGAAACTAATTAACAAAATGTCTGGTAAATCCGAGAAAACAAAGCCTTTCTCCCTAGAACGTGATGGCAAAATTCTGAACGACTCGCAATTGTCCAATGCCCTTAATGAATTTTACACTTCTGTCAATGCTGATATTCCCCAACTTGATGTGAATTTATTACCCGCGTTTCTACCGTCTAATGATAGTGTACCTACCGTTCAATCTTACGAGGTCTGTAAGAAACTTTTAGCCGTTCAACCTTTTAAAGCTTCTGGTCCTGACAACGTGCCATGTCGAATCTTAAAGGAGTTTGCTTACCTTCTAGCAGAACCAGTTACCACTATTTTTAATGTATCCCTCTCCACAGGAGTATATATAGTGCCGGGAATCTGGAAAGAATCCAATATTATTCCAATCCTGAAAATACAACAACCTACTAGCGAGGGTGACACTAGACCGATATGGTTAACTCCTTGCTTATCCAAAGTACTGGAGGATTTTGTAGTGACATGGCTGATTGATGATGTCAAGGATAAGATTGATCCCTGTCAGTTCGGATGCTTGAAAGGCACATCCACCACCTACTGCCTCTTGGATATGCTCCACACCTGACTTTCCCATCTTGATCCATGGTAAACATCTCCATATTTGCTTCCTCGATTTTTCGAAGGCATTTGACCGTATTGGTTATAATGTGCTAATCGAAAAATTGATAGATCTAGGAGTCAGACGTTCTCTGATACCTTGGATCATCAACTTTCTTTCAGACCGGAGACAACGTGTTAAGTATGGTGAATCAATTTCAGACTGGCTCTCGGTAAGTGCTGGAGTCCCCCAAGGGACAAAATTGGGACCGATTCTGTTCCTGATAATGGTTAATGATTTGAAAATCGTTTCACCTAACACCAGAATGTGGAAATACGTGGACGATATTTCGACCTCAGAGAATCTAACCAGAGACAGCAACTCGACCGCTCAATCGACCCTCAATTCGGTCCAGGTATGGGCTTCTCACAATTGGATGAAGCTCAACGTTAAGAAGTGCAAAGAGCTTCGTGTCTGTTTTCTTAGAGAAACACCTCAGCTATTACCTTTAACAATCGATGGACATGCGCTAGAATCAGTACGTTCTCATAAAGTACTAGGTTTGATCATTCAAAACAATTTAAAATGGGATGAACATATTTTCTCATTAGTTTCTAAAGCATCCAAGCGATTACACATTCTTCGTGTGTTATGCCGAGGTGGCGTCCCTGCTGTTGACCTTACTGCCATATATATTGCGTTGATACGCTCAATTTTGGAATATTGCTGTGTGGTGTGGCATAACGCCATCCCTTGCTTTTTGTCTGACGGGCTCGAAAGATTACAAAAGTGAGCTATGCGTATTATCTACCCTGGACAAACATACAAAGAGGCACTACAGTTGGCTGGCTGCCCAAGGTTAGACACTAGGCGGGAAGATCTCTGTGTGAAGACTTTGATGAAGATATAGCTGAAGGTGGCTCTCTCGCGCAATATGTGACCCAGACCAGGGCATGCGCACACGACTATCTTATTAGAACCACGAACAATTGGAAATTGTATAAGTGTAGAACAGAGCGTTTTAAAAATAGCTTTTTCCCGAATATAATCTATACGGCTAATACGATATTGTCAAATTAGGCTGATGGAAACTTATTTTTAAACTTATAGAGCTTTTTTAGCAATTATCAAAGTAATTATATGTAGTGTTTTAACCGATTAAGTAAAGTTTTTAAATAATTTTGTAATTTTTATTCTATGTAAAATTCTAACTATTGTAAACACATTGTAATTCATTTTTTTAATGCGAAAATGTGTTATTAAACATCATCATCATCATCATCATTTAAAACACGAGCAGGAGTATTTTATCAGATTTAAAACCACGAGGGCGCAGCCCGAGTGTTTTAGATCTGATAAAACACGTGATGCGAGTGTTTTCAATGGCTTCAAAAACGATTCGTTATTGGATGTTATGTTCATTAGTATTCTTTATATAAAATTTATGTTCATTAGTATTCTTTATATAAAATTGTATGATAGTATAATGATAGTATTCTTTCTGACGTCAAGAAGTTTTATCAGGTATAAAACCACGGACATGGTACTGATTTCCTTTGTGTTTTCCTCATGAATTATTAATGAGTTTTTGAATTAAATATAAAAATTTTAATGACGATTCTTCTTAGTTAGTTACAAGGATGTCACGTTCTTTAAATAATTCCGACTGCGTATCCGTGTATCTTTTAATATAACAGCTTAAAAAATGGACGGGTATTCTTCAGTCGCTCCTTTGAAAATGCCGTGTAAACGTTACAGTTATGAAAGAGATATACCCCAACCGCGTTTCAGTGTTTCTTCGACAGGTTCACAATTTAGCGGACAGAAGGCCCTGCGGAATCGACGTTTTACCAGGACAGTTCGGGTTTATCTTTCGTAATCTCATCATTGTAGGCTTCGAAAAACAGCAAAGCAGCTGGTGTATGCTCGCTGTAATTTACAAATACGACATTGCCCGTTGAACGCCACATCACCCATTGCTTTGTTTACATGCATTCAGAAAGCGCGCTGGGTTATAACTGAATACCAAGGGCTTCCCCAGCGGCGTTGTTTACACCAGGAAAAGCTTCATAGAAGACCTCGTTCGGTTTGTCAAAAAATTTACACTGTTTCGTTTGGCAGGTTTTCTATATGTGCAAGGGCTACGCCAAGGTTACAGAAATCAGTAGCCCGAGTGAACGCCTAAGCAGGCGTCTTGTTTCTTATTATGTTGTGATTATATTTACAGTCAAACCGGATGTTCTCTTGCGCGCAACATTGCAATATTGACGAACAACATTGCAATTTTCATTGGCTATTTGCCTAACCTGAATGTCAGGCCTTTGTTTGTTCCCGCCTTCCGCTAAACCCGGCAGCGCGGGCAGAGGTGCGGACGAGCGAGAAGGCGAGAAAAATAAAGGCCTTCCTCCATCTCATGAATGGGAGCTCTGATTGGCTGACTAATTGAAGTAAGGATTTTGATTGGTTCATTCAGATAAACAACTTGCCCAAAGTGCACCGTCAAGGTGCACACCATGAGAAGGTCATCGCCATTTCTCGAATGTGTTTATCGTGTACGTTTCTGTGACCAATTCATCCATTTAATCATTTATTATGTTGGAAAATCAAACCATAGAAGGATTTTTCGAAACCGCTTTGTTAAATTAATTGACACATTTCGGCTATGCAGTCTTTGAAACCAGAACAAACGACGTGCATTCGAAAGCTCGCTGTTGACAGCCAAGATGTCTTTGCTGTTTTGCCCACTGGTTTTGGTAAAAGTCTGATATATCAGACATTGCCATTTGTGTTCTCTGAACTTCATCGACTTCAACATGGCATGGTGAGGAATTTCGTTGTAGCAGGTGGAGACCTTGCGAAAAGCAGTCTACTTGGGTCCTTCGTTCGATGATCAGGGACGATGGCTACTGAAGGCGAAGCCGATGCGAAAGTCCAAGTTGTTTATGGCAGTGCTGAACAATGGTTGTCAGAAAAGTGGAAAAGTGGACCCGTAAGTTACAAAACGGGAATCTCGGAGCAGTTAGTCTTAGTTGTGGATGACTGAGCTTATTCGGTTGAGACGTGTTTATAATTATGTATCAATATATTAAATGGCCTACCTGCATTCTAAAATTTAAATTCTAAAACTGTATAAAATAATTCTCAAACTATTGCGTTTGTTTTTAATATAAAACATCAATATCCAGTCGATCCTTTTCTCCAACGTTCTAGCCTGCATGTGCTACAAAATTATATATTTTATTAATTTAGTCGAAACTATATCAAGGCGGCTATCAAATCGTGTTTATCTTTTATTATGGTGGAATTTTGAATCAATATATATGTATACTCTCAAATTTTCAAATTTCTCGGTTTCTTATCGTATTTTCCAATTCTTCGACTTCTTCTCTAGATCGGGTCTAGATACCATGGACGACAAACGCCTTCAATTCGAGCTCGTGTATTTATTGCACGATTTCTAACCTGAATGTCAGGCCTTTATTTGTTCCCGTCTTCCGCTAAACCCGGCAGCGCGGGCAGAGGTGCGGGCGAGCGAGAAGGCGAGAAAAATTGTTATTTTCTCGCCTTCTCGCTCGCCCGCACCTCTGCCGCGCTGCCGCCTTACGTTCAGGTTACTATTTGTCCGACTCAATTTGCAATCATCATTCACAAGTTGACAGTTATTTCGTGTTGACGCAGTGGAATCGCAATGGACGTTTACTCTCAAACAGCTTTGAAGAATATTCCAAGTTTTAATACAATATCTGCAAGAAACTGCAAGAAAGCGTTTTTGTTGATTGGTAGTCCACACTGCTTGGCGAGTTGTTTTTTGTTTGATAATTATATCAAGATATTTTGAGGTTTTATCCTCTAAACTGCGACGTTTTGCGAACGATCAACATACACTTCTCGGTAAATTCAGCATGAAGTACTAGCTAAAGCGCATTTGTAAAGCATGTAAGCGCATTTAGTTGTGAACTGAAATATTTCTAAAATGTTGCATTTATAATTAAGTGAGTTAACAGTGGTATCACACCAGGCTTACCTCATTAAATCAATACGTTGACGTTGATATATCCAAAGAAATTTTGCAGTAAAATAGATAAATACGCCAAAATACGATTCAGAATAGCTGTCTAAACTAACAAAGCACCTTCTCATCAAATTCAGGAATATACTTACAGCATAGACGTTTTCAAATCACGTTTGAATCCAACTGGATACGCGGCCGATGCGGCGGAAGAGAGAAATAAAGGAAAGGTTGGCAAATTGGCGCTACCTACCTGCGAATTATCGCGTCTAACTCTGGCCAACGCAATGCAGCGTTTTATGCCACTCTGTAAATGACAGTATTACAAACATTACGAACGAACAAAAGCAACTCTGCCCGTCTGCCGTTTACCGGAGCACATAAATACAAAGCTTAAACGAGTAGACTTCAATCTGCAGTGTTAGTGTTGCCTTTATTATTATATATATATCGCGTATTAAAGCGTGCGCGAATTTCAAATTCGCGCACGCATACTTAATGCTTGACCATTCTGGTTCAACTTAAATATTATACTACATGCGTTTCGAAATGTTTATCTATCAAAACAGACGCAAATACGTTACTTACCGTATATCCTTCCTCTTGATCTCTGTTCACCACAGCGCGCCAAACATTCAGCCTTCGATTCAGCCGTCGATTCAATTATCGCAACTTATTGCCAAGTTATCTCCATATTCATCAGGTGGTTGCTATTACAGAATATCATACAAAAACACAATTTTCTCAGGCGCTATTCTATAGGATTTCTCCAAATTAACATATCTTGTACAGAATTTCATGCTCTTTAATCTAGTATATTCCCAGAGTGGCATAGACCCATGAACGACGTAGGCAAGCTTTAAACAAATTGCGGCGCGGTGTCATTAATACGACGGGGTTTATGTTGTATATTTCATATTACATGAGATATAAACACAATTTTCTCAGCCGCTATTCTAGCCGCTATTTTAAATTTACATATGTTATACAGAATTTCATGTTCTTTAATCTAGTTTAATCTAGTCTTTAATATAGACCCATCAACGACGCAGGCAAACTTTAAACAAATTGCGGTTCGGCGTTATTAATACGACTGACGGAGGTTATGTTGTATATTTCATATTAACATCTTCGTTCACCTTTGTACTTACCCATTTGGTTGGTTAGGTGCAAGCTGTAGACCGAGGGAGCCTGGGAGCGCACTGTGGTAGTTGGATTCAGGTTAAGATCCGAGGCGGTGATATCTTGAACTGACCACCAAAAGTGATGCCCTGGCATCACCCACCCAAATACCACGAAGCTGAGACTCTGACTAAATGACCTAAATTCACAATGAACATCTGGAGCTACAGTTACTCACGCTTAGTATAGCTTATAGACACCAATTGACGTTAGCGAAGCTCGTAATGAACAACGTATATAAAATAGCCTGAGAAAACAGCCGCCTCTTCTCGCTCGCCCCCCGCGGAATAGCCTGATTATCAGACGGTATGGTGTTCGCTAACTCCACCTCCCCGTCTGATGGACTTCACGGGGTTTCATGTTCTGTGACGTATTATCCTTTAACCAATCAGAGTGAAGGTTTTAGTTTTTGAGAACTAATTATGTATGCAAGGAAGCCCGAAAAGTGAAACAAATGCATTGCGATTGGCTGCTGCAATACAAAGGATAATACGTCACAGAACATGAAACCCCATGAAGTCCATCAGACGGGGAGGTGGAGTGAGCGAACACCATACCGTCTGATAATCAGGCTACCCGCGGAAGAGACGTCTGAGCAACGAGCCAAGAAATTCCATACTGATGACGTAAATGTACCGAGATCCTGGTACAGCTTTTGATTGGTTACTTTGCAATCATACGATAATTCAAAACTCGGGCGACCAAGGTCAACTCCAATTGCGACATCATTCCTGTCTGAAATAACAAAGTTAAAGCTTAGTTTTCGCCAGCAAAGAAACATAGATAGATACTATTGCTAAAGCGAGTTTGAGCAAGGGAGCACGCCAGACTGATCTGTGTTTCTTATTCTTTGTTCGGAGTTCCTTCATTTATATTCAGCCATTTTGAATAATGCGGTACGGGGCCGAAGGAAACCCGAGGCCCGAGCGTTTACGAAGGCGGATAAAGGAGGGAAGAAAAAAGGAGGGGAGTGAAACAACCGTCACGTGAAGGAGTATTGACCAATGGCGATGCGTTATTTGGGTTTTGAAATCTAGATATGCTCGTAGCCATTGATCTGTCATAGCCTGCGAGCCGGCTCTCCTTTGGGGGATTGGGGAGAGGAGGAGAAGGAGAGCCTGCACCACTGACCTATATATGTAACTGGACTGCGGGTGCTGGCCAAAACGTGTCCCCCACTGACCTATATATATATAACTGGACTGCGTGCTCCTATTACCTTTGAGTTAGGAAAAGTGTCCCCAAAATTGTTTTCAAAATGGCGGCATTTATGGGTCCTTTTGCTAATGGTGAAGGTCGCTGACCGATACCTAAGAATCTCTAGTTCGTGTTGGAGATGTTTGGTATTTCGCTTTTTTTAAGAAAACTAAGCTACTTAGTCGGATAAACTGTACGTATGTTGTAGCCAGATGAATTATCTTTCTTCCAGTATATTTGATAGCTTCTACAGTGGTTTATTTCTCGAGAAAACATTCGGAGAAGACATTCCCTTACAAAAACAAACTATAGTTTTAGGCATAAAACTATAGTTTTTGTAGTTTTCTTAATAAAACTATAGTTTGTCACCAAAATACTATAGTTTTTTTTCTCAACTATAGTTTCTGTAAATAATTATGGTTCTTTTTACAAAGAAACTATAGTTTATCTTTTGTAAACTATAGTTTTAGTCAAACGTTCGAGAACACTATAGTTTCCTACCAAAACACTATAGTTCTTTGTCTCAACTATAAAACTATACTACCTAAAAAAACTATACTACCTAAAAAAACTATACTACCTAAAAACTATAGTTACGAAAACTATAGTTTTGACCACTATAGTCTAAATAACTATAGTTTTTGTTCCAAAATAGTTTTTTAAAACTATAGTTTTTGAGTCTTAAAACTATAGTTTTTTAACACTATAGTTTTTGAGTCTTAAAACTATAGTTTAAATAACTATAGTTTTTGTTCCAAAATACTATAGTTTTTTAAAACTATAGTTTTAGGGTCTTAAAACTATAGTTTATTTTTGTAAGGGTTATAATACATACGGAAAAAAAATTCAAAATAGCGGCCACTATTATGATTTGGACATGTTTGGTATTTCGCTTTTTTTAGGGAAACTAAGCTATTTGGTCGGATAAACTGCACATATGTTATAGCAAGGTGAATTATCTTTCTGCCAATATATTTTATAACTTCTACAGTGGATTATTTCTAGATCTTGAGAATACGTTCGGAGTAGACGGACTAGGCAAACTTTGTCGAATTTTCTGTCAGAATTTTTGCGAGTTTGTGTAAACAAAATATTTGTTGAGCGGCCCGGGATGTTTTCATGATAAGAGTCTTATTGTAGTTCTGAACTACAAATAATCCTAGACAGGATTAATAATCCTATAACATTACTGTTGTAGCTTTCTAGCAGTCTGAATTAAAGACGAACACTTGGCAATAAAATAAACATGACTGTCAATACACATGGTCATGGAAATCTACAAACAGTTCGTTTGTGAAGTCGCCAGCTCTATAAAGAACCGCTGAAGATCACGAGAAAATCGTAAAGAAGCGAGGAGTACCGAGTTCTTCTTAGGGGCTGTTTACATGGGAGGCGATATTAATCCTATTTGGTCAGACAAATAATCCAGCAGGCCTCTTGAGTCGTTCCACAAGAAATTAACAATGACCAACCTGCATGCATTAACTCTTTCCTGTCCAAATTTATTGGCCTTTACTCTTTAGTATTTTGTTCTGGCTAACGCAGTAACGCCAGACGATTTTATTCACTTCTGGGGAAGCCCTCGCATAGGAACGATTTATTATTAATAAAGTAAGAAAATCGCTTTGTTTTTACATAAATATTCTTTTTTCCTACGATAAGTACATGTCAGTGGTCGCTACCATTAGCATAAATGCCGCCATTTTGAAAGTGAAAATGGGGACACATTTTTGGCCAGCACCCGCAGTCCAGTTATATATATAGGTCAGTGGTGTCCCCATTTTCACTTTCAAAATGGCGGCATTTCAGCCGTTCCTCACGTTGTAACCAATAAACTATTGTAATTGTAAGAGCATTGTAGGCAATAAATTATTGCATTGTAATGCTAGAAGAGGTTATTAATGAAAACCTCTCCACCCCGCAGTGTTTCCACTTTCCAGGAAATTTCCTGTTTCAAGGAAATTTGACTGTAAAAAGGAAGTTTTTAGGATGAAGGAAAATTCAAGGAAATCTAAGAAAATTCAGGAAATCTAAGGAAATTTTGCTAAAAGTAAAACAATATTTTCAAATGTCAAATTTTTGTATGTTTTTAGTAGTTTAATTGTTCGAGTCCCAACCCCAAGTTTACAAAATACAAATTGAGAATATATTATTATATGAAGTACCCCTGTACCTTATTAGCACAACTGGCACATCACGTGACGTCAGTGACGCTGCAATTGCAAAATGCAAATGGCGCTGAAATGAAGCGTGGAATTTGTGTAAATATTAATGAAGATCAGTCTGACGATTCTCATCAGTCTGAATCTGATCACCCTGGGTATGCATGAAACTAGCAAATGTACCGAACTAGCGACGACAATTAGTAAAGCTGCCACGAAAGAGAAGAAGTACGAGCAGAAGTTCCTCTATTTCTTGGTTGACTGTGATGTAGAATTTAAGGATTGGCTAGAGAAGCGAGGCGAAGCTGCCTACTGTAAACTCTGTGATTGTAAACTATCCTGCGTGAGGACTGCAGCTAAACGGCACAACTAACACCTTCCCAGAATGCATTACTAGCTGTGTTTAATAACTTTAAGCTTGCGATTGTTACATCTGATGTAAAATCTGATGGAGTTTTGAGCCTTGGCAGACTAAAACACGACAATACTTTTTGAAATTACCTTCTGTTAATCAAGGAATTTGAAGGAAATTTCAAGGAAATGACATTCTCATTTCAAGGAAATTAAAGGAATTTTTAAGACCGGAAAAGGAAATTTCGACATTTCATTGTGGAAACACTGCCACCCCCCCCCCCCGAACCCCCGAACCCCCGAACCCTAATCTCACAAAAAATGGGTTTCCCGGGAGACACCCTAACCCTATATAACCCCAAAAGTGTCGGTGGTTTTTATCTACCTCGTCCCCGTCGGTCCACCCCTAATGTGTTCGCAAATTTATGGTCCACAGTCGTGACCAAATATTGTGGGATGCGCAGTGAAGTTGAATCCGTCATTTGGCGCATATTACAATGCAATAATTTATTGCCTACAATGGTCTTACAATTATAACAATAGTTTATTGGTTACAACGTGAGGAATGGGTGCCATTTTGAAAGTGAAAATGGGGACACATTTTTCGCCAGCACCCGCAGTCCAGTTATATATATAAGTCAGTGGGTTGGTCCAGTGGGTTGGTCTGGGTCCTTAAGTCAGCGACCTGCACCATTAGCAAAAGGACCCATAAATGCCGCCATTTTGAAAACGATTTTGGGGACACTTTTCCTAACTCAAAGGTAATAAGAGCACGCAGTCCAGTTATATATATAGGCCTGATATAGGTCAGTGGCCTGCACGCGTACTGCATGGCGTTCCAAATTGGGACGCAGCTTACTGATAGTCCAGAAAGTGCGGGTGTCCGGACACCCGCTGCTTGCAGAGTGACATCTCATGTCGGACTTGGAGCATTTAGCGGATGGGGTCTGGTGCCGGATATGTATCCACGGTATTCCAAAACGCCTTGACCGCTTGAGTAATCTTTTTAAGATTTGTGATATTATCACGAGACGATGCCTCGTATAAAAAACCCCGTGATCCTTAGTTTTGTACCACAATCTGCAATTAGTCTGCATTTTATACCAGTCTGCAGAATATACCGACCGATTGACGAATTAGACTTATACTTGTTCATTATTGTTATGTTCGCTGCAACGTCAGCCTTCCTGTAGTCGTCGATTAAGAGATTTGTGGTTTATCAAATTTTTTGGTTTATTAAAGGTTTATAATAAAACAATAGTTTTACATGCACAGATCTCCAGTTGTAAGCTTGGGTTCCCTGTTCTATGTGAATATTCTGTCATGTGATCATGATCATATAATTTTATTGATGTACCATCTGATGATTTGAAATTTTGGCGGTATCAACAAATATTCAACATCCACGACAATATGGAGCAAGAATATCTGCAAGAACTTGAAACACTTAAATCTAATCTGTGTAAAACTGAGTACAAGTTTCTCAATGAATGGACTGGTGAAAATTTGAAAAGGCAATTGAATACGAAGAAACAGCAAGCCTCGGATAGTGTCAGACACGAACAGGGTAAACGAATATGTTTTGACTTTTGAACGACGATTTTTCGTAAACTTTTAGTCAAATACCAAGTCCTTTGTTAAAAATGTTTTTTTGTTAAATGTAGAAAATGTAAAAAGTCTTCAGGACAGCATTGAACATGACCGTGATAAACTAGCAAAGTTTGATCAAGGTAAGGCCTGAGTCACTTCGAGTAAAACAAACATTCAAATTTGCACTCTTACGGTGTAAATTTGCACTCTTTACGAGTGTAAATGAATGTAACAGCTGGATTATGAGGTAGAGAACTTTAATAAATAATAATTGTTTTTGGGTATTGGTTATTCTGTAAATTAAACGGCTTGTTAATAATAAAAGGTTCTCCAACACAGCTAATTTCCTCTGTTAAATTAGCCATGAAGGACTCCGCTCGATCAAAACTAATCTCGGCAGTTTACGACCTTTTCACTTTGCTCTATCCAAAACCCTGCCTATGCAGCACTCTTTAAAACTTTTAGCTCAGCTTATACAATCGATGAAATTGATGATCGATACTAAAGAGTTGATAATCAATATTAAGCAATAACAATCGATATAAACTAATTGATTGATTTGATAAACAGTTGATGAAAGAGATTTCTGTGATTATCAATAGCAATTGAACTAATCACATTCCATGCATTGGTATTGATTATTATTTATAAAACTTTATAAAAATGTGATTTTCAGTTGAGCTTAGAGACCAGAAGTGATATTGAGAAGTTTTATCGGTTCACAATTTGACATGTTCCTATGGGAAATTTGAATGTTTGAGCATTTTGGCCAATAGAATTAAGGCATTGCCCAAACTTTTAAATTTGTCCTTGACAACATCATTAATTGCCCCTGGTAACCGACATATGCGTTTCAATGTTTAAACTTTTCAATAAAACTTTCCGAATCTAAGCTTAACTGAAAATCACAGTAACATTTTAAAAATGCACATGGTAATTGGTTAAAAGCCATGTTTCATAACTCTATGGAAAACATGGAAAGACTGCACCATCCAAAATGCCATCATTATAATTATAATTATTTGAAATGACTTTGAAACAGTAGCGGACACTAGGGGGGGTGAGGGGGGTGATTGCCCCCCCCCCAATAATTTTAGCTGAAGCTTTCATTTTGAAAAGTGGAAGCACAAGAAAGTTTTCATTTCAAGAAGTGGAAGCACTACTTATTAGTTATTACAATAACAACAGCAGCAAAATGGCGTGTTTTAATAAAAACAAGCGAAAGTATTCTAATCCCACAAAATAAGTGTTATGAAGTAAGTTTGGATAAAGAAATTTCTTACAAGTTACAACATGCTTGATGCTTCGCATTTTTCCATTGTTATTTGAATTTTGCTTCGCAAAGGGTTAGAAATGTTCACACATTGCATAAAAGTCTTACAGCGAAAAATATACTAAGCACAAATGAACAATAGATTTAAGCAGCATGCTGTAATTTCTTTAGAAACAATTTTAAACTTCTCATTTGACTATTGACATGCCGTAGCCATAGGCATAGCACTATCGATGGCTATAAACAATAATAACAACAGTTGAAACTTGAAAGTATCTACAGCATTAAGATGATAGTTTAAAGTACTATATACATGTTTTTAATTAAAGGGTGCAATTTGGGCTTTTTGATTTACCCAACGATCAAGCACTTTGTCCAAGTTTATCCTTTTTAACAGGTCTTTGTTCATCGATAGCAACATAAAGTCATTGGCCAATGAACTGTCTAAGCTATTACGAGCCCAGCTCAATATCTGATTCATAGCACTGAAGCTTCTTTCCACGGTTGCAGTACCAACTGGCAAGGTCTTCGATATGGCGATCACCTTGAATAAGTTGGGGTACAACTCAGGGTCGATGTTCTTTCCGGCCGCAATTAGAATCTTCGCCTGTTCACACTCGGTTTTAAGCAAGGCAGAGTCAATATGGAGACAATCTCCAAATTTGGCAACGAGACTGGATAGAGTCGTGTAATTTTTTATGCTTAGCATGTGATTTATAACAAAATGCACCATTAAAATAGTGTTTTGAAAACCTAAAATTTTTTACAAAATGTGTTCTCAGAATGCTGCAAATGCCATTTCAGAGATCCAAATTTTAACCCCCCTAGAAGGCTCGTGCCTTTGGCACTCACCCCCCAAATATTTCGTCAAGTGTCCGCCACTGCTTTGAAATAGAGTCGAAATATTACCTCTCATTTTGTTGTCTCATTTTTTTTAACTTGAATATCAAGTCACAAGATGACGATTTTCAGATTATGTTTTAAACTACTGTAACAAACAAAGTAATGAATGAACTTGCAGGCAAAAAATAAAGCTGTCTGAAAACTGGCTGAGTAGCTGCCTGTGCAGTTGTATTTACCTTTTAGGGCACTGCAATCGTTTTATTCACGCTTTACAGTACTATTTTGCAGCATTGATTTCATTAAAAATTATCTACAGTATAAAATCTTGTTCTGTTATAGTTAGTAATAGCATACATTGCCAAGTGACATGAAATGTAACAAGGAGAACTGTGCACTAATTGGTGCATGACACTGGCAGTGGTACAGTGCACAGAATATGTCTATTTCTGTGCATATGGGCACATTTGGTACACAATTATATATTACAGTGTATTTAAGATTTTGGTACACAAATCTATAATATATACATTAATCTATATACATCACATTTCTCTCTGATGAATGGCCTTCACTCGAAATGTTAGACTCCTACATTCTCTGTTTCAGCAGTATATCAAACCTTACTGTTTCAACACTGCCTACACAGCATACTACTTTTATTTCACTACATGGTATATCATTTCAGTGCACAAATCCAAAGGGGCCATTTGCTGCCTGCCCTATACTGTTAAGTTAAGGGGCAATGTATTAAAATATGCATGTCTTTCTGGAGTAACGTCCGTTACGCAATTGTAATTGTAAATATGTGAAATTTGACAACATACTGTACTTTGAAAAATTAATCAGTTTTACCCCAATTGTTGTTGTTCAATTATCAGAATTTCTAATTCAAAATGAAATTACAGTGAAAGTGGAAAAAATATATAAACTTATTTCCCAACATTTGGCCAACTGTGTAATGTCCGTTACATGGAATTGCCCTAAGAGCGTTTACAAACATGGTAATTGACCAACAATTGGCATACTGTAGCTTTTGTTTTTTTGTTGTTGTTTTTTTTTCTTCGGGGTGGGGAGGCAGAGATTTTTGCCCAAAAAATTTAGGGTTAAATATTGATTTTTAAGTTGTATTTTTCAGTCTTGAACATTTCACAGCAATACATGTCAAAATTGCCCAAAATTCCTAGCAGAAAGTGTCCAAATTTTCCTTTTTCAAATATTTTGGGAGGGCAATTGCTCCCTACCCCCCCTGCTATGCCTATGTGACCATCAATTAATTTTTTTTGTGCACAAAAATCTCCCCCCCCCGTTCAAATGACCTTGAATGAATTTTTTTGGTCCCCCCATAACTTTTCTAATGGTCTCCCCTTATTATTATTAGGGATTGAAAACCCCTCAATAGCATATACAGTAAACACCCACGTGTAAGAACCTAGATTTTTTCAAGTCTGGCAAAATAGGTTCTTATATTTTGGGGTAATTACTGACAATTTAGGCAAAATAGGTTCTTAATAGGTTCTTAAAATTTCTTAAAATTTTAACTTTGACGTTGACATAAAACATGTTTTGACGGGCGGTGTACACGCTTAGGTGCCAACGACTGTAATACCTTGACGGGGCTTGAGTGCTTGAGCTCTTCACTTGCTCGTGTTCCCTGCGAGTGTGAGAAGACGTTCGAAACGAGTGAAAGCACCGAATTGACAGAAATAGGTGCCATTTGATTTAAGCATGAAGTGCCTTACTATTTTCGTTAGTCTAGTTGCTATTCTTGTCGGCATAATCGTGTACAAAGTTTATTTACCGCTTTCTCCCAAGTTATCAGAAGACACATTAGTATTACCAGCATTATTCAACCTTGGCGATCTCTTAGCTTACGTTGGTGGAAAGCTCGGAATTGCACCAAGATACTGGAGTATGCGTCTTATCATCAGATCGATAGACGGGTCGGAGAAGGGACATTTTGATGGCGAAGGAGATGTTGAAGATACGACGGTTTCTGGAGTTCCTGTGAGAATATATCGGCCAAGGACTGGTCTTACTCATCCAAACAATGCCCGACCTTGTTTTATCTATTTTCATGGCGGTGGTTTGACACTGTTTAGTGCGAGATCAAAGATTTTTGATAAGATGTTGTCCAAATTTTCGGCAGCCACTGGGTCCGTGGTTATCTCGGTTGATTACAGACTGGCCCCCGAACATGTGTTCCCAGCACAATTTCAAGATTGCTATTCCGTTGTTTTAACCGTGATTGCGGAGTCTGCGAAATTTGGAATTATTAAAAACAAGATTGTTATTGGTGGGGATAGCGCCGGGGGACTTCTGTCTGCTGCGATTTCGCTCGAGTTTGCCAAAGAAAAGAGAGCAAAGGATATTGCTGCACAGATACTAATAAACCCCTGGCTGCAAATGATTGATATGACATGTCTTCCTTCCCATCAAGATTATGCACAGGGATTTATGATAACAAGAGAGCAAGCAGCGTATTATACAGCAATTGTTACCACGGGTAAACCCGATATGCAACAAGAATATCTGTCTGGAAATGTTTCAAGATACTTCAGGCAGACACCATATTGGAAACTTTTAGAAATCCCTGAAAGTTCCAACTGCGCTCAAATTCCCTCGGAGAAGAATTTTCCTGAATTTCCTCCTCAATTTGTCCAAAGTGCAGTAGACCAGCGTCTTTCACCACTTTTGGCAGATACTGTGGAAGGAGTACCTCCAACTTTTGTGGTGATTTCTCAGTATGATATTCTTGCAAGCGAAGGCAGCCTCTTTGCTCGTCGCCTTGAGAAAGCTGGCATCTCTGTAGTTCACAAGACTTACAAGACATATCATGGTTTTATATCTAACCTTCTCTCTTCTTATACAACCACCCCCATGGTCACTGAAGCCATGCAGGATATGATTAATTATCTTAACTCAGCGTTTTATGAACATTAGATTTCATTCATCATTCTGTAAATAAAGGGGATATTAAGGGCTGTGAAAAAAATGTCCCAATGTCCCTCATAATTGACATTCAAATTTTATAATGACATTCAGAAATTGTTTTTTTAAATTGCATTCTAATGACAATTAATACAACAGATGTTTGGTAGATGTTCGTCTAAAAGATTTCTGAGCCCCAGCCCCCAGAAAGGGTTCGAACAATAAACCACTGAGCCAGTGAGACTCAGATGGAAAGCTAAGATCATTGCAAATGCCAAATTCATAGTCATAAGCAAGGGAGCATGTTAGAATGTGATATGTCTTGTAAATTACCTCGAAATAAACTAAACTTTTACTTACCTAAGTTGTTGACGACGATTTGTGTGAGTCGCCCACCGAGTTATTGTCAGCGGTTTTGTCGAACTCTGCGACTGGCACAAAATGTTGTCAACAACTTAGGTAAGTAAAAGTTTAGTTTATTTTGAAGTAATTTACAAGATGTATCACATTCTAATGTGCTCCCTTGTCATAAGTGGTAGTGTTTGCATATGAGATGTAGTTAAAGTGATATGATAAGTTTTTTGGTATGTTTGCGAGCTTGGTGTAATGTAAGACACTAAGACACAATGTTTGGTAGTCGTCCGTCAAGCTCAAGTACTCAGAAAATATTTCTGAGCCCCAGACAGGGTTTGAACCTGCTAACATTGAGCCACTGAGAGCTACATGCACTACATGTATTTAGTATCAACCAACTAGTGGTCTATTATAAATCCGGCTTTCTGATTGGCTGAGCTACCATGGTCTATATGTGATAGACCATAGTAGTGTTATCCAATGATAAACCTTCTTATAGCTGGAATACTCCTATTCTGACCAATCAGAAGCCACGGCATATTCACACCACAAGCAAAGCCTGGAAACTAGGCTAAAAAATAGGCATGTCCAGGCATGCATGTATCTACTGTGTTCAATCATGCCTATAGCTACTATGGTAAAAACAATGTTGTAACTTGTAGTGACCTTGTATTCAAAGCTGAACAAGATTTTTGTCGATGCTAGCCATGCTGTGTTTTTACCTTAAGAAAGCCCTCGATTAAAGCCAGCAAAGCACAGGAGGTTGAGCACTAACAACTCTACTCATATCCAGCACAGAAGCATGAGTCCCAAGCCCATGCAGATAATTATGTGCATTTTCACCTATTCAAATATTAACTCAATCAAATTGGGCTTCACTTAGGTCTTCATGGTGAGAGGCAGTGTGATAATAGCTTGACTATATATTAAAGCTATGGTACTATTTAAAACCTATGGTAATAAAGTATGGTTCGGTTATTGTTTAGTAGGCCAATCAAATTTTAATACAGTACACCAATAATTAACTCACAAAATTTGACTAAAGTATTTAAATAACTTTGTTGCAACAATTTGTCAAATAATAATGCAATCCAGTTGGTAGGTAAAGGAAAATTGTTTGAGATAACAAGCATCTGAAGTATGACTGCTGTAAAGTTTAGAAATAATGAAGTTGTGAATGAAGATCTCCAGCAATTGTCATCAAAATTATGAAAGCAACTTAGCAACTATACATTAATTGTTCTTCAAGAGTAGACGTATACTGTATATGCATGCATGCAGTAAAAGGTAGAATAAATATTTGGCATTCATGTCATAAATTTTTGCATGACATTGACAACTGCAGCATACAATTTAATTACCCCATTATAAATGTAAAGACTTGCCGTTTCGGTTTCACCACGGGTTTCACACTCTCTACATAGCCTGCATTGAAAAGAGCCTGGGTATGAGGTTGCATAGCCTGTCGGCTGTCACTGACATTTGACTATTGTACATATGTTATTTAATAGCACAATAATTTCGCTCGTGGACCACCACAGGTTTTGCACATTGTTGCTTGATCATGAAGCTAGTTTTGTTTTCTTAGAAGAAAATTTCATTTCTGTTCAGCATTGCACAGCCTTGTCAGTTTACAAAGCTCGATCAGACAGCTGAACATGTAAACATGTTGGCTTGTCTGAATATGAAATTGTCCAAGGATTATTAAGAGGTTTTCAAAAACTTGAAAGACTGACTACGATTCAGACTTAAAATACTTATCAAGCTTGTAAAAACTTTATTCTTGAAATAAATATTCTCGCTCCTTGAACTGATTTCGCTCCATGCCGCCATAGCATTGACTTACATGAAGTACTTGGTTTACAATTTTGGCTTCGGCGGTTTGTCGTCAGTCAATCGTTTAATTCTATGTTTTGATTGGCTCCGAAGGCATTCTTTTGTTAACTTAACTTAACTTACATTACACCCGTGATTACACGACAGCAATGTATCTACTCGCGCATGTGCAGTAGATACAAAAAGCTATAAAATAAGAATCAAACTTGGAAACGCGCCGATGCAACTGCATGGATTCTTGAAATTTCTTGAATTTTTTTGTATTCTTTGATCTATGTTGTGACCAATCTCGTGAGCTAAACTGAGAAAACTTTGCTAACATTCAGAGCTAACACTAAGCTAAAAATTGGCTTCATTTTACTCATCAAAGGGAGAATCCTCGGCCAGCCTAGGCTGTGAATGGGTTGAAATTGCTTGAGTGCGCATGGCAGAATAACATTTTGGACTTTTTAAGATGGCTGCCTGTGAGATTATATATCTCACGATCGGAAATGGCGGCTGTCGAGGCTCGCGAAATACGGGCTGACCCGTATTAGCTACGCATGCGTAGAACGAATCTTGCGTGTAAACGTCAATACACGGCCGACAACTCACTTGAGCCAGCACGCACGTGGACTGCGAACTGCCCCATGAAAGTGGCCGATTTTCTATGCGATTTCCGATCGTGAGGCGCTTGTTTATATTTCTTATTACGCTTAGCGCTACATGTGGTTATTTTATAAATGTCTTTTTTCGTACACAATTTATCTGATTGTGGTTTTGCAGATAAATGTGAAGAAACATTAGTGTCCCTTGAAAGAAAACTTGATATGTTAAGTCTTCAAACAGAGCAGTTGTCGAAAAAGAAGATTTTAAGAGAAAAACAACTTGACGAAGCCAAAAAATACAACATGAAAGAAGAGCAAGGTACATATATTAACATATAATGATAATACACTCGTATAATAACTATCAAAACGCTGTGGTAGCTGATCAATAAAAGCATGCGTAAGATCTAATGCCCAACTTATTTTAATTGACGGTACCGAAAAAGATAGCGGCGGTACATTTAACCGCAATGCTTTGCGACCTCAACTCAGCTCAGCTCAAGTAACAACTAAACATTGATTATCATGCTAAGATGAATTAAGTAAGCAAGAACTTCTTTCCTACCAAAGTTGATCGTTTTAAAACCATATCTTCCAATAATTCTGCAAGAAACAGTATTTACTGCACGCAAAGGATTGTGGTTAAATGTAGAAGTCGCCATCTTTTTCGGTATGGTCAATTAGTAGAAGGGCCGGGCTGATCATTCATGAAAGTGGGCGCCGATACTTGGATGATTTCATGTTAAGCCTGGTTTCCATAAGATCGTCTCGATCACCTCAATCGTCCCGCTCGCCTCAATTCATCCAATCAGATTGGACGATTCGAGATATCTCTAGTCTGATTGGGGAGATTTGAACGAGTGGGGCGAATGAAATGATCGGGGCGATCTTATGGAAACCAGGCTTAAGTGGCAGTGGGCTGGTGTCTTTTCCCCGAAATTTCCAGCGTAATGTTGCAGTTAGTACTAGTACTTGTTTTATTCTTACATGCAGTATATAGGGTTGGTCTTCACATGGGACTCGTGTCCTGTTGATCATTCCTTCAATCATGTTCAAGTATTGCACTTTTTATTTCCTGTATATTGCATTCTTTCATGGTTGTAAAGTTAATAAATAAATAAATAAAATAGTATATTTGTCTAAGGATTATTCACGAGTATTGCAATAAAAGGCTGCCTGCTTTTATTTTTTGCCACTATAGACATGACAAGTATATATTAACCTGTGTTGTAAAAACAACGTGATGAGTAACATGGCAATCCTCGTAATAATTTTTCGAATAATCAGCGCAAAGTATTTAGATACTTTTGTCAGCAACATTGAGTATAAAGATAGATTGATGAAACTTCAATCACTACCGCTGTATATGCGTAGGGAGATGTCAGATTTGGTCTTTTTCTACAAAGTTATGCATGGCCTCATAGAAATACCTGCAGATTTATTTGAATGGTCTGTCACTGGTCGGAGCTTACGCAGTTCTGATGACCTTAACTTGGTTGTTCCATTTGCACGTAATGATGTTTTCAATTTTGTTCGTATTACAAGATTATGGAATTCTTTACCGTACAGCATTCGTTCTGTTCAATCCACTTCATTATTTAAGAGGCAATTCTCCAGTCTGTATTATGATCGTTTTCCTACTATTTAATTCTTAGTATTATTTGTATCTAATTTTTTATATATGTATTATTATTATTATTATTATTATTATTATTATTATTATTATTATTATTATTATTATTATTATTGTTATTATTATTATTATTTTATTTTATTATTTTTATTATTTTATAGTAATAGCAAGGTGACCAATACTAAGGCAGAAGTCTTAGAATTCTGTTTTTGGTCTCCCACATACATTCAATTTATCTTAGTATATAATTGACATGTATTAAAATTGGATAAAATTAAATTAATACGTGCTTTAGCCTTTAGGTAGACATTTATTTACTGTAATTACCTACAGTTTTTAAAATTCATTGTATATCTCTATTGCTGAGCTTTCGACCTGTTGACTCAGGACTTCAACTGCAGAGCAAATACCAACATCGTTTTGGCTCACGTCATATATATATATATATATATATATATATATTTATAAAATAGGTGGCGTCTTACGCACGCTGTGATTGGTCAATTACCGTGTTTATATCAGGCTATGTAAACACGGTTGTGATGTCACGGCACATTTTTTAGCCTTATTTCATAAACGAAATAGAAAATGGATGCCCTGTGTTTATATAACCTGATGCAAACACTCGAGTGAGTTGGGAGAATTCGAAAGTACTTATGTAAACCCTCGCCTACGGCTCGCGTTCACATAAACTTTCGAATTCTCCCAACTCACTCTCGTGTTTGCATCAGGCTATATAAACACGGGCGGCCATTTTCTATTTCTTAAATATAAACAAAAACAACTTAACAACCAGAATCACGTAAGAACACAATGGAGTAGTTACGTGCTTACGTTCATTCTAAAATTAATTACAGTAAATTACCTAATGGAATCAGGATTGTTGACCGACGAGACCTAACCAATTAAGTGCTATTCAATGGCTGACTTTCCTGTGAAGTCGTCATGAAAGTTTAATTTACTTGCAGCATTGTTTTCTTATATTTTATTTTTGTTGCAGTTGTCACAAAAGCGAGAGAAAAAACAATGCTGAAAATGAACCAGTTTACAAAGGGTATTAAGTTTTTTCAGGACTATCTTGGCTTAATTTTCAAGAAAGTTGATGGTACGACAATTTTACTTTAAAGTGGCTATGCAACGAAATTTTCAAGTTGGAGAAAATAACATTAAAGTAAAGTTTGAGATTACTTCTTTCGATTGTGAAAGTTTCAGGGCGAATAATTAAAGGAAAGTATGTTTGTTTAGCGTTTGAAAAACGAGCTTTTGGTCCAAAAAGTTGAGACATATTTCATTCCACAACTAATGACATCACTAGGATCTACATGAATTCTTATTGTTATCGAACAGACTGTTCAAAACACTCTTTAGAAAACTAAACTCTCTTGTTCTTTCTCGTGTGGGAAAGTGTTCACAAATGTATGTAAAATGTATTCATACCGAGTTATTTGTTTTAAAATATACATAATAGTCTTATGAGTAATTAAGAATATACTGTCGATTTTCGACAACTAAAGCATGTTCCTGAATAGTTCATTTATGAAATTCGAAGTTTCTAACCACAAAATGAACAACAAAATCCCTTTATTTTCTCGTTATGTGCACGTTATTGCGGCAAGAGTTTAGAAGACAATCAGAATTTGGGGTCTGGTTCGAGTGAATGTCATTAGTTGTGCAACTATGCCAACTATTTTAATGATGTCTCAATTTTAATGGAAAAGCATGGTCTTCAAACGCTAAATAAACATACTTCCATTTAATTGTTCGTCCTAAAACTTTCACAGTCAAAAGAAGCGATATCAAACATTACTTTAATGTTATTATCTCATGCAACTTGGAAATTTCGTTGCATAGGCACTTTAAGGTTACACCATATGATAGGATCTTAATATTTCAATCTTAATATTTCACCAAAATACTCACCGCGCGCTCAATTTTTGAGTTTTGTCTCTCAAATTTAGCATGCACAATGATAAATCACTGCAGAAGCTCAACATAAATTCTACACCTTTAAAAACTGCAGTTGCTACCAGGTGCTTTTTAAATAATAGCGCCCGTTGCGCCATGACATATATTGGCGGTTTTGGTTTCACTCGGAAGCTTCCAAAACATCATATTTCTCATCTCAAATAATCAAAGCATAAAACCGTGTTCGCATTTTTTGACAGGTATTGTATTTGCTTTGATATTAAGCGGGCAAGTTGACTCATCTTGACCTGGTAAAAACGATAGAAGAGATGCATATTATTGGAAAAATATTGCACTAACTCTAAAATGCGAACACGGTTTTACTCCTTTACTGTTGTTCAACATTCTGGCAAAGTTTGGAAATAATTGGATAAAACTGCAAGCCGCCAATATCTATTTTTGTAGAGGGGATTGGCGAAATTTTCTTTCTCTGTAAAAGAGGATAAAAGATTTGGCGTTTTTCCCCCTTTTCTGTTATTTCCCTCTTTTCTGTTATTTCCCTCACCCATACTTATATGCTATATTCTTTACATCATGCCGGCGAAACGCAAATGTAAAGAAGGCTAGCGCGGTTATCTTCGAGAAAAGATTTCTTGCTTCTTCCAGCTTTTTGTTACTTGCAGTCATTGTTTCCGTTGTCGTAAAAGAACTGGGAGCGTCGAATTGTTGTGGCCATTGTTGTTCCTGAGAGAACTATGAACCAATGTCATTATCCGCCAGCGCTTGTCTTTCGTTCGCAACTTCGCAGTGAAATCCTTTCGGTTAACTCACCTTCTCTTTTTCCAATTAGAGCAAAATAGACTTGTGTTTTTCCTCTGTGCCTTTGATTTCAAAGGCATGGTACCCGAGGACTCACGGCTCGAGACAGGGGCGCAACTAGAAAATTTCGAGGGCAGTGGGTTGAACGTAAAAAAAGGGCAAAGTCTTTCAGTATTCTAAACAATTTGCAGTGCCGTAGCAAGGTGTCAAAAAGGGGGGGAGGCAGTAGTGGCAATTACTGACCGCATTTGTAGGGGGGTCCGGGGTCCTCCCCCGGAAATTTTTGAAATCTAGAACCTTGGAAACACAATTTGAGCGAACTTTTTCCATCTAATTCTACAGCGAGTATAGTTCAAATTTTACTGTAAAAACGAAGAAATTATCATACCCTGCAGGTTGCCAAAATCCAGCTCTATCTCTGATTGGTTCAGGGAATTGAAGCCTCGACAGACGACACTTCACAAAAGTGAACATGTTTTGGGGGTTGCGTTGCTCGGTTTGAGATTTTGAATACATTACTGAATAGCTTCTAATTCTTCTAATGCCTCTGCCTTCGGACACATGAAAAGTTCGACATTTGGTCTTAGCCTTATTTTGCACAAATTTAAATTCAGGTTATCAAAACAGGAAAATAACTTTATTTGCGGGGGGGGACAGACGCCCCCCTGCCCCCCACCTGCTACGGCACTGATTTGGGATACTAGATATCTTCCTTATGCTTCTTTGAGAACACTCAACAACCACTATTGTATTGCGTACTGCAACAGACGATTAATTATCTGTTTATCTAATGTCTAACCAAGTATTATAGGTCTCACAAAAAGGGCAGGGGTTGCAACCCCTAGTTGCTCCCCTGCGAGATATACCAGTAATGTACCTCTTTCGGAATTTGACTGTATTGTTGTATAAACGATGTCTTAAAAACAACAAACCGCGACATTCCCATTCACACATTTGATTTCACGCAAAGATATTCGATAACCGCGAAGATTTCACGTGCCGCGTAGACTAATTCGATATCAATCATATTTGCAACTTTCGCGCCAATAAATTCAGTAGTCGTAACACTTTTGGCTATATCTTGGTCGCTTTTTAATATTTCCGAGAAAAAAAATTGTGGCAGTCGAGAGATTCCCAGTTTCTTAATGTAAATCGATAAAAATGTAAAATATGATGAAATCAGTGTATATATAATGTAATTTTTTTTTAAAATTTTTTGTTGAATATAAGTTAATTTTATTTTATTATTTAAAGACATAAAAATGCTTTTTGATAACATTTCTGTCTGCTGTAATAGTTAGTGAAGGGATGGGGTTTGGAAACTTTATCGTCTTTCAAGATGACGTAATGGTAATGTTTTTAAAAACATCTTAATTTTGCTAATCGAATCGTTTATAATGTTGGATTTTTTTAGATGATCACCTCCAGTTTGTTTTTAAGTACATTGACCCGAATGATCACGATGCTCCTTTTATGTTCATGGTTAAAATAGATGAAAGTGGAACGTATAACAGTGAGTTTTGTACTAATTCAGATCATTGTGTATATACATCACTAAAATAGGGGCATCTTTGTTCCTGTTGTACGTACTATCGCTACAAATGTCTGTACATGCATATATGCGGGATAACGGAACTTTTCCCACGCACCTCCGAAAATACTGTAAGTCGAATTTAGACGCTTAAAATGTTATTTCTATCTACAAGATACTCAAGACAAACAATGCATGGAATGATCCAGCATAACAATTTATTCTGGTCTGTTTCATGTTTGCATTACCCGGCTAATCCGGCTGTTTCTTTGCCCACAAAAGAAGATTTGAATCAGCAACGTTAGCATTCATATTTTTTTTGCATTATTAAACTAAATCAATACTTCTTCGCAAAGTTAGTTTATGCCCACATATGATGCTAATCAAACCTACACGTGATCCTGTTCCTCTTGACGAGTAAAATTTTTTTGTGTTGTATGGATATAGAAAATATATAAAGAGATTAAATACTGGATTGCCCATCTGGCTCTAATGGCCGCCACGGAGACTTTGTATGTTTTCGTAGCACGAAAAGTGCTACATTAAGACATTTTTTGCTATTGGTATCAAACAAGGAACACTGTATACAATGTTTAGAAGCTTAGTTTTTGCATTTGTTAGTATTATTAAGCAGTAAACTGACGTTATTTCGTAGTTTTTTACTCTGCCCGATAATCGATAAACTTGCCTATATATCACAAAACTCGTAAAAAACAAACGAAATCAGTCAATAACTTCATTATAGAACTATTTATATACCTTTGGTAGTAAAACATATGTCTTTACAAAGCCTTGAAGTATGTACAGTCAACTCTCGCCTTGCGGACACCCCGCTATTACGGACACCCCGCTGTTAAGGACAGTTGGTAAATCCCCGGCCGGAAACTACTATGAAATGTATTGAAATAACTCTCGCTATTACGGACTCTCGCTATTACGGAATTGCGGACACTTCATGTGGTCCCCAACAAACATTTTTATTGTTCTATACTCTCGTTACAACGGACACCTTGGACGTATTTTTCTCTCGACACATGAAAATGACTGACTTTTTAATTTATCGAGTGACATATTTATGTTACTGATTCATGTTACCGTTGTATTTTTGGTTTTGGAATAAAAAAAATATTTGAATACAAATTTTTGACTTGTGCTGTGTAGTTATGTATCACAGTAAACGTCAACTAGAAATTGAAATAAACTGGACATTTTAATACAAAAAAGCAGTAATACATTGTAGTGACATTTTATAACCTGAAATCGGGATATTTTCATCGCATCCCGCTATTGCGGACTCTCGTTATTACGGATACCAAATGACGGTCCCCAGGGTGTCCGCTATAACGAGAGTTGACTGTAGTTGACATTTACGGACTGTATTTAAGAAATAGAAAATGGCCGCCCGTGTTTATATAGCCTGATGCAAACACTCGAGTGAGTTGGGAGAATTCGAAAGTTTATGTGAACCCGAGCCGTAGGCGAGGGTTTATATAAGTACTTTCGAATTCTCCCAACTCACTCGAGGGTTTGCATCAGGTTATATAAACACAGGGCATCCATTTTCTATTTCTTTTATGAAATAAGGCTAAAAAATGTGCCGAGACATCACAACCGTGTTTACATAGCCTGATATAAACATGGTAATTGACCAATCACAGCGTGCGTAAGACGCAACCTATTTTATAATTGCTTGTATCTTCCTTCTGTTTTCCAGTGGTAATGATAAATTGCCATCCGACAATTGTTTTACGGCTTTTCCGACTCTCCCGCCAAACTCTTACTACTCTTACGCCTGCAAGGTACACTGGACCTGGAGTACCAATATGGCCGCCAGTGGCTTCAAAATGTTAACTGCTTACCATAAGGGATGAGCAATCCAGTTATAGAGATCAGTAGTTTTATCCCACAAAAACAATGCACATGAAAGGATTAATTTAACAGTGTGTTTTCATGCACAGCTTGCCGAGACGTATTTCTCTTTAACGAGTAAAATCAAGGGAGAATTTTTCCGTTACGTATTTTCGGTGAAAAGTTCTCAAAACCCTACAAACGTTTTGGCGTACCACTCAAAACCTTTTTATTTTGGCATTATTCGGTAGTTTATAGAATCAACAACCTGTTATGAGCATTGGCGAGTTGAGAAACATCTCAAGATAAAACACAAACCATAATTATGCATCTAGATATGCTACAAAAAAGTTTAATCCGCCATATTTACAGCAACATACAGTATTTATTATATGGCACGCATTACTTCCGGTAAAATCACGCGCTGTGATTGGTTGCTGATGTGGCGAGATTTCTCCGTAATGCCTGCGGGCAGTATCGAAATTGTTAATGCTCTACGATTGGAAACAAACAAAAAACCTTAATAAGAAAATTTTATTGCCGCAAAACGACGAAAATAAATGAAATAAACGACGATGAACATTGTAAAAGGAAATTCTAGTATCCAGACGAGAAAGAAACAGCAGAAAATAACGCTAGTTCGGTGTTTTCACGAAGTTAAAGGAAGCGAAGACCAAGAAATACAAGATTGATTTTGAAATAAAAAGTGCCATATAATAAACTACTTAATAACCTCGACCGTTCGGTCTTTACAGTAAAATATTAAACCTCGGTCTTGAACGTATTAACCTCGCTATCGCTCGGTCAATACAGCAAGACCTCGGTTTAATATTTTACCGTAAAGACCTCACTCTCGGTTATTAACTACTTAATAATCAGGTGTTCAAACATAATTTTCTTTTAGGCGTACCACTCATATTCTCTTTATTTTAGCATTATTTTGTAGGCCATACAGTCGACATTTTAAGTGCATGTGAGGGTTAAGATACATATCAAAAAATAAAAAATATTCTATAATCATGATTGTAGTAAATATGGTAAGTTGAAAGTCCGCACCCGTAAAAAAGCCCAAAAATTAAAGTAAATTTTTTGCGTTTCCTTCGGGGAAATTTTTTAAAAGTTTGCATGCACAGTTCAAGAGGAAGCTTTTTTCTTTGTAATTCTCTTTTTTTAAAAAGATTCTATGGGACAAATTTTGCTTAATGTTAAAAAAAACCCATTAAATTTGGTAATATTGACAAAACCATCCAAAGAACCCACATTTATTTGGCAGTAAAACGTTTCTCGAAGCAATTCTCAAAAGACTGCGAAGTTTGAAAAACATTTCACCTAGGAAAACTCGAGAAATGGCAGAAAAAAGATGAAAAATACGAAAAAATCCTTCATCTTTTGGACTCGTTGCCACGGCAACGATATTCATAAGGTAATTAACGGCGCAAAATTAGAGAATGTCTAAATGTTACAAAATGAGAGAATGTTACTAATCTTACTGAAATGTTTCATGAACATAAGTCGCAGGGGAAGGGAAGTGAACTTCCATAAGCATTCCATAAGCATTCGAACATAACCCTAGCTAGGGAGCCACCTTAACCCTTTATTGGCCCACGGTTAATAGTCAGGTCAACAACTCACTCGATCGAGCAATAGCGACCAGAGAAGATGGCGCATGAAATATGAGCCACAACACGTGGTTTCGGGATGATGCAATAATTGCAGTTTGTCGACCCGACGAAAAATAATAATAATAATAATACAGGAAAGCCACCGAAACCTAGACTCGGCTACCACAGGTAGCCCGAGTAATAAGTTGCCAAAAGGTAACTGGCCAGTAAAGGGTTAAAAGGGTATTCTCATGAAAATTTACAGTTTTCCCTTGAGTTCGTGATCATTTTTTGTAATTGATCTGGTTTTTTTAATTATGTAGTTGATTTAATTGTTTTTATACCTTCTTCATATACCTTCTTCAGTTTGATGTAATTGTTTTCTCCTTGCCCATTTTTGATCATCATTAACTAAAGTTAATTCTCTATTTTTCTTCACCGTAGTTAAAGATTGTTCTCCAATGATTACTCGACTCAGTGCCCTGACAGATGAACTCAATAAGACAAATGATATCTCAAAGTTTGTTATCAGCGTTCGCCAAGGATTTAAAGAACTTGTAAATGTATAGTATATAGGTAATTTACGCCACATTTAAGTGAAACCCCATTTTAATATCAAGTGTCTTTTCTTGACCTATACCAAACTTTATCTTGTAAGGTGAGGACACATAAGAAGTAAAAACAACCCATGTGCCCTCATCGAGTTCTAGCTGCATTCAGCAAGTGAAAAGCTAGAATTCAAACCACCAAAAGGTATATGCGTGCTGTTTTTGGTCCATGCACCCGTGATATATATATATATATATATATATCGGTGTTTGTTGGTGTCTCCTTTTTAGTAGTATACAGTAAAAACCCGCTAACAAGAACCTACATTTTACCAAATCAGCCTGGGTTCTTATATTCTTATATGTTCTTATATAAATAAATTCTTAATTTCAGCCTGAGGTTCTTATAGTTGAAAGTTCTTGTTAGCGGGTTTTTACTGTACCGATGTTTGTCTAATGTTAGCAGTATACCGATAGTATAGATATTTCTTATACTGAACATCCCTGCAGTATATCAGTGAACTCCATTCTTCAGATCTGGAACTTTAACTTCAGTCATTATGACGTTTCAAAAGTGAAATCAGGATTTTCGTAAATCACGTACGTCGGATTCAGCTCCCTACGCTGTCTGTTACCTTTTGACAGCGTAGGGAACAGTTTGTAGAGAGACTGAAAGCGACGTAATATAGGTTATATAGCTGACTTCACTTTCTGCCCCGGAGTTAGCGTCCAGTTATGAAAATTGGGTTCACAGCCCTTTGTCAGTCCTGACCTTGTTTGGTAAACAACTAATATAAACCTTTATAAACTTATGTATTAATGAGTTTGAGATCAGTCTCTGATTGAACACTCGCTGCAATGCATTCTGTATGTTACCTGCAATGTGGCGAATGCTGCCAGGCAATTTGTTACTATATATAGTGCCTAAACTGTCGAAAATCAGCATAAAAAGAATAAAATAAAATAGTATTCTAGAAAGTATATGAGATTTCAAAAATTTCCGCCCGCTGGCGCCACTGGCGATATCCACGAATGTCAAAGCAGTATACGTAAACGACTTTTGTCGGGTGAAGTAGTGCTTCTCAACATGAGGTAATTACACATTCATAACAGTGTACAGTCATTTGCAACTCACTTTTCACCCGAATCTTCGGAAGTTCGCAAGTTTGTTGGGAAGTTCGTTTTGAACTACGCATTTGATTGGTTGCTTGCTTCGTAGCAGCCAATCAAATGCGTAATTCAAAACGAACTTCCCAACGAACTTGCGAACTTCGGAACGAACTTCCGACGATTTGGGTGAAAAGTGAGTTGCAAATGACTGTAATAGCATAGCAAGCTTTTCGTTTTAAGTTTTAAGCGTTGTCAAAGATATTTTTTAGAACCAGTCGCTGTCGCTTCTCTGACAAGTCGGCGTGCACATACTCTGAACTGGGCACTCGGGCAGCGCCGTAGTTGCTCGATTACAAAGTTTGCATGCTGTCTCATTTAACATTTGTTCCGTAATTATCAAGGTAACTTACGAGGTACTAAATGACTGGTAATAAACGCACAATGTGTTTCACCAAAGTATAAAAATGAACTTCACGCATTACATGCACGCAATTAAAATTGGCCTAAGTTCGACGATTACGTTTAAACGCATTGCATTGTGGTCGGTAGCATTTTCGACCACAATGCAATGCGCTAATAACAAGATTATATTTGAAAAAAGTCCCACTACATTATGATTTAGGTTTGCTGCCTTGCTCGCTCGCTTCAGGCAGCGATAACGCATATTAAAATAACAGGCCTGTAACAAGCTTGTGCTTGCGTCCACCGGGAGTGGACGCGCGGAAGATCACAGCCATGCACCAGTTGATCGTCACAATAAAGGTCGACTTGGGCAACAGGGCAAGTCTACTAGAGCCTTTTAACTGCGCAGGAATTAACTGGTTATTAAAATGGCCACAACGTATAAAGCTTGGGGAGTCTATGTTTTAAACATCAATCAAACCATAGTAACAGGTGTCCGCGATATAATTGGAAAGGAAAATTACCTTAGGAAAATGCTTTGTTCAATGCCGAATTACTGGCCCATTTTTTACCGAATGAATTACCGACTCAGCAGTTCAATTGCCAACCAAAGATTAATAAAATCACGATCTGAAAGTAATGCGAACGTCTAGTTTTTGAGACAATTTTTCCATTTCTACTTTATTTGCCATTCGAATTTCGCCACAGAAAATGACGTTTCCCCAGAACTGCACAATAAGCTTGGTGTCAATCTCGTACCCAGACCCATACGCGCGCGGCAAGCGAATGGCTCTGGGACAATCCATTTGAAAATCGACTCTGATTGGCTTAACGCGTTGACGCCTACTGCGCTGCGCAGATAATTTCACACCCAATGTAATATGGCTTGTTTTCGAGAAGGAGCGAAGCGAAATAACATGTTTATTGGGACTTAAACTGAGAAATTGAGAGTTATTCCTTTGCAAAAGTCATTTCAAGGAGACAAGAAATACTTACTTGTCTTTGTGGTATTTTTGGAACTCTGATTCGAGTTTAAAGTATGACAGATAACAGATTCATCGTGGCCCATGTATCGTGGCCGTGCTTCGTGACGAGTTCACTTTTCAGAATTCATAGTTTTCCGTACTTGTATGTAAAATAATTAAATATTTATGGTATATTGTCATATGGACACTGGATTTGACTTCAAGAAGTATCATTTGGAACGTATAAATGATGGCTACATCTTTCAATCACCTCAAATATTCATAATTAGCTGAGTGACTGATCAAGTTTTAATATATCAACATGTATGTAGTATCTCCTCATATTTTTAACAAAAAAATATATTGTCTTATGGCTGTTGACACTGTGTTTATTACTTTTATATATGTTATATGTGACATAATATTCTTATAGCTGTACAACGTACTACAAGGCATTGTTTTTTTAATTTGTATCTACAAGTAATATACATTGGTTTGAAGTATTTAATATCCATATGGGGTAAGCATTAGTTGCTGATTTATACATTTTACACCAGTTTTAAACTGGTACTATACCTATGTGACCATATGGGAAGCATGGGTGGTGAAGAGTTGCCTGACCACTGTGATCCAAAGTTAAGCTTGATTGGATGGGTGACCACTTTGGACACCTTGTCACAGGCTTGAGCTTGGAACTCGTGTGAGTAGAGTTATTGTAGTTGATCTCTCCTGTGCTTCAAGGGTTTCTCCAGGTTCTCTGCCCCCCCCCCCCCCCTCCCTCTCCATAAAATCAACAATTCAATCTTAGGAGAACAACCTTGTAAGGGACCTTGAGTCCTATTGTTGTTTCTCCAGTATCAGTTAGGTACAAATGTTAATAAATAAAATATATGATAATAAAATAATAAATGGTGAACTTATTTTTCTATTTAATTATAATTTAAATACAAGGAGATACCCACTCTATGTAGTGACCCCATATAGTTTCCTTTTTAATATCTTGTTTTAAGTGATATCCATATTAAGTGATAACCCCCCTCACCCCTCCTAGCACTGAAAGGCAATGAGTGGAAGCTGCCCCTCCAGTGGTGTACTAAGCAATTTGATCTTGGAGGGGCACAGCTTCAAAAGGGCACTTTGTTCAGGGGGTAGGACTTCAAAAGGACACTTGAGGCACATGTTTTGACATAAAAAGGGCACTTTCCTGTTGCAAAAAGGGCACTTCATGACAAAGTTGGGGGGGGGGGGGCACATGGCCACATGCCCCATTTTCTCTCCAGTTCCTACACCCCTATGCCCCTCCTGGCATCCCTGATCATAAACAGACAGTGATTCATGGTTACAGTCAATGTTTTAGTACACACTGTATATCCAAAGTCTGCTTTCTAAATTAAAGAAAATTACTTTGAAAATCAGTTCAGCCAAAGGTCTTTTCATAGTAGTCACCAACTGTAGTTTTACTTTTGCAAACAACAATCTCTGTATTATTTCTTATGTACTGAACAGCTGCATTTGGGATGTATTTAAAAGCCAGAAGTTAAGAATTCCCACCTCGAGAGAACAATTTTCCACTACTAACTCTGTTACACATATTGTTTACACAATAAAATTAATATTACATTTACTGTGTTTCACATTTTGATTTGGACCATAACCCATTCCTGCCTACACCAGCTACTGTAACTTAATTAGCTGATTAACAGGGATTCTCAGCAAACCTAAGCAACAGTGAGTTGACCCATTCAATGTGAGCTTGCAAGACCACCCCAACCAGCTAATGCATTCCCTCTGCAGTAGAATAAAATCATCTGGCATGTTAACCAGAATGAAATTCTAAATAGCTTAACCTGGTGGTGAAAAGGTTAATAAAATGATTTCTTAAAACTCATAATTTATTGCTGACTATGACTTTACTCATCTTAGGCTGCACATAATGTAGCCTTGGTTCAAATATCTTCAGTTGGCACTTTATCCAAAAGTAAATTTATCAGTAGAGTATACAGTACAAATGAGAGCCTTACTAACTGTGGACACCCTTGTTATAAATGGGGACTACACGCATGCCAGCATTATCTACCTAGTGCTGGCAGAAGATACTTCGCATTAGCCTAATTTGTCAAAATTAATAGTAAGGTGGGGTGCGTTGTGCTTTCCCTTGGAAATTTTAATCCTGACTGACATTTGGACATTGGTGGGTCACAAGCAGTTGATTGCAGTTGCTGGGATAGAATAAATCCTATCCCAGCAGCAACTCTGTCAGTGACCACTAGTGACCAAATGGAAACCAGGCTTTAGTCACATTTTAGCCCATTTTCAGAGTTACCAATGGAGCTTAGGAAAAATATTAAGTGGGCAGCCTGTACCCCCCCCCCCCCCTAATCCCTCTATTGTTACTCCCTTATCAGTTACCAGACTGCACAAGATGCCAAGTCTAAAGGGTATTTTTTGTACCAGAAGCTGCTTTATTACAGTATATACACCAGTAATCATATAATTGTAATGTTTTTAAGAGTAAAGTTGATATATTTAAGCAGTGTTTTGGGTATAAAGTTAAGAAGGTGGTGCCTTTGGTTTTACTCTGATGAAGGGCTCCACAAACTTTAGTAAATTTTACAACTGAACCAGACACCAAAATCCAATATCCTTATAAATCATATATTAGCTAAATGTGAGCATGTGTGCCACCTGCCCCTCACATCTTTGGTGTTAACTACCTTAAGTGCTTAAAAATAAGTAAAAGAAGAACGTCTCACTTTGTTATTTTTTTATGCATAGCATCTTTTCACCATACTCAAATGGGCAATATAAACAGGTCGTACAAATATGGCTGGTTCATAGTGAGGTTCAGCTACTGGTGTTTGAATCTTCAATCACATAGATCAGTATAAACAGATGTAATATGAATTAATAAATTATTAAACCTCAGAAAGCTACAGTGTCGATTATTTCGGTTACACACAAACAAGTGGATTAAAACATGTAACAAATTAAATGTTGCAAATCAACAAATGACAAATATACCACCAAGTGACCAAGGTCACGTTTTATTTGAAAGACATACATGCAGTACTATATACATGAAATAGGTTTTTAAAATTCCAGATTTCGTTGTAATTTACCTTGTAGCTGTCTACGAAAATTCGAATAATATTCAGAACAGTAATACGATATTCTCGTGTTCATATTAAAGTTTGAATAAACAAGAATTCAAACTGATGAACTGGTCAACGATCACTATCACGCCTGGTGCATTATTTTCCATTTATCAGTCTCTTATCCAGAAATTTCTGCCAAGTAATACTTTATCGCATCACAAACCAGCCACGATTATATACTTACAACATTTCTACTGCTATTTGTTACTATTAAATTCCAGAATCAGCCACAACAAGTCGATGTATTTTGCAGAATATTGAACGGCCGTGCTGAAGGTTTTCGTGGGTCTGGGTACAAAAATACCAACTGCGCATGCCCCAAAATACACACTTTTTCGTGTATTTCAAATGGATTGTCCCAGAGCCATTTGATTTGCCCGCGCGGCCGGGCATATTTGGCTCTGGGAACGAGATTGGCTTGGTGTGTGATAAAATCATATAGTTGGAAAACGATATAGAAATAATAGTCAAAGCGCCTTTAAGTTCAAAAGTTGCCGTTGACAAAACAAGTGTGGTTTTTTGCTCAGTCTCCAAACCCACTGTATTCTGCTTGGGCCGACCATGGGTCATCGTGAGCGTTTTTGAACGTGTTATATACCCATTTTTCCCAAAGATAAATTTGATTAGATAGATAGATTGATTCAAGGAAAACAGATGAATAAACATAAACTGCCTTAAAGCTATTTTGAAAGTGATGCGAACGGCTAGATTTTTTGCTAACGTTCGTCAAAGAGGAGGGTAAAATTGCTGTTTACGTCGAAAATAGAATAATTCGATCAACTCGTGTTCGCTAGAAAAGCTTTGAAATGAATGTGTAAAGTACATTTCGAGAACATAAAAGTATGAACTAGATATATCTGAACTTATCTTGAGGTAAAAGAAAATGTTTAATCGATTCTGTGAGCTCGAAAAGAAAGGACTCGAGGAGTTGAAATCAATTCAGTTCTAGATCCAATCTCGTTCCCAGAGCCCACGTTCCCCTTACCCAGGGGCGGGAAACGAGAGAGAGTGAGACTCTGGGATATAATCCGTTCACGCATCACAGGATTCTTGTTATCCGGAAGAAGAGTTATATAGAGTCACTGATCTCGAAATAAAACTGGATTAAGTATCTATTGTTTACAAAATGAAGCCGGAAGTCACCATTACTAAGGGTCCAAGTGATGGTCTTTCTAGCGTATTCTGGCACCGATATAAACATTTTGTTGAATGAGATGCTGCATCTTTGAAAGAAAATATAGTTCAATAGTCTTTTTTTGGTACAGAAGACGTTTTAAGAAGACATAAAGACATTTTCAGCATGTTTGGTCCCTTAGTAATGACGGATTTCTTTTGTTTAGCTGGCTTCATTTTATGAACCAGTGGACAATAGGTTGCACTATCCAGTTTTCTTTTGAGATCAGTGTATAGAGTTCACTGTGTTCATCAGCCAATGAAATATCGATGTGAAACGGATTATCCCAAGAGTCTCTCGTCACAGAATTCTTAGCCTGCGTAGCCGGCGCTTGCATGGTGATTGCCTGATTGGGGAAAGGGGAGCGCCTGCAGGCGCCTATTGTTATTTTTCGTGCCGCCCCCCAATTAAAACAGTGTATTTTTCGAAGTTGTCAATTTTAAAAATCTGAGCTAAATTTGGAAGTTGATCGAATATTTACTCGATCCATTTAAAAAACACGTATCTAGAATTAACTAAAATAGTACAGTTATGAATGAGTATGTGTATCAAAGTGCATTCTTGATTCAGGAATTTGTGTGGTATATGAGTTGCTGTGTCAGCGTCTGAGTATATTTAATATTCTGCTGTTGCTATATGTTGGCTGGTTTACAGTTAATAATAACGTTCACTGCAAAATCTTTTGAATAATTAAACAATTTACGTTGAGTGGGCTACAGAAAGCTCAGACAGATTATTTTCTATTAGTTATAAAACATGTGTATGTAGCGACTGCGACATTCGCACGCATAGCAATAATAGTTAAATTTAACAGCGAATTTTATTTTCCACTGACAACTGACGCTGATGTCCAATGCAGCCGGAGAAGTACGCCTGAGTAGATCCCACTGATTCGAATCAAATGCGATTGTAAGAAATTCTAAATGTTTTTCTTAAGCCAATGTCAGACAATTCAGTTGCTCGCCGTTACGTCAAAGGGGCCACATCTTGCGTGAAAATCTTACCGTAATTAGGGAAACCAGCGAATAAACATTTTCAGGGGCGCCGGAGCCGCGGGGGCTTCAAATGTCTCGCAAGCTAACTTATTACTGCAGACCCTGCAGAAGCAGCAAACTAATTTTGCCTTAGGTTAGCTGTGTCCAACCTCGTTCTCAGGGCGTTTTTTGAGATTTCGAGGGTGGGAAAAAGCCCTGGCATCGGCTAGTCGCAGCACCCAAAAATACTGGGTGTAATAAATTAGCAATTTAGTTTAGTATGCAAAATCATCTTGAGTAATGCAGCCCCGTGGGAGAAGTTCATTGTAATGGCAATCCTATTCGGTCCCGTTGGCGGTCCCGGCCCGTTGAAGCTTTTTGATCATAACTGGCACAAAACTATGCATAAATATGTTTCACGAGGAATGTTTAAGAAAAGCAAGCAACCAATGAAAATGCCGAATCCAACAGCCGATGCCAGAACCTTTTCCCACCTTACCAATTTCAAAAAGGCCCTGGGCACAAGACACAGCTCAACCTCGTTCTGACTTTTTTCACTTGGCAGGTGTTTTCTGATTCATTAAAGTTGCCATGTTTTTTTAAATGTAAGTAGGGTTGTGGCATCAATATGTACAATTCAGTCGTTGAATTTTCTTTCTCAATACATTGTCATTCATATTAAACCGTTATGCTTTTTGGTTATTTTATGCTATAGAGCAAAATTGGCGAACATTTCCCACGTGCAAAAATTAATGCTGATAAAAAGTGCCCTTTTTATATGGCTGCCCCCGCCGCCTTAAGTAGCTTCCGGCGCCCCTGAACATTTTCTTTTGGATGCACACGCAGCTGCCTTATAGCCACTCTCTTCTCAATCTCAGTTCATTTTGAACTCGTTTCCTTCTGCTATATATGTAAGGCACATTTTCGCAACGCTCTTCGAACTCTTCGCCAACGTCTGCAGCGGAAATTCAAACTCTCTTTGATTGATAGGTCATTAGCGTGTCAACCAATAGATTGCGAGCGTTCGCCGGCGAACGCTATACACGAAAAATAACAATGGGCGCCTGCAGGCGCTCCTTTCAATTCACTGTCCGTCCCAATCCCCAGCGCAGGCACGCCCGCGATTTTTTGGTCAGCGCAGGCAAGTAACTTCGCGAAGCAGGAAGTCGTCTGATCTGTCGAGCTCGACATTTGATTTATAAGAAACGCCGACTTGGGGTATTAAAAGAATGAATACAAGCAAGATTGATTCACGTTTGCAGCAACCATTGATTGATGAAAATGGAACTACAGAAGGTAAATATAAGTTTTAAAATAAATAAATGTATAAAAATAGATCTATTAAGTTGAGCACTAATCGGTTAAAATGGTATTATATTTTGAATTTGTGCCAACGTTTGAGTAGTATATCCTAGAGAACTAAAGTTACATAACAAAGAACTGAATTTTCTTTGTTTCTTTAATAGGCGAAACAAGCATTGTAAATTATGATACTTTAGTTACAAATTATGGATCCGTGGAGTCGCCTACGCTAACTGAAGCTGTAAATTTAGCTTGGGAGGGTATCAATGTATTTGTCGATATAAAAGAGAAACGTACATGTTTTGGCCGACAGGCGAGCGAAGGAGAAGTATTTCATATCTTGAAAGATGGTAAGCTGAAGTCATCTATAATATGTTGATATAAACGGTCTGGAACTGGCTTTGTCATTTGTGGCGAAGTCTGACTGCGAATGTACGAATCACATATTTATAATTGTTCCAGTTTATCAACACTGTTTAATGGAATGGAACTGGGTTTTTTTTATGTAAATTGGGATGAATTTCTGCCCAATTTTATACAAATATTGATTAATCTTTCTCAGAATATTTGACATGAATTACTAATGAATTTGATATAAATGAGAACCAGATTGTAAAGTTTGCCTAGTTGTGCGGAAGGATTGGAGCATTTGTCTGTTGTAATTATTTGTAGATTAGCAATAATTTGGTAAGATTTGATGAAAACCATCTCGGCAGTAAGTTCATTGGCATAGTAAGTTTAAAAAATAACCTTGTCTAAGCTGAGAAAATCAAAGCTAAAGTTTATGTAAATCAGGAGGTATCTTTATCATATATAGACTGACACTGATTAAACTTTAATTTCTTTTGAATTTTCTTCATGAATTATTAATGAGTTTTTGAAGGTAAAATAATTTATTGTCCAAATAGTTGCCATTTTGTTATAGATTATAATATTTTTATAATAATTAGCATAAATTAGCATAATTTGCAAAATTGATTGTCCAACAAGACCTGACAACCTAAAATTTGAATAGTAGAGGTAAAAATGATTCAGATGATATATTTAAGCAGGCTTTTATGAGAATCAGATCTGGGATACGAAGCTGTTGAACCTTAGATTCTACACTGGAGACACTGAATGCTTCTGATTATATGCAATATAAAAAAAATCAGGGACTGGGGAGAGTAACAGTCACACTGTGTGGTGCGCAAATTTCAGATACAGATGAGTACGAGGCTATACCAAGTATTTCTTGGAGGAGTTGTTGATGCAGCTGCAAGTCACCTACACGCCAAGCAGTCTCTTTGTTGCAAGTCAGCATGTGTGCCACTACACCAAGCACAATTAATAGGGCTGTTTAAAAGAGAGAACATAAGTCACAACTTAATTAAGATGTGTCCTATTTAAGTTGCGAACACACTCGTATAAATGGTGAATTGGTTCGTGAACAAAGTAAGTTGTGACTAAAATAATAACAGGGTTGAAAGCCTAAGTCCAGAATAAGTCGTGACTTAGTTTCTCCCATATAAATGGCCCTATATTAGTTTGACTTCTCATATGACACCATCATGCCAACTGATATTTTGCAAGGTATGGAGTACTGTACATAGAATGGAGAGTGGTAGATTTTCCATTCAATAAGCCCCAAACTTGAGTGGAGAAAGGGAAAATGCAATTTTGTCACTTAAAGTGGTTCTCTGATGAAAATATTGTTGGCAATGTTTTTGCATAATCCTAAAGATGTTATGGTAGTTAGTAATCGTGCAAAATTTCATTTCAACATTCATTGAAGAAAAGGTGATATTTATTATTTTACATGTGAAGTTTGTATTTTAGAGCACCATTACTGTAAAATGGCCAAGCTTGAGAAGAATGAGTCGAGGAAGCTTATGACATCATAGACTCAATAACAACAATGACCCTTTTGTTGACAACAACAATGATCTTTTGTTTTTGTTGAGTCTATGCGGTCGTAAGTTCTACTCAACTCATTCTCCTTAAAGACATTAAATTGGCTGCGACTTAAAGTCACGGCCAATTTAATGGCAGTGCTCCATTCGCACTTTGTTTTGGGGAATTTTGAAATGAAACTTTGCACAATTACCAACTATCATAATATCTTTAATATTATGTGGAAACATTACGAACAATATTTTCATTAGAGAACCACTTTAAAGTTAATTCTAAAAACTAGCTACAGTACATGTACTTAGTAATGTAAAATTAATATTAAACACTTATTTACTATCACCAGTAAAGGGAAACAGTGTGTTTTAATTGTAGCCCCAAGACCACCATTGTTCTCAGTATATGTACAATGCACCTCTGTGCATGTACATAGGGTGATTTGAGAGAGAAGTATAGTTTGGAAATAAATTATAAGAACATTGTATACAGTACTATAATATTAGATTCTATAATACATGATTGGACACTTGAAGATATGGAATTTCTAATTAATCTATTTTGTTTTTTTATTTGATCTTGAACACTCAAACATAAATTACATTATACTTTAACACACCCATGTATTGTTCTTTATTCTGAATCTTTTTCATAAGAAAGGATTAAGATTTTATAATGGTGAATGGTATTTGATATAATTTAATTAGATAATTTTATTTGTTGTATTCGATATTAGTTTATTAATGTATATAAATTGGTTATTTTTTTAATGTTTTATTAAATAGTGTCTGGTGAAATTGGAGCTGGGTCACTTGTTGCTTTGATAGGTTCCAGGTTTGTTTTAAACTGTAGGTTAATTTAAAGATGAGTAATAGTGATAACTGAACTGCTGCGATTTTTAGGAACAAATTAAAATATTGACATGTCACCTTTCAATCCATTACTTCCGCGTTGAACGCAACGGGAGATATCACCATGGAAATTAATGAAGAAAGTCCGACAGATCGGGTACAATTGCCTTTTTTGTGCGTTGGAAGTTCCGGTTTCCATCAAGGCAGTATTTTTAGAAGAATAATTATATGTTTTTGCTTGTTGATTAGAATTGTTTTCTTGTGACCGGGAATCGGGTATTTGAGCAGATTTAGGTTGCGCGCGGCGGCATAATCGAAGGCACAACTGATTTGCGTTCGACATTGTTGTTATCCTAGTTGTGTGCCATTGGTCGTTGTTTCTATATTAATGAGGTAACTACGTCAGTTATTAACCGAGGGCCGAACTTACCTTCTTAGTACAGTATCACCGAGGTTGCCTAAGAAAACTGTTCGTTATCACAGAGATTGTCTAAAAACACTTCGGTCGCGACGATAAATCTTTTATCACATTTGTGACTATGGATTAAAGCTTATTTTCCCAACCACGCATAAATCAAGTTAATTGCCCCATGCTAATATATATTAGCCCGCGGCAATTAACTTGTCGGGAGTAACTATTAAAAATAAACAACCGCGGTACATCCAAGAAAACCGAGGTGATAATGTACTAAAGTATATTAATACTTTATTACAACTTTAGTTCTTCCGAAATATCGTCTTTTACCATTACAAATGCGAACTACTTAGCCACAAAACTAAAATCAAATGGCAGGCGGCACACGTTATAATCTAACTCTGGGCCACAGTGTCCGTGATTTCAATTAAATCGATATCATGCACAGTGGCAATATGGCGTTGACTTACCGTATATTGTGATATCTCCCATTGCGTTTCAAACAGTGTGATTACAAATGGGCAACTCTGTTGTTTTGTTATTATTATTATACTTTAAAAAATATCTCAATTTTGATTGGCTGAGAGCAGTGCAGTTTTGAGGAAATATAATTTGTATACAGTCATTTGCAATATACTTTCACCAAAATATTTGGAACTTTGTTCTAAAGTTCGCAAGTTCATTAGGAAGTTCGTAAATTCATTTTGACGAATTCGTTTCGGCACATTTGATTGGCTACGAACCAAATAGCCAATCAAATGCGTAGTTCAAAACGAACCTGCGTACTGTGTAATGAAGTTGCAAACTTCGGAACGAACGTCCAAACATTTTAGAAAAGTATGTTGCAAATGACTGTTATTGGTGTCAGTTATATGCAGGCAATCATAACGTTTACAATATTCTCATTCCCCGCAGCACGCTCTAATTTCTCAACCTTAGAATGCTTCTCTAAAGTTCTGGACCTCTCTGAAGAAGCTCACACGTTTACTCCCGCGCATTTTTGCAATGTCTTGTTCCACCCGACGTTTTCGAATCTGGATGAAGAAGAAAATTTTATTAGCACCTGATTTGTATACAAACTACATATTATTAATTTTGACATCACTATAGTGCAAGCTAACTGTAATAACCATACGGTTAGACAAGAATTAGAAGAGTTTGCCATACCCAGCCAATATGGATTTATCGTCATCTATGCATATATAAGTTAGTCACTTAGCCAAAGGCATAAATCTGATAAATGCATAATTCATGACATGCCAGCTTGTAACCACTGAAATCCCACTGATCTGTGTCACAGTCGAGCCTCTGATTTCACTGGGCTGCGTTCTCTAGATCGGAAATACTTCACTACAGAATACATCAACTGTACTTACTTAAATGCCATCTTTGTTGGGGGATGTTTGGGGAAGCTATTGACCAACTGTTGACCGACCATGGATAAAAAAAAAAAAAAAATCATTTTTTTAAAAAAGAAGAATTTCAGCGTTTTTTTCTCTCCCACTATTTCTATTTTGAACACCAGCTATTCCTCGCCTGAGCAACTATTTGATATTTAGAATTATTAGGGGGGGGGTGTTCCACCCCCACACTCCCAGTCGCCACGCCCCTGAACCTGATATATCCATATAGAGCATCCCTGAAAGACTGTAGGGACCTTTAGCAAACACAACGGGAACGTCGTGATAACGTCCTTCGTACAAAAGAAATTTACATATAAAACAAAGACAATGAACAATTTGAAGTCCCAAGAGTAATCCCTGCACCGTCCTCGTTGTGCATACAACGTCAACTGATGTATCTTCACGTCTTCAGGACGACCTTGACACATTGAACAGTGAAAGCTGTTGGGTGCATTTGACGTTAACCTATATAGCGGACAGCATCTTTTAGAGGCTCTAAAACGTTGAAACATTATACATCATACAAGCCCATGAAATTGCGGTGTCAGTGATGCATGATTTCTTTTAAATGTCGTAATTCAGATTGCTCGCTTCGTTCTAGCTTTGTTTGGAGTCTTTGAAAGGTGGTGTTTAATAATGGTTAACGTCAAACTCACCCAACAACTTTCACTGTGTAATACGTCGTTCTGCGTACGCTAAGATGGTTTCGTTGAGGCAACATGTACAATGAGGACGGTGCATCAATTCATTTTTTTTATTTTACTTTGTATATGAAGGACGTCGTCACTGACGTTCCCGTCGTCTAGCTTTGCTAAAGGTCCCCTGTAACTCGGATCGAACTCGCCCATCATTCAAATCAGTATCAGTTAATCAAAAACTGAACCTCCATACATCACTATGGCGACCACCAGCACGAGAAGCAGAGCACGACCACCACAACTACTACTGCGACGACCACCACAACTACTACTGCGACGACCACCACAACTACTACTGCGACGACCACCTGCACTATGCACCACGACGACGACCACCACCACCACCACCAAGATCATACGACGACGATGAGAACAAAGACAATCACGACGACAAATCTGCTTGTCTATCTCTCATGTTGCGAATAAATTTACTGCGCGACGTTATGGTCGTTTTCGTCCTCTTTCCAAAATTTAAATAATTATATACATTTCATTTAGCTCCAATATTCTGTGCAGAAGCGTTTATCTTTGTTTTTGCCTTTTTACTCGATGTAAATTAGGTATCTAAATTCTTAATATTTTAGATGGACAATATTTCTTTATATATAACTGAAAAGCGTCCAGTCTATTTATTGAGGGTAACATGGCAGTATTCAGATAGTGGTACTGAACCTCGGTAATGGCCAGTGAACTCGTGGAAATGCCTAAATTTACTGTAACAATCGTACAGAACAGAATAAGTTTTGTATAGAGTGGTAAATGCCTAAAATCAATAATTGTACAGTTCCGAAAAAGGCCGTATAGAGTGGAAAATTTCTTTGAAACGAGTAATCGTACATATACGACTATTCGGAATATAAGAGTATGGTGTTGATTTTGCGGAGGGAGGAAAACCGGAGAACCCGATGAAAAACTCTCGAGGCACAACAAGCAGCCCAGACTTGTACTCCGCCTTTAGATTAGGGTTGTGCGGGTTGGCAGTAATAAATATGACAGTTGAATTAAGGATTTGAATGAGAATTCGGTTATAATTTGAAAAATATAGTCGTATTTTAGTTAAATCTATAAAATAGACTTTTAACAGTTTAACATTCATATTGTTTACCTTGAGTGAGTTGAGACTTGTAACAACATTATTTTGAAAGACTTATCTTCCGATAATTGTACAAGAACCAATATTTACTATGCGGAAAGGATTGTGGTTAAATGTACATGTCGCCATCATCTTTTTCGGCACGGTCAATTAAGGATTTGAATGAGAATTCGGTTATAATTTGAAAAGTATTGCATTTTGAACGGCCGTAGTTGAGAGAGAACACCGCTCGACTACGGCCTTCTCGCTTACCTAATCCATGTTAACATGATAAACAATGTTTAGTTGTTATTTGAGCTGATTCGAAGTCGCAAAGCATTGTGGTTAAATGTACCGCCGCCATGTTTTTCGGTACCGTCAATTCAACTGTCATATTTATTACTGTCAACCCGCACAACCCTAATCTAAAGGCGGAGTACAAGTCTGGGCTGCCTGTGGAAGCCCAGGAGAACCAACAACTCTATACTGAAATGAAGCTGAGGTGGTCACCTATCCATAAGCATGGCTAACCCATTCGACCGGACTTAACTTTAGTGATGAGAGTCAGCGCGTTAAGAGCTTTCAGTTAGTGCCACTCACTATTTTATTTATTTATTTATTTTAATAACTTTGCCATGCACATGCCGTAGTATAACCGCTCTGCCATAACTATGCCGTAGTATAGCCGCTAAGGTTTTTTCTCTTGTCAAATATTCTACGAATTTTAGACCAGCGCTTTTATTTTCTTTTTTTCTGATCATATAGTGGAGCTGGAAAGTCAACATTACTGAATGTGCTGTCACATCGTAACTTATCCAGCGTTAACGTTTCGGGGACTGTGTTTGTGAATGGAAAGCCAGTGAGTTCTGAGATCAGCAACATGTCTGCTTATGTACAGCAAGAAGACTTGTTTATGGGAACATTAACTGTTCGAGAACATCTTATGTTCCAAGTAAGTTTACTACAGTCACTTTATCGATTTGCCATTCAAAATAGAAAAGAAACAACATTGCGGCTGTACGTTTTACCATGATGTTTTGCCAACCGAAATGAGTTCTCAGGAGACTGGTAAAACATCGTTTGACATTTCAACGTAAGGGCTCTGTTACACGATGCAACGATTTGTGAAACCTGTGCATGTCGGAACGCCATTGCGAGTCATATGGTTTTATGAATTTGTTCCACTTTCCATTCAGCGATACAGGTGTCACAAATACTTTGGTGAAACCAAAGCGATGCAAAGCGGCACGGGTTCATAAACAAGGGGCGTTACACGTTGCATTCTGTCTTCAAACCTCGTTTCACGCACAGGTTTCACGAAAGATTGCATCGTGTAACAGCGGCTTAAGTGTAATAAGTTTCTTACTATGCAGTAATTTGTTTGGGCAAAGTATTTTTGCCCAAAAAATTAAGAGCAGAACTATTGGATTTTAATTGAAGCCATGAATTTGTTTAATCATTTCACAGCGATATACTGCACGAAATTGCCCTACGTTTCCGTCAAAAAGTGCCCGAATTTTGTTGTTAAAACAATTTTGGAGCAATCGCCAGTTCGCCTACTTTCATGAGTGTGCTTTATGTACTGTTTAATAAACGAGCAGGAGTGTTTTATCAGATATAAAGACACGAGGCGAAGCCGAGTGTTTTTATATCTGATAAAACACGAACTGCGAGTTTATTGAACGGCTTCAAAAACGAACCACTTGGTAAGTTCATTGGCTAAAGTTAATGTAAATCAGGAGTTTTTGAATACTACTATACAAGATATTTTTTACTACTATACTGAAGATTCTTTTACTACTATACTGAAGATTTTTTTACTACGAGATCGTTTTCTATTTTCTAATATTTTGTTGCCTAGAATGTCATAGATAACAGTGGCTTGTAATTAAAGCCGTTGGACCCAGTTATATGGTTATACAGCGTGATTCTTACAGTATGTCACGTTTAGGCAGTACTCAGAATGGAAAAGCATATTCCGTTAAAAGAAAGAATCAGAAGAGTCGAAAAAATTATTGCAGAGGTATGATAAATTAGTAATTTCAAGCAAATTTATAACCAGTACTAATTAACAATTTCAAAATCTGAAACGATTTTATTTTTATTTTCAACTCCTTCCTTTCCTTTCTCGCTCTTTCTCGATCCTCTTTCCATCCTTTAATTCCTTTTTGTCATTTCTTCATACTTTTCTTTCATTCTTATCTTTCTTCCTTTCTTTCCTTCTTTCTTTCTTTCTTTCTTTCTTTCTTTCTTTCTTTCTTTCTTTCTTTCTTTCTTTCTTTCTTTCTTTCTTTCTTTCTTTCTTTCTTTCTTTCTTTCTTTCTTTCTTTCTTTCTTTCTTTCTTTCTTTCTTTCTTTCTTTCTTTCTTTCTTTCTTTCTTTCTTTCTTTCTTTCTTTCTTTCTTTCTTCCTTTCTTCCTTTCGTCCTTTCGTCCTTTCTTCCTTTCTTCCTTTCTTCCTTTCTTCCTTCCTTCCTTCCTTCCTTCCTTCCTTCCTTCCTTCCTTCCTTCCTTCCTTCCTTCCTTCCTTCCTTCCTTCCTTCCTTCCTTCCTTCCTTCCTTCCTTCCTTCCTTCCTTCCTTCCTTCTTTCCTTCCTTTCTTCCTACTTTCTTTTGTTTTATTTTTAATTTCTTTCTTTTTTCCATTTCTTTCATATTTTTTTCTCTTTTGTTCTTTTGTTCTCTTTCCCATGCCAATCGCTCCGTTTTAAGATGTTTGTCCGACGGTTCATCAATCCATCACCCTCTTTATTCATCTTTCCATCAATCGAATCGTCCATCCTATCTCCCCCCTTTTCTCTGCCTCCGTCCTTTTTTTTTAATTTCTTCGGGTTTTTTCTTTCTTCCTTTTTTTCTTCCTATTCCTTCTTTCCTTCCTTCTTTCTTAGTATTTTTTATCTTTCTAATGTACTTCTAGTTGGGTTTGACAAAATGTTCAAACACAATGATCGGGACCCCAGGAAGACTTCGTGGTATTTCTGGAGGTGAAAAGAAAAGGCTTTCATTTGCTTCTGAGGTTAGTTGATAAGGACGATTCGTCTCATAACTTGAGCCGCCATGCAAGTGGACATAATGCGTTATATTAAGCCCTAATCAAACGAGAACGCAAGTCATCGCAAGTTGGCAGTCACGCTATCTCAGCCAGCCGTTCTGAATAGTTTCCCGAAAATATCATGTACCGTGATAAAGTTAAAACTTGTTTAAAACACTCATGAAACCTTTATTTTGTTAATTTGGGTGTTTGAACGACCGCCACAGAAATTTCTGACTGCCAACTTGCGATGACTTGCGTTCTCGTTTGATTAGGGCTTTAAACTGCCTGTCACAACATTTCAGCTGAAACATTAAAGGGCTTCTGGTGTACTTATCGCTGCTGGTTATTGACTAGCTATATTGTTAACTGTCAACTGCCAACTTTTTAAACCGTCAACTTTCAATCGCCAATAGTCATCTGTTAACCGTTAATAATTCACTGTGTATTTCTATTGTTAATTTTTTAATTGTAAATTTGGTTGGAATTGCTAATTTGTTAACTTTCAGATCTTGACTGATCCACCACTTCTATTTGTTGACGAACCGACGTCAGGATTAGACTCGTTTATGGCCCAAGCTGTGGTGGCTACACTTCAGAAGTTAACAAAACGTGGTAAAACTGTACTGGCCACAATTCATCAGCCTTCTTCCGAAGTATATCTCATGTTTGATAAGTATGTTGAACGATAAAAACACACATACGATATAAATAGATATAGAGAGAAGGTTATTGGGTTCAGAAATGGAAATGTTATACACCTTCGGATTTTAAATGTAATGGGAATTTATATTTGGGATTTTATGGTAGTTTGTTGAGACATGGTTACATGTATATAAAATACATGTACATCTGTCTTTCGGTTTTTGACTGTCGAAACGTAAAATGTCTTAAATAAGTACGCAGCAGGCAGCTTCTACTTTGCGTTATGTTGAACGGGCACTTAAAGATTATATGTTTATATACGCATTCATGATGTCGGATTAACAATTAAAAGATCTAGAACTCTACTAAAGCAAAGACATGCAACCCCAAAAGCTAATATAAGCTTGAAGCAGTTCTCTCCCTTTTCTTCACAGTAGGAGAGCTGAACAGTATTGTTTGTCAGTAAACGTTTAAAAGTCTGTTAATAAAATTATCATGAAGTTTAGCAGTTTACAATAAACTATATGTTTGTCTTTTAGCATAATTTTGTTGGCAGAGGGTCGTGTGGCGTATAGTGCTTCAAGAGAAAATGCACTCCCATATTTTGACAGGTAATGTACGATTATATATTTAGAAACGGTCTTTTGGTAGTTAGCTGCATGTTACACATGATACGCTGCGGGTTAAAATTATACAATGGTTATTTTACAGGATACACAGTGTTAATCTCAATTTGGCTTAAAGGTCAACTCAAGGCAAATTACATTTTTCGCTTTATACCGGGTGGCGCAAAAAAAAGTACCCCTGTGTGATTCAGTATAACGTAAAAACTAGAAAAGCTATTACACTATAACAACTTTCTTTGCATTCAATAATGGCTAACTTAAATTTTGATATACAAATTTTGCATTTTCATGCAATATTGACCGAGATACAAACGTTTGAATTTGCATGAACTTTTAAAAATTTGTTTAAAAACGACGAAAAAAGGGGTATTAAACTAATTCGAAAGCCATTACTATTTTATCATAAGTATTAAGTATTGGGAATTTCAATGAAGTGAACTTCAAGTTGAGGATGTGTATCTGTAAAAGACTTATGATGTACTTTCTTTCCTTTAACTACAATAAATTAGTTATCAAGTTTTAACAAACTGTACGTACCAATATTACGGCTTTAACACAAGTTATTGCTGTATTAATATTTGATAGGCCGTTTTTAGCAAATTTTTACACTTCCAAAAATGTTTAGTCAATTTTAAACATTAATATATCGGTCAATATTGCATGAAAATGCAAAAGTTGTATATCAAAATTTAAGTTAGCCATTATTGAATGCAAAGAAAGTTGTTATAGTGTAATAGCTTTTCTAGTTTTTAAGTTATACTGAATCAAACAGGGGTACGTTTTTTTTGCGCCACCCGGTATATGTATTAAAGCACGTAGAATCCGAATATGATAAAAAAAAATTGAATTAAAATTTTTTTTCGTTGATTTTGGGATGTTGAATTTTCATAAAAAGCCGTGTTGTATAAAGAGTCTGGCACTAGCAAGTGTGTGACGTAAACGGAGGAACGACCCTTGATAGTGCCAGACTCTTTATACAACACGGCTTTTTTTAGAATACTTCGTTAAAAAATTCAGAAATCAACAAAAAGTACGGTATGCTTCAAATTTTTATCACCATATTCGTATTTTCCATACTTTGGCGCATATAACAAGCCGGAAAAATAATTTGCCTTGAGTTAACCTTTAATTTTAATTTTAATGGTGGCTCCAGGTTTTCCCTTACAGATGGGCCAGCTATATATTAGTCCCTAGTCCCCGAAGGCTGGCGAAATTAAGCCAAAGTGACGACATTTCTAGCGGCGTTCGGGGGCATGCCTTCCGAAATTCCCTTTTGGATTTATGGTCTCTGAAATCAATCGAAATTCGAATACCCCGCTCACCTATAACGTCAATTTTTAGAGTTTAGAGTAATTATTTTGTGGAATACAAAATTTCGCTTGAAAGGAAATATGTAGTTATGAAAACGTGCTAAGCCCCAGGGATATTTCATCCATAGGGGTTATAATTTATTAATTTATTTATTTATATATATATATATATAGTTAGTTAGTTAACTTTGAGAATGGTTGCTACTCAGACTCTCAGAGTTAACTATTATCTGCTCTACGTATAAGTATTGAGCACTCTTGAAAACCTTACAAACACTCACATATACATATATATATAAATAAAAGTAGTGTGGTGCGTAGGCAGTGTGGAAACAACAATCGAAATATAATAAGGTTATATATACTGCCGAAACAGAGAACGTAGGAGTCTAACGTAGGAGATATATAAGTTACCAGCGTACCTCACTCAAGATAGTTGAATGCGAAGTGTCTGTACACTTGCTACAGAACTAATATCAGTGTCTGTAAATGTGATATAGAACTGATGTTTTGTTAAACAGTTCTGTATCACATTTACAGACACTGATATCAGTTCTGTATCGGGGTAAACAGATATTGATTAAACCTTAATTTCTTTTGAATTTTCCTCATGAATTATTAATGAGTTTTAGAAATATATATATAAACAGGAAATTACCCCTAATTTCATTTCCATGACTGTCCAACTGGCTTTTTATCTTAAATGAACACATTATTTTAATTTAGCATTGGATATCCTTGTCCACCTAATTACAATCCTGCAGATCATTTTATCCAGGTTCTGTCTGTCATTCCTGAAAAAGAGGAGGAGTCTACGGAAAGGATGAAGGTAACCTGTTCGCGGGCAAAGAGTTGCGGAGAAACTGAGAAAGTAAACTGAGTGTTAATTGTCGGTTTTCATCTGACGTCACGGCGGCCATATTGGTGCACAGAAACAACGAAATAGCGGCCATATTGGTGCACAATCTTTATCCTATGGGAGTTTAACTCTATTCTTATTCCAACATTTCGTATTGTTTCACCACCCCAACGGGGCCACCGATCACGTGAGTGAAAACGATCATTGTAGTGAGACTTATTTTAATATTTACACTTCTCAAAGAGTCAAATCATTAGTAATTCATAAATTAAATTGGAGTAAGATTACGTCAAATTTAACAAAGCTTTAGGTCGATTATTTTTTTAAATGTAGATTTGTTTGAGAAGTTATATCCAACACTCGTCAGGGTTTATCCTCCGATGTCTAAATACAGCCAAGCTGGTTAAATAAACTCGGCTTCGCCTCGTATTTTCAACGTGCTTGGCTGTATTTAGAAATCGGAGGAAGAACACTCACTCGTGTTAGATATCACTATTTTAAATCACCACCTTTAACCATATTTTAACACATGCCTGTCCAGAAATTTTCTCGGAGGTGAGTAAAATCGTTTGGCGTTAGCTAGAATAAATTACTAAGTAAATATGCGGTTAGGAATTGGTTGTTCTTTAACCTCAATGGCTATTTACAGCTGTTAAAAAAGAAATCGTTTAAAAAACTTGCTATAGATAGGCAAATATTCGCATAAAAATGTCTTAGCATTTTTATTATCACAGAAGTGAGTGTGGCTTTCTTAACGCAATGACGTGACGTCATGGATTGGAAAGTAACGACCATCAGTGAGAAAGCTTCAACCAATCAAAATGCCTATGGCAGTGGAAGTAACCTGCGCCATTCTTCTTCTTCTTCTTCTTCTTCTTCTTCTTCTTCTTCTTCTTCTTCTTCTTCTTCTTCTTCTTCTTCTTCTTCTTCTTCTTCTTCATCTTCTTTTCCTCCTCCTCCTCTTCCATTTCTCCTCCTCCCCTTTTCTTTCTCCTTTTCCTCCTTCTCTTTCTCTTTCTTCTTCTCCTCCTCCTCCTCCTCCTCCTTCTCCTCCTTCTCTTTCTCCTCCTCCTCCTCCTCCCCTTCTTCTTTCTTCTTCTTCTTCTTCATCTTCTTCTTCTTCTTCTTCTCCTTCTCCTTCTCCTTCTCCTTCTCCTTCTCCTTCTCCTTCTCCTTCTCCTTCTCCTTCTCCTTCTCCTTCTCCTTCTCCTTCTCCTTCTCCTTCTCCTTCTCCTTCTCCTTCTCCTTCTTCGTCTTCGTCTTCGTCTTCGTCTTCGTCTTCGTTTTCGTCTTCGTCTTCGTCTTCGTCTTCGTCTTCGTCTTCGTCTTCATCTTCGTCTTCGTCTTCGTCTTCGTCTTCTTCTTCTTCTCCTTCGTTTCTTCTTTTAATTTTACTTTTTTGTCTTCCTTCCATGTTAAGAGTATTTCTCTAATTTTCATGTGCAGTTTATTTGTGACAAACATCAAGAGTCGGAAGAAAGTCAAGTCGCAAAAAAGGAGAGAAAATTACAACGTGTTGTAAGTTAATAGATCAAACTGCTATATCATATTTGTTAATTAGATGTCTGAACAGCCTCGCTTTTTGTGGAAATTTGATATAGCATAAAAAAGTACATTATTACTTAATTATTTTTTAATTCTTTGTAGAATTCTTTTGGACAAGAAATAATTTATGGACCTCGGTTTGTGTTTTAGCTATACTGCTGTCAAACAATACTCTCTATTCTTGAAATTTTTTTAAAGTCGTTTAAACAATTCTTAACTTATTTCTTAGCAAATAGATATTGAACGTGGTGTTTCCACAAAACTTTTTGAATATTATTATCGCCATGCAAACTTTCAAAGAATTAATTCTTAATTCTTTGCTTTTCTATTTTGGTGTAGCTATCAAGCAGGATGGTGGAAACAGTTTAGAGTTTTGTTTTATCGATCGATATTAAATGCTAAGCGTGATAAAATGGTATCAGTCATCAGAATCGTGCAGTCTTTTGTGAGTGTAAAATAACTTGATTTCTTTGTAATGGCCAGTTTTCACTGGCGATTCTGACACTGACGTTACTATAGACCCTAGTTACACGATACCGCATTGTTTTTGCAATGGATTGCCCAGTTTAATACGGTATGAAAACCCATCCCGTTTCTGTTTTGGTTACACTATACCGGATTGGAAATCTACAATAACAAAAAAACGCGCGTTTTATCGCGTGTGTCTGACGAAAAAGACGTGTTTTTTTTTTAATTCATTACTGGAAAGTTTTTTGTGCATCTAAACGGCAAAACTAGAACGACATGAAAGCAAAATGTTAAAAGCTACAGGTCCATATTTATGTCATGCTTGACAAGAAGCAAATCTATTGTATTAGGCTTTGATTAATCGTAAAAGCTGTTATTATGGACAAGAAAAGTGGTGGAATTTAAATAATCAGAATGAAACATACGGCCCAGTTCGATGGCACGTACCGGATTTCCACGGTCTCGTGTAACCAAAACGTCTAACCGGTGTGAAAAGGAATCCGCTACGAGAGTAATCCGGTATCGTAACTGAGGCCATGGAGCTTTTACAAAAATGGTCCAGTACATTCGTAAGTTAATCCATTCGATTACATGTCTCAGAAAAAGGAAAATCGCAAGAAAAAATTAATCAACTCTGTATAGATATACCCTGGTCCCAGAGGTTCTACGCCGCCCGCTCTCCCCCCCCCCCCCCCCCCCCCCCCCCCCCCCTCCGAATGCTGAAAGCGGCGAGAGAACCTCTGGTCGAAGACGCCACCAATCTCACTTTCATGTTGTAGTAATCTAAAATCATTCTCTTTTCCATTTCTTTCGTCATTGTCCAGCTGCTTGAGCCATACAGCAGTATATTGTATATTGAATTGCATTTTCTGATAATTTGACACTTAGTCAACTAAAAATGAGACAAAAATCAATTTTGCATGCAAATCCTACGGGAGCTGTTTTCATGACACTTCATACCACACTATTAGGGCCAGGGTCAGGAAAGGTCTTTGAGTCACTCTTATTATCCATGTCTCCGACCCCGCGATCCCCTTGTAAATCGAAGGGTCGAAAATTTGAACCCCACCATTTTCCGATCGTTTGACATCTAGTCAACTCAAAAAAGAAAGAGATTAATCAACTTTAGCACGCAAATCCTAAACATGTAAAATTTCATTAGATTTCGCTTTAGACGCTTCTTTTTAACACGTTTATACTCGATCTTGGTACGTACGCCACTTTAAACCTGCCATCGCCAACCATTCCTTTCGTCATACATATAAACTCTAGCCAATAATTAGTGATTGTCAGTTGCGGATGAGACAGCACATTTTAATTTAGTTAGTTTCAGAAATTGCAGCTTGATGTTAGTACTAATTGTCAGTTGTTTGCTGTACAAGCTGTGTTAGTTGGTAATACTCAGAAAAACTCTGAGCTCTAAGCGGGACTCGAACCCGCAACCTTCTGAATGCTAGCCAGCCACTCTAACCATTGGGCCACTAGAACTCAGATAGCAGAGCAAGGTTATTTAAGGTATAATTATACCTTAGACTGTGCCCAGTTAGAGTTTTTCTGAGTATTACCAACTAACACAGCTTGTACAGCAAACAACTGACAATTATTACATTTTAATTTATTTTTGTTTTTTTAAATTAAGTTTCTTGGAATTGTGGTGGGTCTCATGTACTTACGTCTGGCTTACGATCAGGAAAACATTCGAAATTTTTCAGGACTCATGTTTTTCATGGTCACTTATTTCTCGTTTACAAGCCTTCAAGGTGTTATTTTTGTAAGTATGCAACGTCAAGTAAGTTACAGGGGGCTCAGTATTATATACATGCACTACGCTTTTTTAGTTAAAACTGTTATATATTTAAATTCGGGCATGCAACAGAGATCAAGATGGCACCGATTTGCAATCCGTTGTGATCGCTTTTCTTCTAGGTTTTTTTTTGTATCTCTTTTGTGTTTTTTATGGTTCTTTGAAACTGTTAACGTGCAGATTTTGTGAGATAATGAGATTTCAGGACTATTTTGTTTGTCAGAATTGCTAATATAGCGTGCCACGTATACATAGTTTATTGACATTGATGTATTTCTAGGTCTATATATAAGTAGGTTATGTTTTCGTTTTGTTATTATGCTTTTTCAATATATTATTGCGAATATTTACCATTCAGAACATATGGTGCTGATATCCAATATTTATTTATTTATTTTATTAATATAATATTTAATTTTAACAATATTAAATATAATAACATAATTTTATCAATTTGTCGGCTTATACTAATACCTTCTTTGGGACTTTATCTATATACCTTCGACACTGATATTCCTTACAAAGCGAGACTCATTACGCTAAAGATGTTGCCCTTGTGTGACTGGCATGAATATCTCGATATCTTATTTTTATTCAAAGCTTCTCGAGGTTTGGTTGTAACTGATGCGGATATTCTGCCTATGAAGAAGCTGACAAAGTGACTTTAACCGTGAACCTTCGCACAACGAACAATTCACTCATTACATACCACATACCTAAAACTAGAACGCTATGTTTTCAGAACAGTTATGTAGTGAGAGTGTCGCGTATCTGGAATACCCTCGCAAACGAACTTCGCGAACCGGACATTTTTCTGCGAAAGTTTAAATCACTCCAGTTCGGTTACTACTTCTCAGCCTGCCTCCTCCACAGGCTCTTAAATTATAATTAATTTTGGTCATTTTGGTTAGAGGTCAGGCCGAGTGCTGGCCGAATGAGTAACTGCGAAGCCAGCAATTCTTAATTATTCTGCGCGCTCGGGCAAGCGGCCCCTCAAATTGTCCCTCAGCTCAATGCGGGCAAGCGACTGGGGACGAGGCAGCTTCTCAGCTACCACATCAATTTTTGATATAGAAAATCAACGGTCGTGGAAATCGATATGTCCGAAATGCCCTCAAGCAAGGCAGTTAACAGTTTCAATGAAATGTTTTTAGTGGTATACAATTGTGGGTTGGAGGAGGGGCGAGTTTGTACTGTAACTTATTGGTTTACTTATTATTTTAATAGGTCACTAACGTAATTGGCCCACGCTGTGTTTAGTGCTCCTGAGCTGTTAGTTAAATATGTATCTTTTAATTATGTGTTATTATCAGCTGAAGTAATTAAATAAATAATTAAATATATAACACAAGCTCAAAGTCATTAGAGAATTTGTGCAACGCAAACACTAAAGAGTCTATATATTGACAGTTTGCCTAACGGCTCTGTAAAACACATTTTAAAATTTGCCATATATGCATAATTAATTTTATTTTTCTAACTAAAGAACATTTGTTCAAAATATTTCATCTCAATCGCACTTCAATAGAGCGTTTTCATCTGATGTCACGGCAGCCATATTGGTGTACCAAAACAATGAAATGGCGGCCATATTGGTGTACGGTATGGGAATTAGGTCTTTCTTATTCAAATATTTCGTATTGTTTCACCACCCCCATGGGGCCACCGATCACGTGAGTGAAAACGCTCTATTGGGTGACATGCTTTGGAACAACCAGTCGAGCTGAGAAGTGTGACGTGCGACTATGCAAAATGTTTGCTTGTGCACGATTGCTTTAAAATATTGTGCTTTCTATCAAATTGCTAGAATTTACTAGATATTTTTTCTATTATTGTTGTTTTTCTTAGGTGTTTCCTGTTGAAGTACCTGTTTTTTTAAGAGAGCACAGGAACGGAATGTACCGGACTGATACTTATTTCCTTGCAAAGACTATAGCCGAGGTATTTATACAAATCATTATATATGTGTGCAAATATATAGAGAATAATACATAGATGCTTGGAAATATGAAATTTATTTCGAGTGTTGACCAGGATATCCTGTACAACAAGAGAAATAAATTTCATATTTCCAAGCATCCATGTATTGTTCTGTTTATTATATAAAAAAATTGTCCTATTGCCTTGCCAAAATTACATTAAACTATAATGCTGATTCAGCGATAATCGTCACATGTGCGATTATCATAAATAATCGCTATGATAATCGCACATGTGAGATTATCACTTTTATTAGTGGCGGAAAAATCAATAAAACACTCTATTTTATATAATAAAAGTCGGTAATGCGTAATAATTAAAATACATCAGATATAAAATTTAAGAAATACGTTTAGAGCAAACTTAATTTCGAATTTGGTCTTTAAAGTTTTCGTGCAGGCGCATGTACAGTTTAAGTGACATATATAATATACATATATAGTATATATAAACTATAAATTGATAAAGGGGCAGCGCCCTGAAACGTTGAAAATTTGAAATAAAAGTTTTATTGTGAACAATCTATAAATGCTGTTAAAACTGGTTTGGGGAGGATTGTTGATCATTTCTATAAAGTGATATTGTCATATATGCACGTCTCTAAATGTAAATGTAAAGTAGTAAATGTGCAGAATGCGGCATTTTCCGGTGTCACACTTAGTCGTTTGAATTTTATCGGTCGAGGTTAAAAGGGATGACTCAAAGGGACCCGTCCAGTTCTTTCGCGGTTTTTCCAAAATTATGTCGTCAAATTTGTTTTTCTAAATTTGTCGTCAAACTTCAGTGAGTCTCGAGAGTTTAGCAATCTTCTGGATAACCTAACCACAACAAAAACCCTAACTCAGAAATTTGGTTTATCGCCTAGCTTTTTCGAAAAACATATTTGACGACATATTTTGGAAAAGCCTCTAAAGAACTGGACGGGCCCCTTTCGTTTCAACCTCGCCCTGGTTTTAATCCCGAAATTATAGGCCGACTGTGGTTCGGAGTCCGAATGCATGCTCTCTATTTATGACTAATTCATCAAAAACGTAATGTGATGTCAACTTAAATACGATTCTCCAATGGTCAAATGCTGAATCGAGAATTGTTTCGGCATTTTCTCGATAATTTCATGCATGATACATGTAACTTTTTCTCGTACAGATACCAATATTTTCCATATCTGCTGTTCTATTCCTTTCTATTACTTACTGGATGGCAGGTAAGAACAAACGAGGATAACTGTCACTGTTTTGTATTTTGAACAGGAAGGTCCACGCAGCTGTAAATTTCGCTGCTAATACATGCACTGGTTGCGAATCTCCTCAGTAAACGCGCTCGCGCTAGTGTATTGTGGGACGCTGAAATGAGTGAAATGTGTTTTCTCGCTATATACCTTGAAGTGAAGTTGTCAAAGGGTTAGTTCCCTCCGTAAAATCAACACCATAGTTTTCCCAGTTAAATCTACTAACTATAGTTCAATCAAGGGGTGAGAGCCATTGGGTTATCAGTATCTAAATACTGTCATGCATATGTTATCCTCAATAAATAAAGTCGCTTACTTTAGTTCTGCGTTGTTTCCCACGACATGTTTGACTCTCATTATATGTATTTATGGAGACATTATCTTTCAACTTTACTCAGAAGGTTGCAGGTTCGAACCCTGTCCGGGGCTCAGAAATCGTTTCTGAGTAGTTGAGCTAGACGAACGTCCACCAAACGTCTGTTACATTACACCAAGCTCACTGCACTGAAGAAGAGGTTTGACTCTCACACATTACATGTATTTATGGAGACATTATCTTTCAACTTCAAGAAGATATAAAAATCTCTTATATATTGTCTTTTGACTAACAGTATAAGTGTAAGTGTAAGATATTACTGGCGATGCATGCAGTTATAATAGTACTGTATGTGTTGACATCTTATTTTACCAAATAATGTATAGCATTTACTTCGTCATCACTTCTTCAATCCCTGTGGTATACAGGAGCTCAACCCATGCATGCAGCTATTCTTACCGCGCTCACTTCCAGTATCCAATAATGCACATTGAACTTCTATTTTTCGAGATTGGCCATCCATGTATTAGTGGGCAGTATGGTGTGCTCGTTTATACCAACTTAATTACGAATGCCGTTATCTACTAACGTTATCTACCACTATCTATTAGTGTTAATTAGAAATGAATTAGGAATTCAGAGAAAATTCGGGTTGAAATTCGACAGATGTTATATTTTTGTTGGGGTTTTACTTTTTACAGTTGCCTTTTATTACATGTAAATATTGTTAATAAATAGAAACGAGGATTTGTAGTAACACCAAGTTTTTTTTATTTATTACTTAGTTTTTGAGTCAACAGGTCGAAAACTAAGGAATAAACGTGGTGTTAATGATATTTTAAGGTTTACGCGAAAATGCCGAAGCTTTCTTTATTGCTGTTGGACTTGCCGTCTTAATTATAAACACAGGAGCTTCCTATGGTAGGTACATGCAGTAGTTTCATATTCATCTATGTACTTGATAAATCACTGATAATAATATCTTTTTAAACTTTGAGGTTATGTAATCTCTACGTTGTCATCTTCGATTGAGACTGCCACAGCTCTTGGTCCTGTTCTTATGTTACCACTTCTTCTGTTCGGAGGATTTTTTATAAATAACAAGTAAGTCCTTTTGTTTCGCTGAATGGGAACAAAATATATCAATTTGTTTGCAGTGAAAAACTGATTCAGTTCGAAATAAAGCACAATTTTACTTAAAATGACCCTTGAAATGACACCATGCATATAGACCTTATTCAATAATGGCTGACGAATTAATCATATATATATATTATATATTATCATATCATATATCATATATTATATATATATATATATATATATATATATATATATATATATATATATGTTAGGAGTGAAGTTTGTAGCTTGGTGTAATATGAGTAAAATTTTAAGTATAAAGCTTGAGAACAAATTTTACTCATATTACACCAAGCTACAAACTTCACTCCTAACATTACTACAAGGCTACCGACGTGTTGTGACTTCGAGTATGAAGTTCGCATGTCATGAAAACGAACCAGATCGCGATTTATCCTTCTCACTACCGTCTGAGTCCCAGTAGCTCAGTCGGCAGAGCGTCTGTCTAGATATCAGAAGGTCGCGGGTTCGAATCCCGTCAGGGATACTCAGACATTTTTCTGAGTATAAAGCTTGAGAACAAATTTTACTCATATATATATATATATATATATATATATATATATATATATATATATATATGTTAGGAGTGAAGTTTGTAGCTTGGTGTAATATGAGTAAAATTTTAAGTATAAAGCTTGAGAACAAATTTTACTCATATTACACCAAGCTACAAACTTCACTCCTAACATTACTACAAGGCTACCGACGTGTTGTGACTTCGAGTATGAAGTTCGCATGTCATGAAAACGAACCAGATCGCGATTTATCCTTCTCACTACCGTCTGAGTCCCAGTAGCTCAGTCGGCAGAGCGTCTGTCTAGATATCAGAAGGTCGCGGGTTCGAATCCCGTCAGGGATACTCAGACATTTTTCTGAGTATAAAGCTTGAGAACAAATTTTACTCATATATATATATATATATATATATATATATATATATATATATATATATATGTAATAGATAAAATACGAGCGGCCGATCTGTATGGGCATTTACAATGGCGAGCGCGTAGCGCGAGCCATTGTTAATGCCCATACAGATCGGCCGCGAGTATTTTATCTTACTTGTGAAATTAATAATGGATTATTGATGAACGACAGTTCACAATAGTACTATAATGAATAATTACGTATGTAGAGAGTTATATTCCCCTTGGTATTCTAGCGATGGTGTAATTTGAATTTACAAGTTATGCACTCGTTTATTGCATTTCAAAGTTAACGTGGTTGCAGTAAACATGTCAATGCAACGTTTTCGTGCGGCAAAAACTGCAGAAGAAGGAAAGTGTTTACTTGCAGAAGCAACACCTAAAAACACTGTCTATAATACCAAACGGGCATTAAAGGTTTCTGAAGTATGGCAGTCGACTCGCTCGAACAAGAGAGCAATACAAGAGACTGTTGGCTTTGAGGGAGTGGTTTTAGCTAATGTACAGGATTTAACTGTTCCTATACATGAAATGACTACGTATACTGTAAACTTCTGGTTGTCTAAGTTCATTACCGAAGTTGCGAAGCAGAATGGCGAACGGTACACGCCGAAAAGTTTGTACTTGCTGATATGTGGAATCAATCGCCATTTACTGGACTTAAAGGGAGAGAATGGAGTCAATGTTTTGGCGAAAGGCGAGAGAAGGTGAGTAGGTATGGATTGAATAATTTGTGAATTTCTTGTTAATCAATAGGTGACTTTGAATAAACGTCACGCTGTTGAGGACGGGGCAACCAGAACGTGCGTAAAGTTATTGAATGCTGATTGTTGCTTGGATTTCAGGTTTGCTTTATTTCGTATAACATTAGATGCAGAGATGAAGAATGCGACAAAAAGTGGCATCGCGGTAGCATCGAAGAAGAGGATCGCAAAGAAATTACAGCCGAAGAGGAGACTCTACTCTGGGAGAAAGGACTATTAGGAGCCGCAACAGCTGAGTCGTTACTTTGTACGATTTATTTTTATAACGGGATAATTTTTGGTCTGCGGGCTGGTGAGCATAGATTGCTTAGAAAATGTAATATAATTATCCAAGATAATTTCATTATTTTCGATGAAAGTCTTTCAAAAACGTTTAACAACTGTAAGATTAAGTTTGTTGTGAAGAAGTAACTCTTGCTTGCTAGATATTTGCTTTAAATTGTTGTAAGTGTGTAATATTTTCTTGCAGTCGCGGGTGGTTTGAGTGTGAAATCTGTATCAAAGTTAATGAATTAATTAGCTCAGTAAGAAATCTGTATGAAAGTTAATGAATTAATTAGCTCGAAAACTAGATCATGGTTCTTTTAATTCTATTCACTAACCCCATGTTTTCCCTGTTACTTTTCAAGCCCTCCCCATGCTTTTAGATACTCGACCTTTATTGAGATTTATTATGTTAGTCATGTGATTTGAATGCCGCGTTAGGATTCGTTCTTAACCTCATTAATTATTCATGAATTTCACAAATATATATATATATATGTTAGGAGTGAAGTTTGTAGCTTGGTGTAATATGAGTAAAATTTTAAGTATAAAGCTTGAGAACAAATTTTACTCATATTACACCAAGCTACAAACTTCACTCCTAACATTACTACAAGGCTACCGACGTGTTGTGACTTCGAGTATGAAGTTCGCATGTCATGAAAACGAACCAGATCGCGATTTATCCTTCTCACTACCGTCTGAGTCCCAGTAGCTCAGTCGGCAGAGCGTCTGTCTAGATATCAGAAGGTCGCGGGTTCGAATCCCGTCAGGGATACTCAGACATTTTTCTGAGTATAAAGCTTGAGAACAAATTTTACTCATATATATATATATATATATATATTATATATATATATATATATATATATATCATACACAAGGAGGAGTATTTCATCAGGATATCAAAACATCGAGACATTTGTTGAAAACCGGGGTGAAACATAGCATCTTAAACAGATCAGTTTTGTTTTGAAAATTGAAGTAAAAGTTTGCTTAATTTTAATATGTAATTTCTTCCTCCGATATCCAAACCACTGACACGGCACTGATTTCCTTTGTGTTTTCTTTATGAATTATTAAAGAGTCTGAGATTTACATGTCAAACGAATCTTAATATATTTTAAGATATAGAAAAGTTGTAAATGCCAATCTTATATATTTCAAGAGTTCTTTTGAGTAAAACAATTTTTTTTTTTGAACTGAATTATTTACTGGAAAAGCACTTTGGTGGCAAGAATGAGTTATAGAATATACGTATAGTGCTCTGCTGTGTTGAAATGACGTTAAACATGCTTTTGTGGAATAAATACGAAGCCTTTAGACGTTTTTTTTACTTTATCCGACTCTTGACCAAATCTTGATGATGATGTAAGCTTGTTTTACTTATTTATTTACAGTACTGTTCCAGATTATTTCATATGGTTGAGATACCTTTCGTGGTTCAACTACGGTTATGAAAATCTCATGGTCAATCAATGGGACGGGTACACGGGCAAGATAGGTATGTTTGCGCAAAATAACCCTCTCCCCAATTTTCTATTTCCATTTAATCATTTAATAGATATATATATAGATAAGATGTAAAATGTTTACCTTATGATGTTAGGAAATAGGGAGAGCGGGGAAGAAAGACGAACAAATGTACGAGGGAAGGGACGTATATGTAACCAGTTAACTTGCAGAAGGGTGCGTAAGAGAGCAGAAAATGTCATAGCTAATAAAAAAGGAAGGCGAAGACAAAGAGGTCGTGGGAAACATTGATCAACAAACATAAACATAGGTACGCACGGCGTACGTGCGTCTACAGGTTTAAAGTTTAAAGGTGCTGCGTGTTACGCAGTGAAATTTTTTCGTGAAACTGCAATGGTTTGTGAACCAAAGGAAGCGAGACAAGTTATAAGCACATAATAGGATAGAAACATCCATGCTGCTGACATAGCGCCAAAAGTGATGAAATGTAGTCTTTAAACTTTAAAAGGAGTCATATACGTCTGTTACATTACACCAAGCTTGCAAACGTATCATAAGGAATCATACTGTAGCACGAACAGACGCATGGATAGTATTATGAATGACGCACATGCAGAAATGAAACGTTAATTATATTTATTTCTAATTAAATTTACCTCAAAGGAAATCAAACAGGGGATGACATTTTGCATCAATTTCAATTAAAGGCGGTAAGGAATATTTATAATTATTTGTTAATTACTTTTTTTTAATATTTATACTCGAAGCTCCGCTCGCTAATAGTGATTTTCGGAGAGGCATGTCGTAAATATAAAGTAATGTTCAAAACTTCATTAACCATGAGGAAAACACATGATCAGTACCATGTCCGTGGTTTTACATCTGATAAAGAATCATCTTGATGTACATAAACTTTAGCTTTGATTTTTTCGCTTTTTTGAATTAAAAGCATTCGCAGTTTAAATCTGATAAAACACTGTTGCTTATGTTTTAAATATTACTTAACCCTTTGCCGGGCAGATTACCAGGAGGTCTCCACTTGACGAGTAAATCGTCTGGCGTTAGCCAGAGTAAAAGTAATAAGTTGATAAATGGCAACCATGCCCGGTAAAGGGTTAGTGGACATAGTCATTAACCCTTTACCGTGCAGATTACCAGGAGGTCTCCACTTGACCGTCTGTGCCCACTAGCATAGCCATAATCAAACTTTTTGGGAACCCACACAAAATTGGGAGATACAAGAAATACATCCAGCTAAAATTCATCAACTTTTGCTGGAGAAATCATACAGAACATTCTGAATCCCCTGGCTATACCAGCCCAGGTTTAAAATTACTCGTGTAATGGAATCATTTCTTGAGCCTGGTTCACAGAGGTAACTCAGTCTGAGCAATAAAAAAAAAGAAGTAGATAAAAGGTTCGACTGTACCAGGGTTCGAAGTTCGAACTCGCTGAGGGGACCCTTGGGGAACACAAGAACATTGAGTTGGCATCGACCGTTTGGGTTGGCAACTATGGTTGGCAACGACCGTTCACGAGTCCCCAAATATCATTTTCTGTATTCTAAAGGGAGGGGGGGGGGGGGGGGGGGTTACAGTGTTCTGAAGAATATATCAATTTTTATTTGAAAAATAAAGTTTTAATATACTGTGTGTATACAAAGAAAAACTCACTCTTTTTTATCTTTCTAGGACCATTTTAATACTAACCTCTACTGTATCGTCGCTCTTCTTTGTGGATTTAGAATATTGGCGTTTCTTTTGTTGCTTCGTCGGGCAGCAAAAACTCAGTGAGAGTCTTGATAACGTTGGGCGAGAAAGTACCTGTAGTAACCTGCTTACATTATTACTTGAAGACAAATATTTTAATTACTTTTAATTTAATTTATAATTACTCGACGTGCTGATTAATATGACACAAATTTTAAAAGATTTTAGTTAACGTAACAACCTCAAAGGTTTGTATACACATGTATTATTCCTTAGTTTTTAATCCTGACACGTGAGATATCATGACATTTTATAAAATTGCACGTGAGATATCATGACAAATTAAAGTTGCACGTTTTAGCACGCTGTGATTAGTCAGTTGCCGTGTTAATGAGGCTACTGTATATGCAAACACGCGGTTGTATTAGCACACTACATTTTAGAAAATGGACGTCTTGTGTATATAACCTGATGCAAACACTTTTATGTCTACTGCTTGGGCTCACATAAACTTTCGAACTCTGCCAAATTCTCTTGTGTTTCATTTGGGTTATAAACGCAGGCGGCTATTTCTTTTTTTAAATAAATCTCGATAATTTAAATGAATCATAATATTTTAAAAATAAATAACGATACTTCAAGATGAAGCATGATATTTTTAATTAAATAGGATGTTTTTAGTTTGAAATAAATCTCAAAACCGTGCCAAAACCATATAACCACCCCAGATATTAGATGGAAACTGGTGTTCATCCATAGTCATTCAAAATATGGTCTGGAAAATCAGCTAACGTCTTTTTTCTATTTTTTTGTTCGCCTTTATGCATTTTTGTGCACGGTCACTGAACCCATTTTATTTTTTTATCAATCGTGAGCGGGCGGAATCCTAGGTAATGCTGCAATTTGATTGGCTGCGTGAGCGGGCAGTTTTTTACGATATCTGACCACGGTCACGGAATCCTAAATTTAATTTTAAAATTCATTTAAAATTGACCGATTTTCATAACTATTTCGCTTGCCACAGAAAAAATAAATTCAACAGAGAGCTACGGGGATGCAAATGAGTTTTATTATCCAAATGGTTTTGACAACTTCATGTGTAAACAGCGAATTTAAAAAAAACGCTGGGAAAACTGAAAGCAAAATTTACGAGTTGACATTTATAAAGAAAACGGTAGCAAAAACATACATAAACTTGTGAACACAGTATTTTGAATCACTAAATGAAACTATATACTAATATATATAAAAAATCATACCACGAGATTAAGATAGAAAAGCTCAGTGAAACCTTTTGACACTAAACTGTCTTTCTTCTTTTATCCAACCGCTATACTCAACAAAACCGCTACAAGCTTTAAGTCTTTTACCTTTTAACCAAACATTTTCCACATGCCAACCTCATCGTCTCATGTCCTTGAAACTTGAAATTACAAATGGCTTACTGACAAGCATTTTCGTCTTCAAACTCGAGGACCACACTTTCAATTTTCATGCAGTCAGCCAAATATTGAAAGCGACTTTCCATGCAAGCGAACAGCCAAAAACGAGCAAGCGACGAAGAAGAACGACGAAGAATCTTTATCAACTAAACTTTAAAAACACTTGGACTGCATTTTGACTTCCCTTCGTAACTAGATCTTCGAGTTTTGAATGGTTTTTTATGACAAAAAATGTTCCAAGTTTCCCTGTAAGACTGCACGTCGGCAGTTGTTTACTCTCGAACGATAAACTTTGGACTTTTGAATATCACGTGAACGTCATCTCGATTACGCAACTTAATTCAATTATGTTAATTTCTCTAATTATGTAACAAAAAAATAAATATGTTATTTACCGTTTTGGTCGGTCCGTATAGAAAAATATTTGCCCTCGGTCTCAAAAATGTCCCTCGGTCTGCGGCCTTGGGCCTTTTTTAAGACCTTGGGCAAATATTTTTCTATACGGACCTCCCAGCCGGTAAATAACATATATGTATTTTAGTGTAATGAACGAATTATCCAATAGCAACGTTTCGGTTCAATCACTCAACCGTGCTATTTAAATATTAATAAACCTAAAACAAAGGATGTGCACGGTGTAAGGTACGGTTCAACATAAAATCACACATCGCACTTCCCCTCGCAACAGCACTGACAGCTGTAATGTTAGTCTGTCCAGTGTAGGAATTTAATATTCTGAGGTGAAAGATGTTTACTGCCGTGGCAATGGAAGTGTTCTAAAATATTGTTGCAATTCATCAGTTGCTCGTCCAGACAAATTGATTTAAACTTGTTGGACAAGTTCCTGTTTTGAATCTGATTTGTTTTGCTTAAACAATCGTGATTCCTATTGGCTGTTCAAGAATCAAGAACCCATCAAATTAAAAAAAAACTGAAACGAAATGGTCAGGACTAAGATCAGTGATCAGGACTAAGATCAGTGATCAGGACGAGCAAATTAATTGCAACAATATTTTAGGAACACTTCTTTTGCACAACAGTAACATTAATATTTAAATTTCGTCCACTGGCATATTTTTGTCAGTTCTGATGTTCTGGTTGGATAATTTGCACCAGGGCGCTTATATAGGCCTATACGTATATAAGCACTGTATATAAGCGCCCTGATTTGCACCAAGTGACACCTTACGTCATGGCAACGCTCAGTCATACTGTAATAGTCGCGCTTTAATTTCATTAAAGCATGGAACCATGGACGGTTGCCGGATTTTTTCAGTTAAATTTTCATTCCATACGAGGATTCAAAAGCTTGCATAGCTTGGAATATCAGTACCATTTCTTCAGGTAAACTAGTAATTTAGGTCTTTGTATGAATATGAACTTGAGTGAGGAAACTAAAATCAGTAAAGTCTGAAGATGATGTTTTGTAAATGTCGTTGCGGTATTGCAAATCATGCATACAGTGTACTCAAATTGAATATTAAACACTATTTGTTTGTGTTATCGGGATTTTAATATATCAAGGAGCGAGAGATTAAATACTGCTCGAGGCAAAGCAAGTGGTTTAATCCATAATATTAAATTAACATGCTGTACTGTATATTACATTGATTCATGTTCTGCAATGAATGAATTCAATAATTACATGATTGTCAAATACTAGTGCACAATATGGATTGAATAGCATCCTTAATGCGTTTTCTATAATATATTGATGATAGTGATATCGTGAAGGACTTGTTACTAATTCTTGTGACACAAATAACAGCTTATGTACTGTATGTATAGACTCCTATTCACAATTATGTTCAACTTAGAAAAAAGAAGTGGTTGACTGTATAATAGTGTTTGTTACATTTCCATAAACAATTGAAGTGCAGGTGTATAGTACATATACATGTACAGGGTAATGTTCAGTAGTCAGTACACAATTATTGTGCGTAAATTAAAGTCAGGACTTCCAATCATGGTTGTCTTGGAAGTATAATATATTAATTAAAATTGTCTTTAAAATAATGTAAACTCTCTGTTTGTTAGGGACATTTCATCAACAAATCTAAAAATAAATGGTTAAAAACATTAATTTTTTTGAGTACATTTTTAAATTAACTTTAAAAAATGAATTAAATATTAATGATTATAATCATAATAATTCATGAAGAAAACACAGAAAATCAGTACCATGTCCATAGGTTTATACGGTTATACCTGATAAAACTTACTGACATAAAAAAGAATACTAATAGAATTTACGTGAACATAATACTAATGAGCATAACTATAACAAAAAAACAACCAATGATGAAATGTTTTTTAAGCTGTTCAAAACAATTGCATATCACATGTTTTATTGAAGTCTAAATATTATTGTGCTGCAGAGTGCATGCTCGAATATTTAAACTTGATAAAACACTGCTGTTAGTATAACTTACAGTACCAGATCTGTAGGAAGATCTTTCAGGTTAGGGGGGGCTTATATAGCACCGGAGGTGTGAGAACCCTCTAGGGGGGTCTGGGGGCATGCTCCCCCAGAAAATTTTTGATTTTCTCACTCTCTGAAACGTGATTTCCTGCATTTTGAGGTTGGATATTCCTCTGCACCATATGTCTGTGCTATCTGGCAGCAGAAAACTTGTGCTTTGACGTCGAATTTTTAAGGGGGCTCAGCCTTCTGGTGAATCACAATCGGAAATCACATAGAAAATTGGCCACTTTCATGGGGCAGTTTGCAGTCCACATGTGTGCTGGCTCAAGTGAGTTGTCGGCTGTGTATTGATGACGTTTACACGCAAGATATTCGTTCTACGCATGCGTAGCTAATACAGGTCAGCCCGTATTTCGCGAGCCTCGACAGCCACCATTTCACCCCTGCTTCCTACAGCCATGACAAGTACCATGCGAATGTACTGTAGTTTAAGCAGTGTTACATTGTACAGTCTGAGTACTATATTAGGGTGGTTGGAGAAGGGTAAAGTCAAGACTACTGAATATTTGAATGTGTATTTATTGCTATAAATTGACAAAAAATACAATTAACTGGTAGTAGATCTAACTGCATGCATACGTACTACAGTACCTTGTCATTTCACTATGTACACAAGAATGTCTTTCAGTCTTTGTCCACGGTTCACTCTGAACACCATCTCTCATCCACCAACCATACTTCATGTTTGTGGTAACTGGTTTATTATAGATATCATTGGGACCTGTTTGTTAAACCATTTATTAACTATATATACTGTGGAATATGCTTTATCTGAATCTGGAGTTATTTATTATATTATGTGGGGACCTATATAGTCGTGCAGTATATTGTATAAACTGTAGTACATACAGTGAGCTAGGTCCCAGGCTAGTGGAATTATTTTCAAAAATTTGTTAACTAAGGGTGTGTTTGTTTGGAACCACTCCGTAATTATAGAGGTTGGACTATCGTCTGTTAAGCTCTCTAGATTGATCGGAATAACCTATCTTTGGAAAACAAGAGCTCCTGAAGGCTATTCTGTAATATTTCAGAAATTATTTTTATTCCAGAATAACCCAAATGCTCTGGGAGCCTCATTAAAGTTTGAGCAGGAAGCAGTGCATATGCCTATTAAACTCAGAGCATATGCCCATTAAACCTATTAAAAGCAGTGCATATGCCTATTAAACTCTATATAAACCTGTCCCCAACACAAACCCTAATCCTAAGCCAGGATAAAATGTCTAGGCATCTGAGGTAGGATCCAAAGGTTTCCCATCTTGGATCACTTAGAGAGCAAAATCGTCAAACTAGTCTCAGACTGTATAAAAGGAAAACGTCTGAGACTGAGGTGTAGTTTACATCTGGATTACAAAATCACCTGTCATTTTCGACCACTGGCAACAGGGGTGGTCGTAAAACTCTCGGACCGTATGCAATCAAATAATCGGTTATCCTTTGAGATTCAGGACACAAAGATATTCATTGGAGCCATGTTAGAGGAAAATATATCCAAACACTAATATTTACCTTCAGGAGACCTTTGATGTTTTTGTAGCATTGTTGTATATTTTACATAAGACCCCTTTGCTTGAGAATTTGGACATACTGAATCACTGGGAGGAGAAATATGACTGGTTGTTGTCCCGGCGCCAGTAGCATTTCTTGTGCTTGGATGTTGCTTTTGACTTACAGAGGATTTTACAGGATCATCGGCACCAAGCTCTGTTAAGTTAAAAAACGACATAACGAGGGAAACGTCGTCTAAATGGAGTATTAAAATGCCAAACTAAATCAGCTGTTTCAAGACTGAATGACTGTTTCTCCACAGTTACCATAGAAACATGGATAAACCGCTGAACGGGTGTACAGCAGTTATAAATTCAACATGGCGGAAGATACACTTCTCTCAGAATTTCCCGAAGTAGCCATCGCTTTTGCTTATGGATCCGGGGTATTTCTACAGCAGGATAACGAAGAGGCGAAAGATAATATGTTAGATTTAGTATTTGTAGTTGACGATTCTTTACAGTGGCACGAGGAGAACATAAAAATGAATACCAATCATTATTCCATTGCTCGAGTTTGTGGCTCAAAACTGATCACTTATCTTCAAGAGGACTTTGGTGCAAATGTCTATTATAATACTTTGGTTGAGTGGAGAGGACGACTTATTAAATACGGAGTGATTAGCAGAAAGCAATTTGTTGAAGATTTGCTTTCCTGGAGAAGTTTATATGTCAGCGGACGACTTCATAAACCTGTGAGATTCCTTGGGCGTTGCCCCTCTGATATCGAAGTTGCCTTGAAAACCAACATAAATCACGCACTGCAGACGTCACTTCTTTGTCTTCCAGATCAGTTCTCCGATGAGCAGTTATACTTACTGATTGCAAACTTATCTTATGCTGGAGATTTTCGTATGATTGTTGGTGAACACAAAAACAAAGTTTCTAATATTGTGAAGCCCAACCTAGAACGTTTTAGAAAACTTTATTTTCCACTTATTCATGATGATGAATCTCTTGATATCAACAACAATTATGTAAATCAAAACAGTGACATTGAAACTCGTTATCAACGCCTAAACATACTTCCTGTGAATCTAAAGAAAAGAATTGTCAGTTGGCGAATGGCTGGATTAAAATTTCAGCAGTTCAAAGATCCATCTGAGGAAATCCAGGATGCTGTACTCTACAGTTTGGCACATGATCGTGAAAAGACAGCTGAATTAACTCTCAAAGGAACAAGGTCAATTGTAAGAAGAGCGAGCTTATCTCAAAGTTTGAAAGGAATCTTTACTGCTGGATTGCTCAAATCTGCAGTGTACAGTGGGAAGAAATTAGGGAAAATGTTTCGTGGAATGTTAAAATAACACATCGAGGTAGCTGAAGTAGTAGTGTAAATTTGATAAAAGCAAACACCAGCATAAACTCTCATTCTGAAGAGCTCTAGCACCTGTACAGGCCACCGAAATGTCAGTATTAGATTGAAGTTAATCATCTGTAAGTTCAACCAATGATAGTGTAGATTTTTTATAGTTCTTTAGATATTATAGTTTTTGGATTTTCTTGTTAGTTTTACTTACATTGAGAAAAATGATGCCTAGTGACATAAACCTGAGCAATGTGGGGAAATGTCTTACCCTATAATTAAAATTAATTAAAATTTGTTTTTTTGACCTAGGGCAGGGCTCCCATACATGAGCTACTGTATACAGGGATGTAGTGGTCATGAATAGGTTTGTTTTTTTACAATACCAGTTTATTTTCTTTAGAATTATTGTCGATTTCAGTTCACTTTTCAAGGCGCGGTTCAGAAGTTCGTTGCCAAGTATCGGATTACGTTTTTAAGTTCAGAAGTTCATTACGAAGTTCGATTTGATGTTTGAATGTTCGATTCGAAGTTCAGCTTTGCGCCATTCTTTAGCTATGCAGTTGGTAATTTGGAATTGCAGAATGATTAACAACATATTTTCCCAAAGAAATCATATCAAAAGAAAGTCTGTTGACCCAAGGTTTTCCGTAAATGCGAACTTCAAATCGAACTTCTATTTGGTGCAGCAAGGCCTGTCGCATTGTGCGACGTTGGAGCGACTCCGATTCAAACGTCAAACTTCTCATGTGCCAAACCTAATGCATAAATTATTTTACCTTAAAATTTGGGCTGAACAAGAGCTGATCATGCATGTGCAGAGGTACGAAAATGCGGTAGAATCGTAGGACAAACGCTTTATATAAAATTTCTAACTGATATCTTTCAACAATTACGTCGTTAAAAAGTTTTTGTAGAATAAAATCTCGAATATAATAATATTTTGTAGACAAGTAGAATACATGGCGGACTTGTAAGTAAAACTTGACTCAAAATCTCAAATCGAAAGACTGCTGCGTCGTGTAATTATCGGCAGTGTGTCGTCAAACTAGAATCAAACCAATTTTATTAAATTCGAGCAATTTGTGCTTCAAATTCGTTCGATGCAGTGTGGATCAAAGTCTGTCGGGAGTAGTAGCATTATGTGCTTAAAATAGAATTGACGTTTGTTTCTGAAAAACAATTGCTACTCAAATCAGTAGAGCGAGACATGGATGATTTTTTTATTGCTTCCGAAGTGTCAGTTTTATTAACCGCGGATCAATATTAAAACAATCACGAGGTGTATTGTCATGTACCACGTGATAAACATCCAATTGTTAATGAAATTGATCTGCGGTTAACGAACCTGTCGCTTCCGAAGCGATGCAAACATCGTCTATGTCTCGCTCTACTGATTTGAGTAGTAAGAGCGACTCTGGAGCGACGTTTGAATCAGACATCGCTCTCATCCTCGTTCCCAGCGCCTCCTCGGTACACTGGGAAATCGGAGGCCCTGGTCAGATTGAAACGTGCGATTGGCTAGCCGTATAAAGTGGGTCTGCGAATCAGCGCACAAAAACGTGTTCTCTTTTTACGGGTTGAAAGTAAAGTCGGGCTGCGACGCAGGCTAGTGATTGGCCGGACGAAGGCTATTGTCGAAAAACGTGAATTAAGTCACGTCTACAAACCATAGTTTCATGTGTTCTCTACGTGGCTCGTGTTGGATGGCATAAAGGGAACAGTGAATTCGACAATAGTACGAGGTTTGGCTTTGACTCGAAACGCAGTGCAGACGTCTGGCTTGTTTGATTAGGATCATCCTGTGGTTTAAAAGCTCACGTAAACTAAATTTGCAAATAATTTGATGGTTTAAAGCTTTTTTCAGTTGTTGCTTTACAAGCTGCCGTAAGCTGATAATACCCGTGACCTTCGAATTCCGTCTAGACTTTAGAGTTTTTTTCTGAGTGTTAACTAAACAACAACAGAACTTACGACAGCTTCTACATGCGTGAATGGAAAGTACACAGACTTACACAATATTCTACACCAGACCTCTTCATCTTTATTCCAACATACTTCAAGCCACACCCATTTTACATTACATCCAAATAACACCACAGTTTACGCATTAGTACATCTCGTGTGTTTGTATATAATATGCTCGAAAACCTGTCCACAATTTAACGCCGGTGGAGGTCCCACTGGCCACTACCTACCTTATTATATAAAATTGCTGCAGCAAGACTGAACTGAGAAAACGTTCCCCCCTTTTGAAGACGAGCAAAGAATTTCATGATCCGATTAGTTGAACTGTTGCCTTGGGAAAATGTTAAATCTTAAAACCAATATGTATTTTAGTAGATTTTACTGTAGATTGGTATATTAATTTATCGTCTGTAATGAGCTAAATTTTGGCACTCCAATAGTAAGACCGCAAACCACGGTAACATTTTTGGTGAAGCCATTTTCTTAAATGTTTGCAGATACAGTATCCTTGATAATTATCACGCTTATATAGTATTTATTTGCCAATTATATATTTACGTTACTGCTTCTCCTAAAATTGCAATATTCATTTGTTTATTTTGCAACTTTTGAAGCTTTTGGTTTGATGAAAATGGTCACTTCAGCTCCAGGTTTCATGATTGTGGCATTATGTTGAACAAACACATAGTTGGTGACGTTTGAATACCACTTGACACTGTCAAGAGGATCGACCATGACGTCATAACCATTGCGATAATGTAGCTCTTGATTCAGGAAAATCACTGTCGTATTACTGCGACATTTTTCTGTAATTTGGTAGGCTAAACGGAAATTATTGTTCATTGGATCAAATTCAAGGTCAAGCACATGACCCGCCACAGCTTGTGGAAAAGTGCGACTTGTGTTGTATATTCTTGCTACAGGACTTTGACGAGTGGTTCTCTTTGAACTATAATATTCCCATCCAAGCCAAGATTGAAATGATAAATCTGCATCTCTCATCACTTCAAACATGTTTGTAGCAGAGGATTCTGGGTAGTTTGGGTTCGTCGCAAATTCAGTCAGCATTCCAGCACATTTCAAGTTTTCTAAATCACGCATTCGCACAGCAAAATCAAGATTAACATTGAGATCAGTCGGAACATAATAGTGATAGCTCAAGACACTTCTGTTTTGATAATCTGCTCCACCAGGAACACTCTCAAAACCAACACCAAAATCATCCCAAGTTACAGGTTCAAAGAAAATACAGTGTTCGTCGTCCACTTGTCGGATGGCTTTCACCAAAAGCTCGTAGGCTGGGGCTAAGTTTTTCTTGTCAGCAACGGTTGGTAAAAGAAGTGAAGGATTCTGGTAGACATCACCTGCCCATGGTTCGTTTATCACCTCATAACCCATCACATTGGAATGATTTTGAAACGTCTCGGCAGTTTTCACCCAAAACTTTGCCCATTCATCTCTCAGACCATTTACATTTTGGTACAGGTTTTCAAAAGATCTTCCGACAGCTTCTGTCAGGTAATAAGTTGACCAAGAAAACCGTTTGCAATCTTCGGCACTTGGTAAGTTAGTCGAGGGATCTAACTTATAAGGCTCGTGCAAAGGGAAGGGAAAGTTTTTAGCTATCTCAGGATCAATAGTCCAATCAGGAAAACCTTCGACGCAAAATCGGTGCGACATGACATCTTGATGCATATCAAGCAGAATATAGATATCATATTTCGAAGCCTTTGTGACTAGATCAACCATAACTTTGAGATAAGTTTCATTATATTGTCCTTTTGTTGGAACCAAACCAGGCCACATCATCCCCAAACGAACACCATTTAAACCAAGTGATTTCATAAATTTCATATCTTCTTCTGAAAACGTATCTTGACTAAATCCTTCTGCCTTTGGATGCCATGGAAATTGCTTGATTACAATATTTGTACCATGTATTAAAACCTCGCGGCCCAATTTGTCGACCAGCCGTTGAGTCTGTGGATCCACAGAGACTTGAAGCAAACCATCACTAACATTGAAAATACAAGAGACGGCTAGAAACATCAGCAAAAACATCGCGGTAAAATAGAGATTGGTTAAAATGTTGCAGGAGTCACGTGAATTTCTTGTGCAGTCAAGCAAAATCGCATTGCGCAAGATTAAACTAGTCAATAACCTTTGACTCCAGATATTTTCTGTTCATCAATACTCTGGAATGGATTAGCTAAGTGTACAATATATATATATATATATATATATATATATATATCATCAGTCGCCTGATGATCCCGTTTAGGGTGAAACCTCTGGTAGCGAAGACTTTAAGGTAAAACTATACTTCATACTTTGTATTTTGCTCTATCTATATATGGTATTGAGCACTCTCTAACATTTCGTGAACCAAAACTCACTTATATATATATATATATATACTAGCGTGAAAAGGAAAATTTAGAATAAGTTAAGTTATGATTTATGTTACATGAATGCCAATGGGATGATTTCCAACATGAAACTGCAAAATGCGCGTTTAACGTGCATGGTCATGAACTGTAAACATGATTACTTATTGCGTAAATGAATAACTGCTGAGGTGGAAAGAAAAGTTATAGAATCCGATGCCAATTTTAATCTTAAAGCAAACATGCCACTAAATTAGTTATAGTCAAACCGGATGTTCCTTCCCGTGAGACCTTGCAACATTGCCAGCAACATTGCAAACGTTGACTTGCAAACAGTACACAGCGATTCTTGACAAGTTGCTAAAAATTCGCATTTTAAATATCGAATTTCACATAATATAAAATTTACTTAAAATTAATTGTTCTGACTTTCAATAGAACTTCAGATTATGTGAAATGTGAATTTTTGGCAACTCGACTTTTAGCAAAGTCACCGTGTTACCGTTTGCAAGTCAACACTACAATGTTGCTGTCAATATTGCAAGGTCGCGCGGGAAAGAACATCCAGTTTGACTGATCCTATAATGCAATTCTCCCATTGAAGTAGTATATATTAGAAGACATTTATCGCCAAATCAGCTAGCTCCATTTAGGAAGGGGTTTCTACAGAAACCTATAGCATTTTTCTATGTTACTTTTTTGAATTATCACTTTATATTTCATTGCATTTCATTTCATTTCATTTCGTGTCCTTTCATTTCACCAACCAAAAACAAGTCCAAACCAGTTTTTGTTATGAGTTTAAAACTATATATTAACCGTAAAAAATTTTCAACAACTCCCCTAGTACGTAAATTAAGGTTGCACAGCAATTTTAAGATAATTTATCATGAAATATCCTTTAAATGTGACATATACTAGTCTAGTAATATCTAGGTTCTAAACGTTGACAGGTTTTACAGTACTCTCTGATCCATGCATTATTATTCTATGAACATTAAAAGCTGCAACGAGACAACAAAGAACAATTGGACCAACGATAGCTCCTTCTAAACCAATACAATAGATCCCTCCTGCAACAGCTAAACCTGTCAGATAAGGATGGCCACCACTGTTGAGAACATAAAAAATGAATAAATTATACTTTAACAAAAGCGTCTTTATACAGTATTTCCGTTACCGTTACAATTTAGTGGTTGTTGTTGTTGTTGTTGTTGTTGTTGTGTTGTGTTGTTGCTGTCATTGTCATCGTCCTCGTTAGTATTTTACTTTCGTTAATGCCTAACGATTTTGTTCATCCAATGGGGAACTCTGGGACAAAATGGAGTTAAGATATAGAGAACATTCATTTTTTCGTTACAATTTCGCCAGTGTGAATACGGCTATTAATAAATAACATGTAACAATTATTCGCCAAAGGCGAGATGAATATCGGTGTATAATAACCGAGACAAAGTCTAGGTTATTATTCACCGATATTCACTGAGCCTGAGGCGAATAATAGTTTTAGTATAAATACACATTTTCGTACTTTATTTTTAGGAACAACATTTTCTTTAAAATTGTTAATTTCCTCGTCTGTCGCATTGATAAATTGGCTGGCGGCCATTTTGAATAAACACTGTTGGCGATTATCGAGAATTAGTCCGAAGTAGCTCGACCAATCAGCGCGCGCGATTTTCTATAATCACCTGTGTATTTATACTAATTGCGTATATATTTAAAAATAACACGGAAAAGGAAGCACTGCAAATTATTTTTAATTAGATGCCATGAGCCCATGACTTTTGAGCGCAAGTATCAATAACTTACCCTTTAATCTCACTGTATATAACAGTATCCACCACATATGTTGGTAAAACGTGACAAATGGCTAAGAGAATAGCTGGGATTTCTTTGCTATCAATAAGCCACAACTCCAGAACAGCTGGAACAGCAGCCCAGTACGAAGCAACAAATGGCACAACGCCAGTCACAGCAGCTATTGCTAAACATAAGACACAATTAAAGGAGAAAATCTATGTTACAATATCAAAATATCAGCAGTAGTACCATGCATGTAATTGAAAAATCATTAGCTACCAATGTACTGACCAGGTTCGATAAAGCTAAATGTATCCTATAGGCCTTTTGCTATACTTAGGTTATTCTTTCTACAGTAGCCAGTACATAATGCGAAACTCGTGAAGTACTAAATTAGTTACAGTATGGGTGACTGTCAGTGGCGTCGCCACGGGGTGAACTGGGCATGTCCACCCCAGTTCTTTCCCCTCCGCTGATACGAAGTAATTAGGGCTCGGGCGAAATTTCGTAATCGCCTCATCGAGATAATATGGAATTATGATAAGATCGAGATAATATGGAATGATTTTTGAGCGCATTTTATAATTATTATGAAAAATTCTACGAAAAATAATAAAATATATATTCAGAATTCTGTAAAATTACCCCTCAAAGTGCAGGAAATGGCGTTTCAGGGACTCTAGATTCCAAAATATTCCGGCGGAGCATGCCCCTGGACCCCCCTAGAGGTTTGTCCGCCCCAGTTGTATCACCCTGGCGACGCCACTGGTGACTGTCACTAGGCGGGAAATGCCGTTACATACACCCAAATTTGGAAAAAAAACTCCAAGGGGCATGTCCCCGGATCCACAACACATTTTATCAGCGCCCCAGGGAGGTAGAGAGTTAGAGTTATGGTCCACCAGTAGTTTTCAACACCAACCTGAAGGTATAAAAATAATCTTAACTCCAAACAAAGTGTGCGTGAGCCAGGTATATAAGCCGTAAAACGCAGCCATTTTTAATGATGCTCCAAACACACCTCTAGAAATAATGAAATAAAACATTAAAATATAGCATTGTAAAGATACTGTACATTTACTATATTCCTATCGAGAAAACATCACGAGTGAAAGATTGAGAAAACTTGACATGCATGTTATGAAAATACAGTCGAACCCCTATTAAGTGGACACCTTTGGGACCTCGCCGAGAGGGGTGTCCGCTTAAAAGGGGTTGCACAGTAGGGGGTACGCATGTGGTGACCAGCTTCTTGTGTTTATATACGTAATTTGTTTTCATTATAATTCTATAAAACAATCAATACATCACTAACTGACTTAAACAGGTTCTCTCTCCGTTAATCTCAAGTGTTGATTATTATATACTGTTATTAAAGAAAACGTTAATTTTGATATGGATTTTTCCACTTAAGAGAGGTTAATTAGGTTAGTTTGCTTAATTTGGGACCGTGCTGCGGTGCTGGAACCCAAGATAGGTGTCCGTTTCCGCTTACTTTTAAGCGGGTGTCCGCTTAAAAGGGGTTGTAACTATAGTGTTTTGTCAAAGAAATGACTGGGACCTCGCATAGGTGTCCGCTTAAAGTGCCTATGCAATGGTTGGGGATTTTACATATTTAGGATATTTGGAACCTTCTGAGAAGATTTGTAATATATCTTCCTTTTCTAAAATTTCATCTTCGTGGACTTTTTTGCTGTTAAAGTGGACGGAAGTGACGTCAAAAGAGGAATTTGTCTATATAAAACCACTTTGCAGATTCCTCCTTTGACGTCACTTCCGTCAACTTTAACAGCCAAAAAGTCCATGAAGATGAAATTTTAGAAAAGGAAGATATATTACAAATCTTCTCAGAAGGTTCCAAATATCCTAAATATGTAAAATCCCCAACCATTGCATAGGCACTTTAAGAGAGCTGTCCGCTCGCTTAAAAGCGGTGTCCGTTAATAGAGGTTCGACTGTACTCGTCCTTTGGACATGTGTTACTCTGCTACTGAACAGCTTCTCCCAAACTTTCACTCGTGTTTTTATAACTCGATGGAAATTGGAAACATATGGCATGGACACTCACACATTACATATACAACACACGTTACAGCAATAAACTGTGGGTGTATTATTTTTTGTTGAGTGTGAATTTATATTATAGTCACTATATTCATTTTCCCCCAGTTATAACAATTTTAAGAAAACCTCTAATCGGAGTGAAGATACAATACAATACTTTCGGTTAGAGTCGAAATAACATAGGATTGTAAAAAAAAGAACAAACAAATAAACAAACAAACAAACAAACAAACAAACAAACAAACAAACAAACAAACAAATGAACCAAACTGCAAACAAACAAATGAACCAAACTGCAAACAAACAAACAAACAAACAAACAAATAAACAAACAAATGAACCAAACTGCAAACAAACAAACAAACAAACAAACAAACAAATGAACCAAACTGCAAACAAACAAACAAATGAACCAAACTGCAAACAAACAAACAAATTAACCAAACTGCAAACAAACATACAAACATACAAACAAACAAACAAACAAACAAACAAACAAACAAACAAACAAACAAAATACATACTAGTAAATTATAAACAGAAGGTTGACGTAATCTTCTTTTACCTGATTGCTGTATATATTGCTTCACCAAAAAGTGAAGTTTCACTAGCTGAAAGAGTACTAAGCCAATAAACAGGCAAGTATTGGTCTTGGGAAAAACTCAGAAGATAAAATAACGTTGTTAAAAAAATAATCTGAAAAAAAAGTTAAACCATTGTTTAAATGTTTGGGGTTTTTTTACCAAGCAATGCACATGAGAAAATTTGAAATATATTAAATGTAAAAATAAATAGCAAATAAATTAGTGTAAATTTGTCGGGTGATTATAACAATTCAATAAATTCCAATGGTTTTCATATAATTTATTATCAGCTTATTGTAAACCATATAGCCATTAAGAGTCAAATTCATGTCTTAAATTTTTAATTTTTTTGACAAGAATTTATTAATAGCATCAGGTTTTGTTGACGTTTTAAACGATCAAATTGAAAATAAATTCGACGCATCATTTAAGAAAAAGAAAACGGCTAAAACAAATTTTTTTTGACCATAGAAAACAGCAAATATATTCCAAAAATAGACAACGTGCTTCGTTTTGTACTGTATGAGCAGTAGTCAACTTGGCTCCCAGTGAAATTTTTTTTATCTTGCAGGAAATATTTGTCAGTTTTTTTAATCCAAGTCAAAGTTTAAAGATAAATTTCCTATTCTTCAAAAAATCGAAAAGCGTCAGTCACACAATCACACAATTTTAATGGGCATCACTTTTGATCGAATATCAAGTTTCATGTTCGATGACACATCTTTCTATATTCTTGTCAAACCCAGCGGCGATTTGTAAACAATTTGAAAGTGTTTTGAAGGTTTATTACATGACTTTAACCTGTCTAAGTTTCGTATATCCTTGCGCAAATGACGCAACGATTTGTTCTAGAAAACAATGAAATATTTATCATTTCAGTATAGTGTTGCTGTTGCAGGCTGCAGCTGTCATTGTGCATTTGCAAGAATGCAAGCTGCTTTTATCTTATTCAACTGTTTCAGCATTTCGATTTTTGACGCTAGTACGTTTATTACGTAGTATTCAACTGAAAAAGTTCGCTATTTCAAAGTATCAGATACCACATTCAGATAAATTATGGTTTTGAGATACAAACTTGCAAGTCTGGTGGTATCACAACTTATAAAATTGAAAAATTCTATCAGGCAGGAAATAGTTAATTTAGTTTAGCAGGAAATATTTATTTTTGGATTTTGCTGCCAGGAAGAAAATGCTTTATCTAGGACTGTTGGCTCCGCTTGCTTGACAATTCACTCATACAATTGTACAAACTAAGCGATGGTTTTTTTAGTAAACAATGTTGCTAAACTTACAGTAGAGAATCCAGTATTAAGTAAATAAGTTCCACTGGAAAAGACCAATGATAAGGACGCTGTCACAATATTGAAAGCCAAGTTCATATTGCTTTTGAAAATAAGCCAAATTGATTCCAAAACCTATAACAATTAAATATTACTGGAATTGATTTGTAAGTTAAACTAATTACTATCTGCAAATAAGTATTTCTGCAATAAAGTCGTCATTAGTATGTGTGTATCATTTTTTAAAAATATCATGAACAATATATTTAACCGAAACTTATCAATAATTCATAAGGAAAATTCGAAAGAAATGAATGTTTAATGATATTTGTAAATACTGTTAAAACGTGATTGATTAATAAAACATTAATGTTTTATCAAAGTTAAGACACTAGTGGCTCAAATTCAGCTTTTTCTGACTTAAAATGATCTTATCTAACCTTTCCTACGACTCTTAAACAAAGTGTTCATCGTGTACATGCACTTAGAATGTAAGTTTCGGCTCGCCATTGTAAATGCCCTTAATTTATTATTGAGTCGGTTTTCTTTGTTCTTTCGAGGGCTTTATATCGCATAAAGCCCTTGAATAATAATTAGATACGAAATGAAGAAAAAAAAAAGGAAAATCTTTGTCCAAGGTGGGGAAAAAAGACAAAACTTTGTTGGAAAACCTCCTCAATAATAAATTAAGTCAGATAAATCCCTCGAACGTCGGGATGTATGCTATATAAAGACCCGAGGACGCGCATCCCTCGTTCTCGGGATTTATCTATTACATAAAGATCGGCCACTCACATTTTAACTACAACATAAAGACGTCTAACAAAAAACTATGGAAACCCAGCAAACTACGAAGCGCCTATGAGCTGTGATTTTATGTTGGAACGGTCCTCAATGCGTCGCGATTCTCGTTTTTTGTTATATTATTATTGCCTATGTAATATTATTTAGACCTTCGTTCATCAGTATACGACAACAAATCTTTAAATTAAGCACGTGTTCATATTATTCTGCATTTCTAAGAGATATAAAATTTTAAATCTTAATAAAGATGAAGTGATGTAATATTCTTGGTTTGCAAATGATGTCAAGTCGGCATTTGGTCACATTGCAAGAACTTTAACGAAAGAATCTCATTAATTAATATAATGACTGAATCTGTGGTGTGTTTTCCTGAAACATGGCCGTCCTCTATCTTCTAATTCTAAATCTCAAGAGATTGATTGCAAACCATCAATATTCACGGTTTATATATTATGTACTGTAGTGATAGTGTGAACAAATGCAGCATACCGACAACAAAGTACCAATATTTTCTCTCACGACACTAAACACAGTGTTGAAGTCAAACCCTTCGTGCGCTGTCACCCATTGGAATATGGTGTTCAGTGAAAAAGGTGTTTTTCTTTTCTGGATAGTGGTGTTGGAAATGTCGCTCATATTGAGGCCTTGTAGCAAAGACGTATTGCTTTCCTAAAACAGCAAAGAAATCCACTTGACTAGAATATAGGAAACTACTAAACAAAGACGAAATTAACATCAATATTTCAACTAGAGATCAGTTACAGTCTGGGTCATGTACCTCTCTCCAACTATGGTATAAACGATCGGCTAATTCCAAAATATCTTTTTTTAATTGGGAATTATTTTTATCTTTCGGGCCTCCAAGATCTTGAACCTAAATTAAAATTACAAGTAAAACAATAAATATGGGGCATTGTGGGGAGGCGACCGGCAAGCGTCCCACCAAATCTTTTTCTCATAAATTTAAAACTGTCAAAAATCTGAGAACATGCAGGAGAGATTGACAGCGAGTATGTACCATGCATTGAGAACTTGTAACAGAGTTGATCGTATGGGTAAAATATGCTGCTAAATAAGATTCTCAAGACACGTCAGTCGTTCACCTTGATCTCAAAATGTACTTTACGGTCAATATAGATGTGAAATTGTCGGGGGGGGGGTTAAAGTTTGTCGGAAATTTTACAGATTTTGTCCCACCACCAGAAATACTGTACCTAAAGTATGTATGTCAGTGCCAAAAGACGTATAACCAGCTTCAAAACTGACCTTATTAGCTAACCAGTTTCGTCCATGTAAATACATTTGGTCCAATGTACTTTGAAGAATATCGTGAAAATCCTTGTTTTCTGGAAGCCAGTGCCTAGAACAAACAACGTTAGTCAATACTGCAGTGAACCACATTTAGTACATCAGCATATTTGCCGTAATCAAGTGCCATATGTGTATTATCAGGTTTTAATTCTATTTAATCCAGAGATTTAACGAAAGGCGTGCACACATCCTAAGTATACACTATCTTCTCTTAGTTTATTCATGCATAAATTATCTTTGATGTGCCGCGGTTAATAAATAGGTTATTGACCTTGCATATTAAATGAACTCCTATATCGCTTTAAAACTACGTCTAGAATACCATTTTTTTGTTAAATAACGACAAATATCGTCTGTGTCATGAATAAACTAAGTCGGTTAGTGACCTTAACCTCGGTCACTACGCTGGTTATTACCCTCGGGCCTGTGGCCCTCGGGGTTAATAACCAACGTAGTGACCTCGGTTTCGGTCACTAACCTATACTTAGTAGCAGATACATCAATGGTATACTGTACAAAAGTGTTAGAAAATTTGTCTTTGCCTCCGACATCTTTTGACCTCCGCAGGTAACTCCTCTCGACTGAGCACCCGGCACAACCCAGATAAACTGAAGCAACGTTAGGTACCACAACACATATAAAACTGAAGCAACATCGGGTGTCTATCGACCCGGCCGGGCCAAGCGTGAAGAAGTCATCTAAATATAGTGTAACAAAGTCTGTTACGTCGTAGTTGTTCTGTAAAGACCCACTTATAAATGTCAGCCAGGGTGTTGAAAATGAGGGCAGAGCGCAAGTCAAATGGGAGCGCCATTTCATACCGAGGAGATAGCGATCCACTCACTTAAAAAACTCTGGGTAGTGAGTAATAGCATCATTAACCAAATCACCAGTCACTTTTACCAAGTGCATGCTTTCCCGCTGGACCTGGTAAAATAAGAGTAAAATAATCTGGCGTCAGACAAAATAAAATAATAAAAGGGGCATTTTTGCCAAACGGATTAATATATATAAAATAATATTATGTTAATAGTAGTGTAATAATAGTAAGAAATTTAAAGGTATAAATGCATCAGAAACCAAAAATGTGAAAATCGTCTACCTCAACAGCCATTATAGCACAAAACAATACTGTGCCAAGGATAAGACACATGATCATACAGATGCTAATAAGTTTATCCATAAATTGTTCAATCCAAAGAACCACCTAGAAAAAAGGACATTAACAAAATTCACAGCCAAGCTTTGTAAATACAATTACAATTACAACTGTACTGCACTGTACTGTATATCCGCAATGTACTGCAATGTACTGTACTGTACTGTCTGTACTGTACTGTACTGTACCTTAAGTTGATGAAAGTATGCCCCCTGAGTCCATACCATCTTTAATACACGTCATGTGACCCCACTATGCATGCTGAAACATAATCAGTTGACGTGATTACCTTTTTATCTCCCAGCATGACTGTCCTTACTAGTCCACGGACAGGAGCTGGAGCCAACACATCTTCCCTATCCTTTGCCCATTGCTTAAGTCTTGACTGAGTACTTTCAAACTGCTGATACAAAACACTGTCAGTTCCAATGTAAACAAGAAGCTTTTTTACTAAGTAGATTACTAAAGGAATAGTCAGTAGTTCCAAAATCCACATGTTTTTGACAATACACACAAGTCCAATTGCCCAGAACAAACCAAGAAAGAAAATATTGCTTGGTTTCATGGGTTTTACTCCAGGTGGATTATTACTGTCAACAGATTTATGTTTGACTAATTTAGATCTCCCTTTTTGCGTTGCTTCCTTGTTCACACTAAAATACAATAAATGACATTATCAAATTCATTAATAATTCATGAAGAAAATTCAATGAAGAAATGAATGTTTAATCAATATCTGTACATAAATCGCGTACAGATTCGTCCTGATTTACATAAACTTTTTCCTCAATTTACTTAGCTAAAATCACTCCAACTTGAAAAATAGTTTGAAAACATGGCTATTTAGATGCGTCCATTTGATAAGTATGATAAAGCATTCGCAGCCGATCTCGGTATGTGATTTACTACGGCTCGCTTGCAGCTCGCCTTGTAAATCAAATACAGATCAGCTGCTCAGGCTTTATCTATTACTTACAATATCAAGCCTACATTTAAGGGCCTGTTCATATTTAAAATTATTTCGTTTTCATATGGGAAACGAGCCATCCCGGTTAAGCGAATTGTATATTTTTTTGGGGTCTGCTGCATAGTCAGTGAAGTGGCTAGTGGGACGAAAATTTCTATACGAACGCGCCATCCCACCTAACCGGGATGGATTTTATTTGCCGATTTTGCCTACATTGGTGTTAGACATCATATTTTGCAGGATATAAGAAGTAAATTGAATATTAATAAGCTTTGGCGCCACCCTTGTTTGTTATTGCGCTAATTTTGCAACACTGAGGGGCGATGAAAACAACCATATGAACGCAGAAACAATTCGTCCCACTCAGACGAGTAGCTGGATGAGTAGCCAAGTATAAAAAATCCAGGAGCAAAATGTGTAAAGTGTGCCCTGGACGTGAACTGTCTAGGAGTGGTAGAAAGTGTGGCCACACAGACAGGTGGACACGCTGGACATGCCGAGCTGGTTAGCTTGCAAGTATATGTAATCATGTAACTCTGGAAGAGCGAAAACAAACCCCAACTTAATCATGAAAACCTTTCTCTTTTCAGAAGCCTAAAGGAAATCGCAACGGTCCATTTGTGCGTATTCTTCGCTCAATACGATATCCTTCACAATTCTCTAACACCAAGGTAGAAATGATGGAGGACACAACCTGTTTTCAATCAACTTTTGATGATTCAAAAACTTTTTTTATTCACCAATGTCAGTAGGTACTATACAATAAGTTTGCACACGCTTCCCTGTGAAGACATATTTTACCATGTACATGTATACTGTTGTCTGTAACTATAAAAGTGTACTGCAGCCCACATTATTCTACGGAACGGAACTTGTCGTCGCATTATTTTACGGAACGGAACGCTGCTAATGTTTGCAATGTTGATAAGTCGAATTTGATGCTGTAACGATCAGGAATCTGTTTTTTCTTTTAAGTTCAGTTGAATTTCTGAGAGATAACTCTGATTATCTTTTTATTTGACATTTATTTGTATAATGAATTAATTTTATGAAATATGCACGTGACCCACGTAGTTTGCAGATGCTAAGTACAAGAGGCTAACACTGATTTATTCATGGTTCCTCGTACGTTTTGACGCAAGAGTACAGAACATTTAATTTTAAAGATATCAGTGTTCAAACGGTTAAACGGATATCAATTTTTTGAACGTTCAAACGTTTAACGGTGGCGTGACAGCCCTAACATGTACAGTAACACAGTAAGCAGCTACGATAGAATCAGCAAAATGTACTGTAATTTAGTCAGATAAGTTAACTCATCTCCAGGCTACGTTTACACGGCGAAATAGGACGGATTCGAGACCGGTCTCGAATCCGTCCTATTTCGCCGTGTAAACCGGCGGAACCGTACTAATTCGAGAACGGTTCCGAATTTGTCTTCCTTGTAAACAGGCGGAACCGTACTAATTTGAGAACGGTTCCGAATTTGTCTTCTGTGTAAACAGGCGGAACCGTACTAATTCGAGAACGGTTCCGCATTTGTCTTCCGTGTAAACAGGCGGAACCGTACTAATTCGAGAACGGTTCCGAATTTGTCTTCTGTGTAAACAGGCGGAACCGTACTAATTCGAGAACGGTTCCGCATTTGTCTTCCGTGTAAACAGGCGGAACCGTACTAATTCGAGAACGGTTCCGAATTCGTCCAGTATACCGTGTAAACGGGGTCTAAGCTGGCCCCTTTGTTATTTTTCTCTGTCTAAGGTCAGAGGATTTTACTTTATATCAAAGGGAGAAGTCTCAACCAACCTAAGCAGCAATGGGTTAAAAATAAAAAATAAAAGAAACATGACTTTTAATATTCAAACCTTGCAATGTGAGGTGATTCTGAAAGACTCTTTTCTCCTTTGTCTATTTCAGGTTTTGGGTTGGAGTCCAGAGTTTCTTCTTCAGACTCTGCAGGTAGATTATCATTTAAAGCTGCTGCTGCTGCTACTGATAGACTTCGAATTAGTTTACTCCCGCTCTTCTTCATTTTGTAACCTAGATGTACAATTAATTATACATTTGATTTAATCAACTGGGCATGCTGCTCTTTTATTAAAAAATTTACTAACTGCAATTATATTAATAAAACCACAGTGTACAGTGTACACTAACTTCACACAGTAAACATGATTTAAAATTTGGCCTCTACTCTACTGTAGTTAAAGTGTCCGTTACTCAAGAATATATGCCAATTAGGGTAATAATAAACATTATAGAAAATTGCGTGCGCTGATTGGTCAAGCTACTTCGGATTAAGTAATAGATAATCACCTACAGCGTTTATTCAAAATGGCCACCAGCCGATTTGTCAATGCGACAGATGAGGAAATTAACAATTTTAAAGAAAATGTTGTTTCTAAAAGTGCGAAAATGTGTATTTATACTAAAACAATTATTCACCTCAGGCTCAGTGAATATCAATAAATAATAACGTCAACTTCGTCTCGTTATTATTCACCAATATTCACCTCACCTTTGGCAAATAATTGTTAAATAAAACAATCTGAAAATCATCATTTTGTGACGTGATATTCAAGTTTAAGATAAGACAAACTGAGAGGTAATATTTCGAATCTATTCCAAATTCATTATCCTTGGTTTGATAATGATTTTGGAATAGAGTCGGAATTACCTCCCATTTTGTCGTATCTTGTTTTTTAACTTGAATATTAACTCATTATAGGTGCTTTGAAGTTTGCCAAGTTTGCAGACCATATCTCTATTGACTATGGTTTCACTACTGCAGTACATTTAAGTACATGCATGTACTGTAGCAAGTGTGCATGTTTATAAATAAGAACAATTTCTTTTTAATGTTTTCTTCCACACCTTTATAAGCTTTCATCAATTCAGCAAAAACTCCAACAACACAAAGGCCAAAAACAAATAAAAACAATGGAACACGGAAGTTTCCAGCAATGGAAGCCAGATGTAATAAAAAAACACTCCAAACAGGATAAGCCATGACAGTTATAACTGTTGAATAAGATGGTGTCCAGAAGAAAATCACAATAATCATGTAACTAACAACTATTGACCATACCTAGTCAAGTAAAAAAAAAAAGCTTTCAACATAGATAGATATCTAAATTAGTAGTTCTACATGCTCAACCCTTTCACTCCCAAATACAGAATTTTCCATACTTTATTATTTTACTCTGTCTAACACCAGACGATTTTACTCATCAGTGGGAGAGCTCCCAGAAAGTTGGGAGTGAAAGGGTTAACAAGCAGTTCATAACATAATTCCAGTACGAATTATGTGGATTAAACCCACTAGTCTGATAATTTGGGGAATATGTACACAACTTGGGTGGAGTATAAAGTTATGGGTGTTATGAATGAACCATATTGAGTATTAGCAGAGAAAAACTCTACCTGACTGCAACTGGAATTCAAAGTTCAAACCCACTATATATTCTAGATTAAAACACGATCAAGTCGGTTTTCTTTGTTTTTTTTGTGGGATTTATATCCCATAAATCCTGCATTATAAATTCATAGGGATTATATATATAAGCCCGGGGCTTATATATATAATCCCTATGAATTTATAATTGTCCAATTCATAGGGTGCCTGCTACAACTATCTCGTATGGTAACGCCAGTAGTGCCCATATACGGGAAGGAGAGCAAGGGTTTGCTTTTCACTCCACGTAGTTTACGAGAGGAAGGCAAACCAATGAAAATCATCAATTAAGTATTACTGTATTTCCATTCTCGGTAACTGTTGATATTACAGTCAAAATGGAAATACCTTCCCACTTCTTCTTCTGTAGTTCATTGCGTATTACTGTATTTCTGTTGTCACTACCGAAGCCTGAGAAAATTTTTGTTGAAAAGATTAAACTGTACAAAAATAGTATAATTTAGCTTTAAATGACATTTAATCACAATACAATGGATGTTTATCCCAAATTGATACCAACAGACAAATATACAGTACATCAAGAATTGGACATTGGTGACTTTTATTGCTAGACTTTCCTTGCACTTCGGTAGTGGCTACAGAAATACAGTATTAAATACACAACAAACGACAGAAGCAGAAGTGGGAAGGTATTTCCATTTTGACTGTAAAGAAAACTAGTCCGTTTTGAAATATCAATAACATAAAGTATACCATCAACTCATGACTAGCCTGTCTACAGCCTGAATTAACATACTGTATGTGCTGTACACTGTACATTCAGTCTGTAAAGTCACATTCATGATAGCTTGTCAAACTTTCACTAAGCTTCTCAGATCTGAGAAGTAGATTCTGATTGGTCCAAAGCTTATGTGATAATGGTTATTTGATTGGATTATCTGATCTCACAAGGATAATGCTAGAGAAACAATCATTTATATTGGGGTACGATCAATTGTAGACCAATCAGTCTACTGTACTTCTTTATATGACAAGCTATCACATGACTTTTCACAGACTGAAATATCCAGGCTGTAACACAGCTACCTGTGATTTGCCCCCAAATTATAACCTTGTAGGTTTTACATTTTATCCTCACCCATATTGGATTGGCAAAGTAGTCCAATGTTTGGTACAAAAATAGACCAACACTATTAAGTGCTAAAAAGATCTCATAAAATGGTTGGTACAGATACAGTAAATACAAAGCAAAAGACGTTGTTATCAAAGTAAGTAGTTCCCAGACATGACCAAAGATTAGAAAGCCAACGATCGCTGATACTTCATTGAGTACTTGAAATGGAAGCAACGTCACCCCAAGAGCCAGAGGAGTATTAGAATCACTCAGTGACCTCAGCCAAGTGCGAACAGACGATGAAAGTGTCTTCTTGAATGGATACAAGAATGCACCACAAAGAGCAGCCCATAATAACGGCTTGATGAACGCCTCTAAAACAAAATAAGCTCCGACTGCTGCACCAAGTCCGACGGACACGAAGACAAATGCAGCAGCATTGTAAAAAGCTCCTTGAAAACTTAATAACTTGTTCTCAGAGCCAACCTGGAGGGCAGTATTTAATGGTGAACTAAAGTAAGAAGAGAGTTGTTGTACAGGTGTCTTGCTCATTCTCGTCCAAATATAAAATCACGTATCCAACTATTTCATATTTCCATAAAAACCTTTGGCTTTGAAACAGAAATCATTTATATTTTATTAAAAGCTGCTGTTGTTTGTGCCTGCGATCATGTTATTCTTGGTCAGTTACTGATGATCAGCTGATGATTCAATTTTAATTATTTATTTATTTATTTATCTATTTATATTATTTATACAGTTTTCGTTGTGAAACAAAAATAGTGGAATACATTATACATTACAGTCGGTTTCAGGTTACTTTTGACGGAAATGTTCAGAAGTTCGTTTGGAGGTTCAGACGTTCGTTCGGAGGTTCACAATTTCGTATTGACCTCAGCCTGGACTCCATGGACACAGAATAGAAATACGACCAGACGTCCAACTCGCGTCGGAACCTTTGAAGTTTCTATCCTCGCGCATGTCGCCTCGCGCATGTCGCCTCGCGCATCTTGATTCCTCGCCATCCTACGCCATCCTACGCAATCCTGGCAAGTTGCCCCAGCAGTTTGGACCTTCAAAAGAAGGTTAAAACTGCCGGGGGAACTTGCCTGGATTGCGTAGGATCGCGTAGGACATTGCGTAGAATCGCGTCGGAAGGCGTAAAATATCGCGCATGCGCATTAAAGAAATGCGGACAAGTTGTCACGCGAGTTGGACTTCTGGTCGTATTTCTATTCTGTGCCATGGACTCGCGATCCATGCAAGTGCAACATCTTTGTCAAATTTGAAGTCTTCACAAAAAATAATTTGTGAAATCAAAGCCGCTTTTCATGAAATTGGCCGGTTTACTATAGCGAACTAAAAACAACGGCGGAAAGAAATCGAGCGTTGGTGTTTTTGTTTCGTTGATTTCTGTGACAACGTGAACCGACGTTTTTTGATTGCTAACGCCATAACTAAAAGTTCAGACATTAGACAAGCACGTCATATTTCGACGTTTTCCGTTTCAAATCCATGCATGTCGCCATCGTTAAGTATGCCTTCGTCATATCAGTCACTATAAACTCAAACAACGTAAGCTGTTCAAATTGCTTGCTTTTGAAAGTTTTGAGGAACTGCAAGACAAAACAAAAAGTCGAAATGAAACCGGCGAGAAGATATTCAAAGAAAGACAGTGTCTTTAGCTGGAACGATCAGTCTACAGACACTCAAATGGTAACATGGGAAACAGGACGTAAAATCAATATTCGAATATATGAAAAGAACAGAAACAGTGCACGTCGATCTCGGTCAAATGATGAAAATAAGCCGTTGAAATTTCAGAAAAGAACAAGATCGCTGCCTTACAATGCATATACCAAGAATTTAAATACTCGTTATTTAAGACAGCTGCGGTTTTCCATGGAAATCAAACCAGAAGAAATGCATAGTTTGATTGAAGGAAGAATTAAAATTTCAAGAGAGGTGAGATGAAATCTTTCAATGTAAATTATGTTAGCTAAAAAGTAAGTATATACGGCACTGTTTAGTTATTACTCGCAGGACCGACTAGAACTTTAATATTTTATTTTATATGCATGGCTACCATTTCTATTATGTTGTGATTTAGCTCCCCGTATTTTATCTTTATTTCTCAGACTTTATTCAATATTTCAGTGGTATCACAGTAGGGTTTTCAATTTTATTAATTTCTATAATTTATTATATTCATTATTTAACAAATAGATTCCATTTTGCCGTTGTCTGTTCAGTTATAGATGCACAGATGACGTCACAACGTGGTAAGAACAAAAAAGTGGCCCACGAGACGCAGTCGAGTGGGTCACTGATGTTCTTACCACGTTGTGACGTCCTCTGTGCATCTATAACTGAACAGACAACAAAAAAATGGAATCTATTTGTTTTATACAATAAAAAAAAGAAGAAAAAACGTTTGATAAGGAGTTCCTTGAATTTTCCCGCCGAATTTTCGGGGCATTGGAAAAGGTGAAACACGCCATCTGACGTGATCCATGATCTATACAAAAGGAGGAATATCATTGGTTCGTGACATTGCAGTGACGATTTTCATTGGTTCACAAGAATAGGAACAAGTGTGACGAAACCCGTGCATCTGTCCTGTAATAGATCATGGCTCTCGACCAATGAAAACGTGCAAAACATTTTGGTTATTGTATAAAGCATAATAATTCATTATGATTTAATCATTTTAATGATAGCTTCAGCCACTACATTATAGAAATAACTGCTAATTACATGATTGAGTAAAACATTTATGTGCTGGTTACTGTACAGCAGTTTGGAGAAGTATTTTATTTTTATTTTATTTTATTAGCTTTGCCAGATAAAAAATGTTTATGTACAGATAACAACATAGAAAAGTTACTTATAGTAACGATGGCAGGAGATCCGCAACAGCGATTAGCCAATTACAGCGGGCCCGTGATATAAGTTAATGTATAAAGCTATATAACTATACAAAGTATAACTATATATAATTTACAGATAGTAGATACTAACAACAGCAAGAAATTGGACGGCTGAGACTACGGACAGAATTACATTTTAGACATATAGTTTTAAACGTACGAGGATTTTCACAGTTGTAACTAGTTTCCAATGATGTAAAATAATAATTTAGCATAACTGATTTAAATGAGTTTAGACTATCCATACTAAGGTTCAGTTCATTTGCAAGAGCGTTATCCAAATCCGACAAGTTCTGATAAAAAAGGATCTCTGGCAGGTGGTAGTTTTACATTTACGGGTAACAAATTTGACTACATTACCACTAGATGATCTAGTGGTTCTGTGAGTAAGCGTAATAGGAAGAACAGAGGACTTAAGATTAACTAAACCATGCGTTATTTTAAAGAACAAGATCATATCTAAATATTCATGCCAGTAACAAATAGGAAGTAGAGACAAGGAATATAATAGGCTATAACCTGGTGTTATAGTCGATAGTACAAAAAAACGGCAGGTTGAGGATATACTTGGTGGCACGCCTTTGAATCCTCTCTAACTTATTTATTAGTTCAATTGACTGTGGCGCCCAGATTTGTGTGGCATAACCAAAATGAGGCCGAACTAAAGCAAGATATAGCGTGAAGTATCAAGAGGCCTAGCCTTTCTGCATTTGATGCAAACGGATTTCCAAGTACGAGGATCATCACAATTATAAACATTTAACAAAGCAGTTTTATATAGTAAATTTTAAGACCTGATTTGAAAGCGTATAAAGTAATGTTACCATGATGAAGTTTTTTAGTTAAAATGTTCCAAGCTTTAGAAGCTCTTATGAAAAAAGATGTCTGGAAAGTAACAGTTTTAGCAAATGGCACTTGGAGTTTAATAGTATATCATCGACTGACGAGCTTCTAGTATTTCCAGGAAGTGCTAATGATGGAGCGCATATGCGTCAATTGAAGTTTGGTTGTGTATAATTTTGTAAAGTCCCAGATACGCGTGCCAATAGGTTATAGGTAGTAAATCGATCGAGATCTATAAGTCGAGATAAATAAGGAACGTCGGCTGTAAACCCTAGATTTAAAATGAATTTGGTCGCTCTTCGCTGCACTTTCTCAATGTTACTTGGGAGGCAAAGGCAAAATTGCTCCTAGTATATCATCCCGAGCAATTTATTAGCTCATATAATAGCATATAGCATAATTATATATATATAATATACATTATATAGCGTAAAAGATTGTTCTGCTCCACGTCAGCACACACTTTTTCACAACTTGCAGCTACGATGTATATATGTAAACAAATAAAACATACCGCTCTTGTGCATCATGTACTCTTTTTAAGGTACATTTGACGTGATTTGCCAATACGAAAGAATTAGTGTAAAGGCACTCGGCTATTTCCCCGTGCCTCTACTCAACTTCTTTCATGCTCAAATGACGCCAAACGTGCCTTTGTAAGAGTATATACATATATGCACGCACGCACGGAGCTTTATATTTTATTTGTTAAATAAACATTTGGAAAAATGCTCAAACAAAGAACTGGGTAAAGCGACCCGAATTGTTTGTAAAACGTGTTCGTCGTTTACACGTCTATAGATTCATCTATAGCGGTCGATACACTAGTTAAATATTAGCATTCAAGGGGAACAGTGTCAGTATTAAATTTTCTTTAATCCATTTTTTTTTTCAGTTGATCATTCAGAAGTTCAAGAATGTTGTAGCAAAGGTACCATGCAGGCGAAACTAAAAACCATATATTAATTTAATAGTATGCATGGTTGCACATGGTCGTAAGGCATAGTTTTTCGTTTTCTTCTTTGTTTTTATACTGAGGGTACTTTATAGAATTAGAAAAATGCGCCATTTACAAAAAAAAATGTTTATACAGGATAGTCATTTCAGTGAGTACACTGTTTTCCAAATGAGTCCTGTTAAAATATGTAAATATGTAAAAGTTTAGACGACTATATCGGGATATGTATATATGTAAAAGTTCAGTTAAAATATAAGTATATATAAATATTAGTATAATTATAAAAAATTTAAAATAGTTAAAAGTTAAAAGTTAAAATCATTCAATTGTTGGTAAAATAAGTTTTCTTCTGACAAGCTTCGAATTGATAACGGAAGTAGGTTATACAGGTAAGCAGTTTGATAGTAAAAGCCGTTTCGTGCACACATGCACTGTTTTTACTTTTGGTACTAATAGATAGGTTGTTGTTCCTTGCGCATCGTTCATGTGTCATAATTTCAAAATAGTTATTCATCGGAGGTGGTAAGTCTTTGTTAATGCACTTTCGCACAATACTACAAGCTCTTCGTTTCAATGCTACGGTAATTGGTGTTATTTGTACAGTTGTACCAGTTGATGTACGGCTCTTTTTGTTTAGACCAAACTTTTTTTTTAATTTGTTTATGGAACCGCCCCTACCGTAAAAATCTTGAAATTTGAACGACTGAATAGAATTTCTATAAAATTAATCTACTGCAACAACTACTGTAATATCCATATAGGTCAGTGGGAGACAACGGTAGCTTTTTTATTCTAACATGCACAAACTACTCAGAATGCATGGTTAAATCGCCCTCGTTAAATTAAGGGAACGACTGATTTCAGTGATGCGTGCGATCATAGTTAATGGAGGGGGATGGTTTGGAAGCTCCATTGTCTTTCAAGATTATGCAATGATCATGTTATTGTGTTCATGTTGGAGGAAGGCAATTGGTTGCCAAGAAAGGAAATTCTATGGACACGTGATGACGAAGGCTACACAACGAACAAAGGACTTGCAACAAGTGACGACGAAGGACTGCACTATTTAAACCCGAACGTTGCTATTGGATGACTGCTTCATTATACAGAAAATACAATACGTTCAGTGACCGTGAAATTAGACAAATTGAACAAAACCATACTAACAATGACTTTTGCCGAGTTTCCAAACCATCTCCCTCCACTAACTATGCATGGTGCGATCGAATGCCCACACGTTGACACATGCTCAAGGCATAAAAGGTTATGTTTACTCACCACAATTTGAAAAATTAATTTTGATCTACAGTACTATAACCCTTTTACGCAGCATGTTGTTGTTGTTGTTGTTGTTGTTGTTGTTGTTGTTGTTGTTTTCGATCTGCTAACCATTTTCTATTTGAAAAGAAATCCGTAAACCAATAAAAAGTCCATCCTTATTATAACAAAATGATAGCAAAAGGGGTAACTGGATGTACACAAATTTACGAAAAATTCTGATATGAAAAATGTTAATAAAAAAAATGTCCAAAAGTTACTTTAATTAGCGTAATAGTGTACATGCATGTATAACATATACTTCATGAGAAAGTTATAAGCTGTAGTAGGAGTAACATTACCTATATAGTATCACAGTATGCCGTATACATGAAATTGTTGCGTGTGTTTTAGGTGCTGCTTCTTCGTTCGGTATTTCGTCGTCTTTTCTCCTACGCAATGGAAAATGGTCAACATGATAAAATTACCTCTGACCCAAGAATGCGATTAAAAGGTCATCAACCAGACTTGAATCCAGACAAAGACATACTTTTTGATCCAGAGAGATTCAAAATCGATTTCCAGGTACTTCATGTGGTACACATCTAACAAGTTTTGAATTGTTCTATTGAAGCATATTTTGAATAGTTATTATATACATGTGTATGGAACTTGTAATGGCTCAGAGATTTTCTATTTTATGCTGACTGCATATAATAGAACAGGTAGGCGTTAACCATTGAGCTGGATGGACTTAAATGGTAGTGCAAAAATAGCCCAATATTCCCAGAGCAGCTCACTCCATGGCCGGCGAGACCACTTGTACGTTCAAATCCTCCTTTAGGAAAACATTCTTTTTGATTTAGCAAACGTTGTCTAGTATATAAGCGCATTTGCGTAATTATTTATATGCTGCAAGCTACAGTGTAAAATGTAATTCCAGATTTGCCATTTGGGAAAGACACTAGTCTCCAAAGAGCTAATATATAGGTATAAAATGTTCAAGTTTAAACGTATCTGTGAGTATCCATATAAACTTTGTCTTTGATCAAATGACAGTACCTTAAGTTCTCTAAAATTTCGACATGCAAGTCAAGATCGACCTTAAAGATTAACATTTTATATACACCGTAACATTGCATACACAGCACTCTAATAATTATATCCACCAATCCATCCATCCATCCATCCTTCCATTCTGTCTGTCTGTCTGTCTGTCTGTCTGTCTGTCTGTCTGTCTGTCTGTCTGTCCGTCTGTCCGTCTGTCCGTCTGTCCGTCTGTCCGTCTGTCCGTCTGTCCGTCTGTCCGTCTGTCCGTCTGTCCGTCTGTCCGTCTGTCCGTCTGTCCGTCTGTCCGTCTGTCCGTCTGTCCGTCTGTCCGTCTATCCGTCTGTCCGTCTGTCCGTCTGTCCGTCTGTCCGTCTATCCGTCTGTCCGTCTGTCCGTATGTCCGTCTGTCCGTCTGTCCGTTCGTCCGCCGCCCGCCCGTTCGTTCTTCGGTCCACCCAGCCAGCCATATATGCAATTATTACACTTGATATTCTAATTAAATCTCATAGAAACTTCTAACTTAGGGGTTCTTTCCAAAATGGGCAAAAAATATAACCCGTAAAGCACCTGGAGATAGAACAGAAGAAGAAATTGATTCGCTTGTAAAGCTTCTGAAACAACTAAAAGAGTTTCGTCGCTATACGCATGAAACGCAACGACTTTTAAGTAAAGTGGTGAGATATGATAGGTAGGTAAGTATATATCGTAATCCCATGTATGATATCAGTGGTATCAATATAAACTGCCATGTATATTTTGCGCAGACGGCGCACGCTACGAACACAAGGAGTATACACTGTATATATATAGAGGCCAGCCTAGGAGTAAGCCTCTGAGTTTCCCGCTAAAAACGTCGCACCAAATATAGTAGTTATCATAGAGATATAAGATATTATGCCGTTTTTATTAAAGAAAAGTTCCAGACCGCAAGTCAGGAAGAGTTCCAATTGTTTAACGATGCTATAATTACTATATGACTCTCGTCCGCTCTATTATATTCTGTCGTGCATGCTATTCGATCTTTTGTCAAAAAGGATAAGTATTAAAAGTATTTTTTGAAGGGTGTCTTTGATACTTGTTGTGGAGTTGCGCTTGCATGTATGAACATGTTATGCACATGCGCGCTTTAAGGAGCAATGCATGTGTACATGTTATGACCATGCATGTGCTTTTTCAGTTTTATTCACTAGCAACATTCAATCAGCCGACAAGATTTTTCTATTCTTATTTTAATAGACACTTCCCGAATTCTCTTCAATGCCCACGAAACAATGGCTCCAAGTCGAGGTTGGCAATGAGATCGTAATGCATTTACTGTTATCTTTCATACGGAGCCTCGATTTCAGCCCGTTGTTCGTACTTACTGAAGCAAATTCGGGAAGTGTCTAGTATATATTTAATGTAGTTAGACAGTTTATTCTTGACGCGTCTTAGCTAACTTTGCCTCAACCTCGTACCCAGGGTCTTACCTCCGCTGCCCCCTCCCCCCTCACTGCGGAAAGGCCCTGGTACACGCTGGTCACGTGCTTCCCAAAATATGGGCAGTACAAAATAAATTTAGTGTGGGTAGGGTGGTACAAAAAACTTTCTCAACTTACCGACCGGAGTACCCTGGTTCCGGACCGGAGTGGTGTTTATACAAAACGTATTAAAAACATCTGGCCAGATGAAATGTCACGACTCACGAAAGGTGCACAACGGCTTGGAGAAACAATCTGAAACGAGATATAATTTAATAAGAATGCCAAAGTCTCAGAGATCAATATTTTGCTGGCTTTGTACCGCTGGCGACATGTGTTATTGATGGGAGAATATTCGTTTTAAGCATTCGAATCGCGAGGCTTTTAACCGGACGTATTCAATTAAACAGTGTAACGGCAGCTTTCGCGTGTGGTATTCAACAACGGGGGTTTCTTTATCGGACAAGACGTTTGTGACAGCAAAGAAGCAGAAAAATCGATAAGACTCGCCCGCTTTCTTGAAGTCTACTGAAAGTACTATTTCTTTAAGTAAACAACACAGCGCATTCAGAAATGCAGACAGATGACAACAAAGGTTCAACATTTCACCTTTGCCTTATTAAATGTGTCTAGTGTCTTGCTATAGTATTATAGAATGATCTTGGTTTCAAATATTTTACTATTTTAGTACTGTTTATTTTTGTTCATATTTCATGATCAAGCGACGAAAGATCAAATTTGCGGAGTAACTGGAGTTTATATAAATAGGAAAATGATAAGATATCGATTAATCGACTATACAGGGTGAATAAAAAAACCCTGATGCCTTTCATATTCAAATTAGCCGCATAGCGGCTGTAATTTGACAGAAGTTCCCTAAATATCTCATGGGTATACGAAGCCGATATCAAATAAGTGAACCCTAAATATCTCATGGGTATACGAAGCATATCAAATAAGTGAATATCAAATAAGTGAACCTTATTTGATATGCTTCGTATACCCATGAGATATTTAGGGTTCACTTATTTGATATGCTTCGTATACCCATGAGATATTTAGGGTTCACTTATTTGATATGCTTCGTATACCCATGAGATATTTAGGGAACTGCTGTCAAATTACAGCCGCTATGCGGCTAATTTGAATATGAAAGGCATCAGTTTTTTTTGATTCACCCTGTATATTGTTAATTTAAGCACCCAGGTTGACGATTATTAAACGAATGGGAACATCAAAAACTTTCTTCATTGTAAACTTAAATAAACACAGCGACTTATTATAAACTAAAAACAATAGCTGTCAAAACAACTTGTTTCAATTTTAAAATCGTATCACCGGTTTAACGATTCATTTCAAAATCTAATACCAGAAAACAAAACAAGATATATGCATTTCTTCGACTATATTCCAGCGAGGTCAAGCATTGATACGCAGGGGACACTTCCACAGTCGAAAATTTTGATAGACGACACGTGACCAGCGTGTACCAGGGTCTTTCCGCAGCGAGGGGAGAGGTAAGACCCTGGGTACGAGGTTGACTTTGCCTCTCTCCTCCGCAGAGGTTAAATTTCGGAGATTGGAGGTTTCAGGGGTGGTCAGAGATGCTCGGAGGCGTCAGCTGGACATTAGTGCGGGTGACCCGCACTCCTTATATCCAGCTGACGATTTCGACGCATCTCCAACGATCCCCGACATAGCCGATATCCGAAAGAACCTCTGCGGAGAAGAGAGTAACTTTGCAACGGAAAGTTACGCAATACTATTAAAAGCGGATAAGTACTGTTACTTCTCTATATTTGATATTTCTGTACGTTAATGTCGTTTTCGATAGCCCCAAAATGAGGAATTAGGACTGTGCGTGAGTTTGTTTTTCTCTTAGGTTTTTGCCCTCTTCCTACTTTTAGATTCGAACGTCATAGGGTGGTTTTACGAAAGGGCCATGTTGGTCGAAGGTTTTACATAATCTACTCTGGAAGAGTTTGTTTCACACTGAGTGAAGATGATCATGATGTGTTTACTCGTCCCACAGACTATTACAATTTATACAAAGGAGATGCTTTTGGAGTAAGTTGAAATCACAATGTTGTTTATACACACTGCAAATCCCTAAAAACTTGTTTTAAGAAAGAAAATATCTTGTTTTAAGATTTTCTTGTCCCGTCTGCAAGATCATAATGTTTTTTTTATTATGGCTTTAAGTTTAATTAAATACATTTAACGAATTTTGTACGGTATTTTCAAGGAACTTGCTCTTCTAAGAGGCCTACGGCGAACTGCAACTATTGTTTGTTTGCAGCGAACAGAATTCTTGTCCGTAGAGAAAGAAGAATTTAACGAGATGGGAATCGTTGATATTTTACGAAGTGAAATGGATAGCAGAGTGGCGTTTTTGAGGTAATTTCAGGGCTTGTGATAACAACTTTCTGTAGACAAAGGGCGCTTTCCAATTGACAAGGTTAGACCGGTCAGTCCGGCCAGAATGGACTTGCTTTTGATTAGGACCAAATTTCCCAGTCAGACCATCCCAGGCCTCAAACGAATCGTGTTCCATTTAACCGGACTGACCGGTCTAACCGTGTAAATGGAAAGCCCCCAAAGTGTGTACTCAGGGAAGGTCGGAAGGAAGAATTATTATTAATATTACGGTGCCTATATATACTAGACGAAAAGGAACACTACCGTACAACCGTAACCAAAAATGTTGAGACAATGAAACACTTTGTGTTTTGACAATTTGCAGGTCAAGGATTTTTGGCCAAGATTGTTTGAAAATGTTGAATTGAAAATAACCAAAAATTAGTTTGCACAGAATGCGCAGTTTTTTTCAAAACTAACACGAAAACGCTCGAACATGCATGGAAAATACAGTGATTGTCGAGTAGGGTCACGCATGCCGTATATGCAAACTAGTTAAAGAGCTCTCGTGCGAGTGCATGGAATTGGTTATAAATTTAAAAGTAGTAAATTGTGAGGTAAATTGTTGTTTCGAACCAAAGCCTTTGAGGAAATGCATGCAAGGTCACGCCCAATGACAAAAAAAAACACATTTTAAACATTTTTAGATCGACCTTTTGGGATCGACTCGATAAATATTGGGAGGCGTGCGTAACCCCCCTCCCCCTATTGTGCGCCCATGTGTGTATACCGTATATGTGTTACTTTAACTATCTTACAGCAAGAATTTGGTAATTTCTCCCTCAATTATATGTAATAGTTCAAATACGGGACGGAGGACTTTACCGGGATTTCAAAGTCCGAGTGATTTTGGCGAGCCTTTTTAATGCACGAGGGCATTGTAATCCCAGTAAAGTCCGACGTCGAGTATTTGAACTGACTTCTCAAACTCAAAACTCCGAAGAAACCTCTGAAACGTAATATAATTTGTCTAAGACTTTGAAAACGTATTTTGCATTATTTCAAAGTACTTTTCCTCCGATTTCAAAGCACTGATTAAACATTAAATTATTTTGTTTTGGGTTCATGAATTATTAATGAGTTTGATCGAGAATTCTATAGCAGCTAACCTAGTTATTTATAATAAGTTCTGTTCTAATTATAGGAGTGTTGATTTATTCGCCACGTGGCCTGTAGACGTGGTTCGTAAAGTTGCGGAAGAAAGTCGTTCATTGGAGTTCCTAAATGATACGGTTATTGACCGCAATTTAATCATGTCCGATATGGTGTACATTGTGATGAGAGTACGTTCTTTTTGCTTGTCGCGCAGTTCTTTAAATAAAGAAAATTTGAGACCATGAGTTGCACTTTCCCTTTGTTGTGAGTGGGTACTGAATCGTGAAATGGAAGCAGAAATTTTCATCTCTTATGGGATTTTAAAACGTGCTACTGAAAATAGTGGCGGAAAGAACCAAAGGCGGCGGAACATGGGGACTGGGGAGAGGTGCTATAGCCCCAACATTTATTCTGATGGAGCTGGAGCTAAAAATAGGCACACGATGCGTTGCATGTGTCTACTGACGTATTTGAGAAACATATATCAGTATACAGCAGTCATTAGAATTGAAGTGTCTGGAAACGCAACCAAACTCTTTGTTCTATGTTTTTGTTAACGTTTATGCAAATGCATACGTCAATGCCTAAACAGAGATATAACCTGCTCTTCAGACTCTAAACAGAGATACAATCGTGAAATGACTATACCATTTTTGTCAAAATCAAATACTAAGCAAAATCACTGTATAAAGACATACGATTCAATTGTCGTCAAACAGTCGTAATAAAAGTTGGTTACGTTGTTTGAATATGTTATCGTACAAATCAATAATGAACTAGTACTCGAAACAAAGACCTTTCGTTTTAATTTCTTGATAATAGACGATTGTTTTACGTTGAATCTTGAAGGAAACGATACAAAGAATTGCACCGCTGATCATTTAAAAACACATGTTCTACAAGATTCGTAAATGGTCGCCAAAACATCGGTTCGATTTCGTCACTGTAACAACCAAAGGTCGGCGTTAGCTTAGTGTGCCACGTGACCTTATAAGGTCAGCGGACACAAAATTGCCTAAATGTTTCTGGTAAGCCGTGTCAAAATACACCCCCTATCATTCTATTTGACGAATTAACCTCTCCAACATGAAGCATCTTCCACCGCCACTGGAAAGAACTTTTTAAAAAAGAACAGATGACTGGGATTTAAAATGTGTTGTCGATGGAAGTGGTATTGTCTACTGCCTCTAAAATACTCAAAGACGGTGCATTTTAACTTTCAGATTCGTTCAAGAAATTATTTGTTTGCTTGTAATTGGACATTTAGTCCTTCGCCCTCGCTTATTTAAAACTTTTCCCTGTTGAAGCCCTTGTACATACCTATACTTACCAATAATATTTTAGTAATTTCAATGCTATTTTATTTGTGTTAGTACTAAAAAAATTAGATTAAAGTCTATAAACGGCGTCACTCAAAATTGCTGCAAAATTGCTGCAAATTAGCGCTTGCGTAGGATATACATGTTATTTTATGTCTAATTGTTGTATGTACAGCTTTAGAAGTGGGATTTAGACACCTCTTTCAGGACCCTGTATACTAAAAACGAGTAAACTTGCCTGACTAACTTAAGCACAAAATACATGTTTTTTTATCTACTTAGGGTAAATGTCATGTATTGCGTCTCCTTGATCTGACCAATAATAAGAAATGGGCTAAGCTGAGACGTCAGCAGAAAACACTTTACACATCCGCATTTCCTGAAAGCATCAGTTCTCCATCTTCACGTCAAGGAACCCATTCAAGACTTTCTCAATCTTCACGACGAGGTACCATCTCAAGGCTTACTGCATCTTCACGGCAAGACACCTGCTCTCGGCTCAGTGCCTCCTCGAACGTCACAGTATACCCCGAGGCAAAGATCACTCGATTGCTCTCAGATCCGCAACTTCCTGGAAAAACAGCAAGGTCCGAACTTCCTCATACTCGAATGGTGAAATCAGCGTTTACCAGAACAGCAGGGAAATTCGAAAAGATATCTGGAAGCGATCGGAAACATGTACAAATGAAAACCGCCAGTTCACACACACCTCGTGCGCAAGAAATTAAATCTTCAGATCGCGCCAAGACTGCTTGCTCTAAAACACAACCCGAAAGAAGTAATTTCGGCATCGGGGTTTTCTTGAGACTAGATGTTATAGAAAAGGGAGAAATTGCGGTAATGTACACAATTAAAATGTATCTCGTTATTCATTTAATTTTTCACATGCCACCTTTAGAAATTCTAAAGTTTTTAGAAATTTAAGGTACTAAACTAATATAACCAATACAACCACGTCACATTTTTGGAATCACCACCAAGCCTCGCTTTGGCGTTACAGTCATTTGCAACTCACCATTCACCCAAATCTTCGAAAGTTCGTACTTTGGTTTTGAACTCTGCATTTGATTGGTTCCTAGCAGCCAATCAAATGCGTAGTTCAAAATGAACTTCCCAACGATTTAGGTGAAAAGTGAGTTGCGAATGACTATAAGATAACATACGGTATGTCTGAAAACGAGGCTTGGTAGTGAAAACGAAATCGTGACGTCACTTGCATAAGCAGCTTTGCTGTCTTGGGGTTCTGCCAACTTGTACAGATGATTTCTGAGGTTGATTTCTCAAACTCATTGATAATTCATGACAAGAAATGGTTTGCCAATCATATGAAAATCCTAGAACTATCATTTGTGAAAATTTTGGGGTTTTAATCTATTTTCAAATTTGGCAAAATTCTTGTTAATTTCTTGAAATAATTCTTGAAAGCCATAAAATACAAGATTTGAAAAATTTATTAATATTTATTATTTTGAACACAGGGTATAACGTTTTCGATGTACTTGATCATCGTAAAAAAAGTTCGTGTTTTTAATATTAACCCTTCCGCGCCTGTTTAACCATTTCTTTTGGAACGATGCAGCCTTTAGTATTTTACTCAGACATAAACGCATGACGATTTTACTCGTCAAGGGGAGAGAGAGTTCTCGGACGCCAAGGGGTAAATTCTTCATTTTTCAAGCCTTGTTTTTTCATAACAACGTAATTTTGGCGAAGATTTCACAATTCTGGAAAGTCTTCTGTTAATTCTGAAATATTGGCTTTAACATTTCAGAGCGTTCATGGAATACAACGTACAGGAGAAGGCATGTTACCGACATCAACTACCAATACTCGTCGTTTGCCGTTGGTCAGCAAAGGATGCCAAGTAATTTCTTTGCCAGTCGAAGTTATTAAAAAACATGCTGATGTTGTAACTCTACAAAAAGTTGAAAAACAGGTGAAAAAATATCCGAACGACGAAGAACTCTTGAACTGCTATTTAGAGAAAAGTAATTGGAATACGTACAAGGAAATTTTACTGAGCACGAAGATAAACGAAATCGAAAAACGAAAATCTCTCGGTAAACCTGGCAGAATGGTGAAAACAAATCCAGCAACTCAACATAACAAACATCGGTATACATTGCAAAGACCAGAAACAAGGGAAACCATACACGGTAAGAAGACTCAAAAGTTATTTAACTGAAACAAAATACTTCTGAACATAACTGTGTGTGGGATAACAGTTTAGTTATATGCAAACGTGGACGATCGAGAAAGATAGCTAGAGGGGCCTTTTTTTCAACCTTCAATATATTTTCTGGGTTGGTCTGTGGATCCTTGAGGAATTTAGGATTTCTAGGGTATTTCAAATGAATACTCAAAATGTTTTTAGAAAAGCCTACCATTATTTAATACGTTAACAAAAACGGACTAACGCACTCTAACCGAGCGATTAATTTCTTCAAAAATGGATAAGCCATGCATGGCAAACTTTGAAAGTTTATAGCTCAAAGACTATGCAGTAGATTTGCTTAAAATTTCCAGTGAATACTCCTGTCATGCTCATCTGTTCAAAGCTGCCAAAATGTTTTTCTTTTCATAGACACTTTAAAAAAAAACGGGAGGAGGCCTTTGATCAGATCATAAACAGGCGAATGTTTTATGTTTATAGCTTTTGACTTTTCATACACCGTACTCATAAAAAACTCCAAATTATATTTTTTTATCTGCATTTAAATTAGCCTTTGAGTCTCGTTCTTGTTTTATAATTGAAAAGAACTTTTACACAAGAACGAGGCTGTGCTTATAAAATAACATAAATTGGCGGCCATCTTTATGAATACGGTGTATGCAAATACCGTTATAAAATTTGATTGTTTTAAAAATTCACGACTTGTCTTAAAGGGTATTGGCAATAAAAATTAAGTTTGTTTAATTTGAAAATATGTAAATGAGATGGCCTCTGACGTCAGGAGCAGGGTACAGTATTTTTACACAAAGCAAAATCATTAATGAAATGTTCAGTATCACAAGTTTTTATGTGCACAGTTTCAAGTGATTTCGTTGAACAAATTTAGAGATATAACTGATTTTGCTGCGTGTGAAAGATTGTAAATAAAGCCAAAACCCAAGCAAAGGCGCCTTGTGAACTTTTGTCTTGATTTTCGCCCGGCAGCACTTGTTGCGCTATATGCACGAAGATGTCGGGTTTTTTATTGGGTTAAGATCATTTCCAAATCATTCACTCTTCATCTTTTCCTCACAGCAAGAACACGTTCGGTGGCTTCGCGAAGAGAGTCAACACTTGATAACGACGACAAGCCCAAACGTCCACGAAGTTTATGCAGCCCGTCACCGCTGGCTGTGAAACCCAACGATCATTCTATATGCTACACTCACAAGCCTAGTGAAATGATGTACGCTCAAGGAAGCCATCGTAACTTAGTTTTAGTTAATGGTGGAATTCGAACAAACGCAATCCAGGAGGAACTAGAGGGATTTCAAAAATGAAATCTTGTAATCTTTATATTATTTTTATTATATATATATATAGAGAGAGAGATCATGTAGTGATATTCATGTTTCTATATTGTCGGAGGCAAACGAATAAAGTTCTCCTTTGTCAAAATGTTGTGATGTACAGTATAATGTGAAAAAAGTCTGAATAAATCTAAAAAATCATTTATAGTACAGTAGTTTAGCTTTCCAACATTTTATCTACGTTACCCTTTTGGATATATAAGCCCTGTTTTATTTCATCACATTTTACTCACATTTTACTCCACATTCATTACTCCACATTTCAACTACTGTTCTGAAACCTGGCACTTCTGCAGTAAAACCTCTGCTCTTCGTTTTGTCTTCAATGACAAATCCACCCCATATGAAGAACTACTTAACAAACTGGGGTTAACTACTTTAAGGCATCAAAGAGTTATGAAAATCCTTTGCTCTGTGTATAAGTTAATTAATAATACTGATTTGCCAGAGAGCTTAAAGGATTTATTAGAACTAAGGCAAAGCGTATATGCATTGAGAGGAAAAGATATTTTGAGACTCCCGAAGGTGAATACCACCACGTACGGGCTAACGTCATGGAGGTATCAAGCAGCCAAGTTATGGAACGCCCTTCTGGACACAATAAGATCTGCAGAGACTAATAGTTTTAACCATTTTTATATTCTTTTATCTTTTTTAATATTATTTAGATCATAATCTCTGTTAGTTTGTATATGTTTTAGATTAGGTTAGTTGCAATACCTGCAAATTAGCTGAATATAGCTAAGTGTATTTGTCCACGTTAAATAAAGTTTATTGTATTGTATGAAAGGTTCCGCTCAAAACGCCAGTATTTCGTTATCAAAACTATTCTCGGCAGTTCACTACCTTTTCATCTTGCTCTAACTACAATACACTGTATAGTAATAGCTTCTGTTTTACTAAGTTTTCTTAATTCTTTTATGCGATAAATGAAAGAAACATTTCAGCGATCACATCTATAATGGGATCCAGAAAAAAAAAAAATTCTACGACCTTCGAAACGAGATTTCCATCATGCTGAGAGCACTTCTGAGCGAAATAGAATAGACGAAAGTGATGTGTATTATTTACTATATATTTGGCAAACGATTGTCTATGTTCCGAACTAATATCTGTACATAAACTGCCGTCCCTAATATACATAAGGAGGAATACGTGAATTAATGTATACAGTATGCATATTTGTACATGCATCATGGCATAGCAATTGTCTAACATATGATGAAAACATGATCACTATAGTTATATCACGTAAGGTGGATCTTGTATATACAATAGGACCGTTTATACTGGAGCCGATAACACGCGGCTTACACTGAAGAGCTTTACATAAAACGCGACTTTGTGTACTGTAAGACGCGAACGTATTGTCAGGCTTTGAACCATTTATACGAATGTTTTGCATCTAATGTAAGCCTCGTCTCATCAGCTCTGGTAACCAACAGCCTTAATCAGATACTAAAATACGGTGATGATACGACCACTAGTTATACGGTGCTATGGTTACAATTCACGCGCTGTTTTTTCTTGTTCAAGAGTCACCTCACTCAGCATCAAACCCTTGTTCGGTTGCACCAGCATTAACAGCATCAGCAAGATTTTCTTCACCACTCTGAAGGCGAGAACCTGGAGAGAAGCAGAACACTGATCAGAACGTGTGCAAGAGGGTTCACGATGGTGGTCAGCGCTACCACAAAGCCTTAATTCTAATTCTAATTGGCCATTTCCCAAAAGAGTCGAAGACTGGTGACGGGTTAGGAACGCTAGGGGTACTTGGGATCGTTTGGAGGGACAGATTCATTGTGCTTACGCTATCAAGCATGAAATCTGTCCTTCCAAACGATCTCAAGTACCCTAGCGTTGAAACTGCACGGCACCAAAAACGACAATCTGCGTAAGTGCTATTCGTGAGTTGAAGTTACAGTAGTTCTATTTACAAACAAGTTCAAGCTTTGTCAGTTAGTAAAAATAGGCACACAATGTGTGCATATGTCCACTGAAATTTTAGAGAAACTGACTAGATAGATTATTTTACATTGAATCTTTACACAAGTCGCAAAACCATGTCATGTGCCCAATCCGTAAATGGCCGCCTAAACACTGTACATCCATGCAGCAATATATCCGGTTCAATTTCGTACAACTCCCGAAAATATCCGATTCAACTTCGTAACCGTGACACTGACTGTGTCGTCTCTACTGTGACGTAGTCGGCATCAAAGTAAGATCTACCCAAAGGTTGGTGACAGCTAATAGTGTGCCACTGGCCATTTAGTGAGTGCACACAAAAAAACACGGTTGCCTTGATCGCCACCAATCATTATTTCTCTATATAAATTTATTCTTAAAATCCACGGCATATAGTAGCATAGCGCAAGAGGGTAATCGGACTCGGACAGGTATAGAATATACGGTTCATATACTGTATGTTGAATTATCAAGTATTCTGCATTTTAACAATAACCGCAAAAAAAATTATGCTCGGAAATTTATTTGACTTTGGCTTTATTGGTTTATGCGCCGAGTTGACTATCGTTCATAAACAACTAGGACGAGTTGTCTAATTGTTAATTATTATATGGCTGTATAATATCCTGACGTCTGATTAGTTAACGTACGGTCCGTAAAAATGCGTATCCAGACCGTTGTCTCCGTATCCGGACTGCTGTCCCGGTTGTTGATTTTTCTGGCGTGAATTTCTAAGGTTTTCTCTCTAATTTTGATACAATAAGTAATAACGTATCGAAAAACTTGCAATAGCCATAAATGATATACGTGTATCAACGGTCCTCGGTACTTACGGATTAATTCAACTATTGCTCTTTGTGTTCTTCTTTCTAGTTTTTCTAACTTCTTTGCAACATCACGTTTCAGGTCCCTTTAAAATACATAGAAACTTACAGTACAATGTTATTAACCACACTCTAATAACTGAGTCTCTAATAACTGAGTGAGTCTGAACTAAAGAGTGAGGACGAACTTTTCTCTGTATAAGCTGAACATGTTTTGTAACGTATAGTTTCGCGTGATGTAGCCAATCAAAACAACTGGGCTACATCAAGATCGTTGACTGCACTGTTAAGGACAGTGAACGCAAAAATATGGTTTTGAGTAACCTAAAGTTAGGTGGTATAATTTGCTTTATTCTGTAAAGATTAGTCATGGAAAGAGCAAACGATAACGAAGGTTAGAAGGGGAACAGAAAGGCTAGGAAGCTACCCAAAAGTACATGCTTAGAAAAAGAAAAATAGTGAAAAAAATATTGGTAAAAAAGTATAGAAGTGGAAGGATTGGAAAAAGCGGAGAAGACCTGCGAAAGAGGATACTATTGTTCCCAGTAAACCGCGAAACAACCATTTAATTAAAACTACCCCGGCCTGTCTTAAATAGATCACGTAATACGATTTTCTCATGCTTGAAATTTGAATTGGGGCAAGGGGGGAAAGCCCCCCCCCCAATAATTTGCTCTGGCTCAACTGATCAGCGATTATTCATGTTAATATGTTAATGCTGGATTCCGGTGTTCGTTTTCGCTGTTTGAGCCAATAAGCATGCTGGAAATTACTCTCAAAAGCCAGGAAATCCTATTTCAGAGACCCTATATTTTAAAAATTTCTAGGGGCCTGCCTCTGGGCCCCCCAAATGGTTTCATCTTGTTACGGCCCTGGAAAGATAAGAGAGCTCTGGAAAATTTTAAGCAAGGGCAGCTAAGAAGAAAAAGATTAAAATCAAGCTTTCCAGTACTTACCAGTCAGGTTTTCTAGGAGCAAGATTAGTTAATTCCTAGAAATAAATAAACATCACAGTTGAAGTTGTTATTGACTATTTATTATTTCTGGTATACCCATGGTCAATGAAGTAGATAAAAATGGTGATAATTTGCAAGTCAACCATTATTAGGTAAAATAATATATACAGTAATGTACATATAATAGCTATCATGTCTATTTTATAATTAGAGATAATGCAACAAAACTCTATACATGTACTGTACAGTATATAATCTCTGATTTTCTGATAGATTATTAGGCAACACTGTACATTATAATAACAAAAACTAGTGTCAACAATTTTGGTAAATTAAAGTACATGTATGTAATATATTTTTGCTGTCAACAGAACAATTCCCATACCACTTCATTCACAACATTTTCAGATTTTGCCTTCTCCAAGTGATCTTTAACTTCTTCTTCAACTATAACAAATAAAATTTAGTATAGTGTACTTTATATTACAACCTCAGGAGGGGGTGTTCTTTTTTTATTAAAAATTCATAACAGAAACAATTATCTGTACTGTACCTGATAAAGGTTTAGTGTTTGGAATTTTTTTGTCTTTTAATGTTTCATCTCTTGGTTGATAGTTTCGAAACTTTACAACCTTTTCAGGCAACCTGACAATAAAATGCCATGTAAATATCATTACAATAAGGATCCACAGCAACCACATGCAATTCAGTAGAAATTCTAATCAATTATTTACATTGGAACATTTTATGGGATATGATATTTAAAAAATTACCCAGATTCAGAACTTTTTTCAAGCTCTCTCTTTTCTCCTCGGTTTTCCTGTAACAATACCACAAAAAAGATTAAATAAAAAGTGTACAGCCCCAGCACTTGAATCAATGATTGGAGAAGTAACATGACTAACAATTCACTCAATGTCAATGACAATCAATATACTAAACATTATTTCACATGAATTGATCTTGGCTCATTGATAATCAATCGTCACATAAAAAATCTTAAATTTATCTGTGTGAGTATTATAGATTTTTGATGACTGTTTATTGCTTAACCTACCTACATGTATATGTATGAGTCAGTCAGGTTTTGAACTGGTCAAACAAGTTCTAGTTTATGAACACACACAACCAAGTAATGTGTTAATTAGCATGCTCAAAAAGAAACATCGAGTTGGTTGGCAGAGCCCACTTTCCCCTGAAGCCTACATAGGTCAGAAAGTGAGGCCACACCAATTTTATTTTGTGTTTTGCGGGCAGAGGAGGAGGAGGTTTTTTCGGAGGAGGGAAGAAAAATAAAAATAAAATTATATTGATGATTCAGGAATGTTCAAATTTATCACAAGAAATCTATATATCACAAGAAAGGATTTATAAAGCAACATAGTACAATGTATTGATATAATAGATTAGCCATTGCCTAACTGATTCAGATCAATAAGACACAAGAGTTAGCAACTGAAGACAAATTTTGCAGTGTTTACAGGATCTGTGAATTTACTAACAGAGAACCACGCACAATCTGGTAGGCCCGCCATCACGGCACATCCAAGATATTTACATAAAGAGCAAGCTGCAGCTTGAAAGCACACGTGAGAGCATCTTGCGGATCGGCCATGTTTTGCGCATGCCCATAATTCCATATTCTCTGGGATAATCCGTTTCAAATCGATATTTCATTGCCTGATGAACACAGTGAACTCTATATAACTCTTCTTCCAGATCACAAGAATCCTGTGATGGCGTGAACGGATTATCCCAGAGTCTCTTGTATGCAAGGTAGTTTTGTGCACAAAGTCAAAAGCACACAAGAAATTGCACATTTGGGGCTACACATAGCTTGGAGCTTGGGCAGAGTTAAAAATAAAAAAACATAAAAGTCACCTCATTTAATAAGAGTTCAAGCAGTAATCTGGGCCACAGGCTGTAGTTTATGAGTTGTTTATGAGTCTGCTTAATAGATTGTTGACAAGGGTCCAGGACCCCAACTGTGGGTCCACTTTTATTATAAAATCCAACCCATGTTTCAAAGTGAAATAATTGTTTAATCAAATGATTGGCACATGTAACCAATACAGTAACTATTGTAAAATCAATTGATAAAAAGTGACTAATATATATATATATATATATATATGTACTATTTACAGAATGAGTGGCCGTTCTGTATCGGGTATACAGACACAAGGCGAAGCCGAGGCGAAGCAGTTGATCACTTGATGATATTATTTCCATTTATTTGGTTGATTTTGAAGATTCTTCAAAATCAACCAAATAAATGGAAATAATTGACTGCCATCGATTGTTATTGATTATCGATTCCATACACAAAAGAACATATTAATCCGCCAGTTACCTGAGATGCTAAAGCGCTTTTCTCCCTCAATGCTTTTAGTTTTTCTCTTCTTTTCAGAGCTTCTTGTTCAAGCGACGATTCTGCCGCCATGTTGGAAAATTCGTCATGGAGTTGTTTCCAGTCTCCTGAGTTCTCTGTTTACAACGCGACGTTTGGTTGCTGTGCAATGGCCTCCAAGTCTTTCACAAAGTTTTAGTTTTTTTCTGAAACATACACTAAAATATGGCAGCTACAGATCAGTTAATACTTGTAAGTGTGAATTGAAATTTTAGATAATTAATTCTGATAGATTTTAAAAGTTGTTTATCAGGGCTTTTCTCGCTATTTTAGGGAAGCATTAACTATTATTGTCAAGCCAAATACTATCGACACCTTCAAAATGTGTGTCTTGAGGGACTACGAAAACATGGAAATGATCCTGTTTTGATGTTTTGGAAAGCATTTGGGATATTAATGGAAGGTAGAAGTAACTAACTACTATTGCTTGTATATTTTATTTTATTTTTAGACTATGAGTTTTACTACAGTATGTTAATTATATGTAAAAAGAAAATGTCATTTCTGAAGGGGCAAGAGAAGTAAATTTATATGGCTTATAAATGGCTATTAAATATACATGTATGCAGTACTTGAAGTGGCTTTGCATACAGCTTCACTGGGCTACAGTTGACTAGACCAGTTGCTATGACCAGTTGTCAATGTTTGGCAAGATCACAGTGCACTAAAAAACGTATATCTGTGGTCTGAGCTGTGTAGTATGGCAGTTGCCTGGAGCACCTTTAATATGCTTTGACATGGCCACAGAATAAAGAACAACCAGAAGTCCAACTCTGTCAGCACCTTTGATGCAAGTGTCCTCGCGCATGTTACCTCGCATGTTATAAATATCACCATTCTATGCCATCCTGGTAAGTTCCACTGGCACTTTTTAGTTTACTCTTGGCATCTCAGTCGTCATGATCATTGCGTCAGCATCACTCGTCATTCTATGCTATCCTGGTAAGTTCCACTGGATAATCTGACCATCAAAAGTGCCAGTGGAACTTACCAGGATGGCTTAGGCTGGTGTAATGCTCATTGAGAAGAGACAAGTTTTCACGCGAGTTGGACTTCTGGTTGTTCTTTATTCTGTGTGACACGGCCAAGTTGATATGCATCCTTCATAATTCAGCCACTGGCTGTGGGTAGGGATGATTATTAGTCCCCAGTCCTTTAAAAACAATAAACAAAAAGTATAATACATTACAATGGTCCTAGATCACAGACAAGCAGAACTTAATCGACTATTAATCCTAATTAAGTAATGAATGTTAAACTCACTGGTTGAGTATTAATCCTGTTCTTTGGTACATCAATGAAACACCCAATAATTATGGTAAATTCATAAAAAGTTGATTATGAATGAATAACTATTCACCTTAAGTGTTGACCTGCACTTTTGCAATGATCTTGCAACAATTGTGTATATTGTGCAATAACTGTATGGTTTCCATGCCTGAATTACTGTGTAAGAGAATTGCTTATTTAAGGCCTTAACTCATGGCTTGAAATTTGCAGTATCCTGATATCCACCGGATACTAGATTTTTGTTTTGGATACTAGAAGTCTTAACTTCAGTATCCCAATGGGATACAATAAAAATTTTGATAGTGCACAGCCACATAATCTGAAATAACGTCTTACAATGTAATGTAATGTCTTACAATATAACGTAACATCTTATTATGTAATGTAATGTCTTATAATGTAGTGTAACATCTTACAATGTATCGTAACATCTTCCAATTGTGCGTAATGTCTTGGAATGTAACGTAACATTTTAGAATGTAATGTAACATTTTAGAATGTAGTGTAACATCTTACAATGTAGTGTAATGTCATTTTAATGTAATGTAACTGCAGGCACTGTCACAAACTGTTATAGTTAATTTTAGATATTGCAAGTTGAGATTTTTGGTATACTAGGTATCCACTTGGATACTGCTGAAAATTGATTTTAGGAAAATTAACTAGGACCTTAATTATGCAAGACCTTAACTTGACTTCCCACCCAAACAGAAATGCTGTAAATAAAAAAATAGGTCCAAAATGTGTGCATGTGTTGATTGGTATAAATTGGCTATTGCTGTTGTATATATAGCTACACTTGCATTTTGTCTGATACCTGCTTAATTTTTGGGGACTGTAGTGTAGTGTTAAAAACTGAAGTTTTTATTTGTAAAGTTCTGCAGATTGTATGTCATATATACTGTATTATATGTCTTTAATTATTAGATCGAGTTTCTGAAGGCATACGAGAATTTGAAGCAATTCAAGACAGAGAAGAAGTGGTTCTATGCTGCTTAATGGCTTTGATTTATGCTCATAAAAAGGCAAAAATGATTGACAAGGAAAGTGTTCAACAGTTAGAAGCAAGACTTAAACAAACTCGTACAAGTTGTGGAGAAAATGCTTTGTACTTTGCTGGTATGTTTTTGTGGCATGCTGGTCGTCATGACAAAGCAAGAGAATATGTTGACCGTATGTTGAAAATGGCTCCTGACTCAAAGGAGGTAAGAATTAGTGTGAGGAGTTAAAATATATTATTGGTGTAGGTCCAGAAAGGTTTTGTGTGAGCTGTTAGTAACATGTGTGCTAAGTGTGAGACATGGGCTGTGAATGTCGATCAGCAGACTGCAGGATTGGAGTGAACACGCCAAACAGAGAACAGGATGGGCACAATAGATGTGTGGTATACCTTCATTGAGGCTAGAGTGCAGTGTTGCGAGTCAGAAAGAATGGGGATTGACTTGGTGACCTGATGTAAGGTTATGTTGTGAAGTGGAACCAGTTGAGTTGGCTAGGACATGTGAATATCTGATATGGAAAGATGAAGAAGAAGAAGGTTAGAACAACATGGAAAGCAGTGGTGGAGAGGGACAATAAGAGACAATTGGTTTGAGAAGATTAAGGATATGTTGTACCAAAGAGAGAGAGAGGGGGGGGGGGGGGGGGAGAAGTGAAGGAAACTGCTGTGGAGGTAAAGTACACCAGGCAAACCTTGCCTAAGTTGGAACCCGGTACTGTTGCTTACGAACGTGGAGCTACTGTATATACACTGTATAACAAGTACAGTATACATTGCTAGCAGGTCGCAATTAAGATACATGTATTTCTTCTGCATATTCTTTTTGCTCTGATTTGCTATTCACCCTCATCTACTGCTCATACATGTAGAACAATTATAGTTCTAAATCATTACTAACAGTCATTTGCAACATACTTCGGAAGTTCGTTCCGAAGTTCGCAAGTTCGTTGGGAAGTTCAAAATTCGTTTTGAACTCCGCATTTGATTGGCTGTTTGGTTCCTAGCAGCCAATCTTATCAAATGCGTAGTTCAAAACGACCTTTGAACTTCCCAACGAATTTGCGAATTTCGGAACGAATGTCCGAACATTTTGGTGAAAAGTGTGTTGCAAGTGACTTTACATAATTTGTGTATCTTTTTGGAGGCTTTGTCGATAACTCGGTATCGTAATTATATTTGTAATGTTTCGTCCTTGAGGATGATCATCGTCGCGTATGGAACGAAAAATTTCACATCGACCTCGTTCATGAATCTATTTGGTTTGCGTTCTGCTAAAGCAGAAACGGAACGGAGCCACCAACTGCCGATTGAAGGGAAAAAGTACCGAGGACGATGTGTGGAACAGTGGGCCAGGGGCGTGTCCCTGAAGAACGTAGTAATAGCGCAGAGCAGCTACGACACCTATCAAATGTCCTATGAATTCATCGATATGCATGAGAGTAGAGTCTAACACCGATACACGAGAAGTTGAGAATAACCAAATTCAAAAGCTGAAAATGACCCTTCCCAAAACATACAGTGTACGTATGCTGCGTTCAAGGATTTTTTTTACTATTGCTGAATCACTGCGAGTAAAAGGGCAGGTATTTGGCACAGTTAGCGACAAAGATATGAAGTTGCGTAAAGTTTGGTATTAAAGTTTGGTATACTCTGAATGAACCAGTGGAGGCGAGGAGTGCCATGCATGCACCATGGGATCGGCTAACACTTAGCTTGTACTCGCGCGATTGTTGAGGGAAGCGCGCAAGGAGCGATTGGCATGCAAAACAGATGGAATAATAGGCACATTCAAATAAAAAACTAAATAAGCCGGCAGTAACATTTTTGAAAATAAATACGCAGTGCTTAATTATAGACGTGTTTTGACAACATAAGAGAAACAGCATGATTATTGCTGCCCAACTAATAAACAACGCTTACAGTACATGTACGCACATTTAGGGTACAATTCTACGTGGGTGGATTGATCTAACGTGTGGGAGAGATTCTGCTGCCAAAAAGTCTATCAAATTCTTTGACGAAGCTTTGCAAGGGTAATTATGAACTTACATGTATCAGCAGGTTTCTTCGACCTTTTCTTAAAAACAAATATATCTTTTAAGTATATATATATGTGCTAAACAAACCTTTCATAAGAAGAATTGCCTTTTTTGCCCTTTTTAGATCCAGCACTTCGCAGAATATTGATGCACTTTTTGGAAAAGTATGTACAGATTTAATGGATCATTTTCGCTCACGTGGTCGGTGGCCCCGTTGGGGTAGTGAAACAATACGAAATGTTTGAATAAGAATAGAGTTCAATTCCCATAGGATAAAGATGGTACACCAATATGGCCGCCATTTCATTGTTTCGGTACACCAATATGGCCGCCATTTCATTGTTTTGGTACACCAATATGGCCGCCGTGACGTCAGATGAAAACGATCTATAGGGAGTTTATTTATGTTTGAGAGCTTCGGTAGACAGTGGCAGTATTGAATATTTTCTTAGTAAAGATTATTCTGCCACTTGTCATCTTGTATTTGTTTTTTTAAGGCATGGTTATTTTATGCATTTTAGTTTAAAGGATCGTAAAGGTGACACAGGTAATACGGGCAACATTTTTCTCCAACTTGCAACGCAACATTGTTGCATTGCAAGTTGAAAAGCGTTGTTGCACGTATTACCACCCACCTTAAACATTGTTACGCAACAAAATCCTTGTTGCAAGTTGAAAAAATTTGTTGAAAAAAGTAGACTCCAGTTCTAATTGCTGCAACATGATGATTCAACTTGCAAGAAAATCATTGTTGCGTGACAATGTTTAAGGTGGGTGGTAATACGTGCAACAACGCTATTCAACTTGCAACGCAACAATGTTGCAGCAATTTGTTGCTCGTATTACTTCACCTTAACCAGTCATGCAACGCTCATGTTGTTGTCAGCCGAGTAAACTATTTCAAAATAGGTAAAACATTAAAAATATCACAAAAAGACAGAAACAATAAATTTTCTCTTTTTTTTGAATAATTGAAAGGAGCAATTTAGTAAATATTAGGAAGGCTGGATTTTGCCGGATTGTACTCAAGAACAATAATGATAACGCCATGCATGGTGGGCATCTGAAAAATGGCGCGATTATAGGCGTTGATTGGTTACGTCCTTTTAACAAGTGTTTCTTTTGTTCTTCAATTTTTTTTGTATAAAACAATTTTATCCTAGCTTCATAAACTTCTTCAGTCTTCTTGTTTTTAAGAGAAGAGACGTACATGTAGCTATAGTTCGGATATGAGAATTGTGTGCGTAAATGTTTGGAAGCTGGAATAGCTGGAAGAACATTTACACATAAAACTTATTGTTTGTCACTCGACCTACAAAATGAAGTTACTATATATAGGCTGACTGCTTGCACAATCTGATACAAATGCAAAGTTTGCTTACAGTCCAGAATTTTTCAAGAAACCTTCAAAAGTGTTTGCTGGATATTATTGCATGTTATTTAAATAAAGAAACCTCTGAATAAAAGGCAACTCTCTGAATAGAGTCAACGTTAACTTATTAACGGGTGTCTAATTTTTAATTAGGAAAACGTTTTGTTGTTTATAGGCAAAATACCTTGTGAAGAAAAACAACTTTAGTTTAGCATTGGAGATGATAAACCAAGTAAGTGGTGATTGCAAGAGATATAAATAATATTCGATGAATGAGCTATCAATCTAATGACTATTCTATTGTTTCATTCAATTTTTTGAAGAGTTTTAATTGACTATTACATGTGGGGTTTTTAGGTTGTTGTGTCATATCCAACATTTGAGCCTGCTTTGATTGAAAAGATGAACATTCAGCTTGCTTTACAAGACTGGGAACAGACAATGGACGTTGCCCAAAGGTACGTTAATATTTTTTCTATTTTACATCGTCACACTATTCTGCAGTAGCTGCAGGAATCCGCGCAGTTTGACATCTCAACTGCTATAGACCAGTGAGCTCTATATATAACTGGAGTGATATCTGCTGTTCATTCACCAGGCAAAGATTGAAGTCAAACATGGCGGACATTTAGGCCTAAAGTACGTGTAGTTCCGTAGAAGACTGGAACTATACGTACTTCAGGCCCAAAAGGACCGCGGGCCCTGGGAACAAGATTGCCACAAAGATATCACTCCAGTTATATATAGAGCTCACTGCTATAGACTAGCACACAGACATGATCCACTGCATCTAGTTCTTAAATTGAGATTCCCCGCGTGATGCATCAATCGCGTTAATTAATGATATTTAAGAATTAGACAACGAGCCCAAGTTGTCTATGAGCTCATAGCTGACGAGGCGCAATTTAGTATAAACTAACTAGTCGGACAAATGCAAACTATTGTTTTAAAGAAACAAACTGAAACCTCTGTCAGCATAACGCGAATTGCTTTGCGTTTAAATTGACTCCTATACTAGCAGTCTATATCATTAATAGGCACTATTAGTGAGTGTCTTGATCAGCCAATTAGAATGTAGGATTTGAAATACGAATTCTAGTTAATACTATACTTCTCGTTAGTCTATGATTTTATTTTTAATTTCTTACTTTTGGTTTGTAGCTGATCGTTGGGTTTTCAATTAGAAATTGATTTGGGTTTTTCCAATTTCTTTGTTTTTAGGTGCTTGTCGTTGAATCGTTATTCTCTTGAAGTACACAAAATGAAAATAATGTTTTTGTTATGTCGCGATGGAAAATACGATGAGGCCGCGGACGGAATTGGTGAATTAATACAATACTTTGACCGACATGAGCCAAAAAGCCATCACTTGTATTATGAGGCCGGACAACTTTTTAGCAGAGTGGTAAGGGGAGTCGTCATTAGATTATGTAACCACTTTTAGAAAAACGACTATGATTAATCAAGTATGTTTAACCCTTTTAGTACCAATAGGTCTTTATTTGTACTCATATCGAGAAGAATTTACAGTTATCTTATTTGTTATTAATTCTATTTACATAGAGTACTGGCTGCACAAAATAACCATAAGGGCTAGAGAAAATGTGCAGCCATATAGGGCGAGAACGAATTTTGGAGGCGGTGCCCTTGCCCCCCCCCCCCTCCCCCCCTCCTCCCAGTAGCTACTGTACGTGCCTGTTGGTAAAGACAATTGAACGTTGGTGTTCTTGAGATCGTTTGAAGGGGTAGTTTCATTGTGCTTACGCTATACCATAATGAAATCTATCTCTCCAAACAATCCCAAGTAACTTTAGCGTTCCTAACCCGTCAGCAGTATTCAACTCGTTTTGGAAATGGTCAATAGTGAAACCCCAGTTGGGTACTCCAAGGGTTAACCTATCTTTCTTAACCCTTATAATGCCAAGGACGTACTCTAGTTTTTTACTTGGCTAACGATCAATGAAAGTGTGTATAAGACGCAACCTATTCTGTAATTCCTATCAATACTTTAGTTTCACCAACTTTATATCATTTTTGATATTTTTTAGTGTGGAAATAATATGTCTGTGCTGAAGCAAACATTTGAACTTGTGGCAAGAGCGCAGTCACTTAGCGAAACAACTGCTGAATATGCTACTGAGGTAACTTCGGTCAATCAATCAATCAGTCAATCAATCAATCAATCAATCAATCAATCAATCAATCAATCAATCAATTAATACATCAATCAGTTAATCAATCAGTTAATTAAGTAACTAATCAATCAATAAGTCAAAATTGTGATGATTATCAATTGCTTTTATACTTTATACTATCTGATTTATTCGTTAGTTTTCTTTTTAATTGTAGACTATTGTTGCTAGCGCTCAGCGACACACTTGCGCGGGTACCTAGCATTGGCGCTGTGACACTGGCGGTAATTGCTGCTCAAAAAAAAGGTGACTAGTCGCACAGAAAGTTGTGCTTGAAAGGCGTTAAGGGTCCCACCAGTTGTCACTATGTCGCATTGTTTTGTTTTAACTGAACTCTAGTGACACGGAGACAGCGTATAGTGTGTCTTTGGCTGTACGTTTGGTTTATGTACATAATTGTCTACATGTTGATTTATAGCTTGGTGATCAACTGGTAATGCAAAAAAAAGTTCGTGATGCCATGAAAAGTTATCGAACAGCTATGAATCTGGATGAAACTAGTGTACCAGCCTTGACAGGTCAGTGAACATTATTTTTCTAACCCACCCAATGTTGCTGTTTTCAGGGTTTTTTTCTTCCTATTACTTCGTAATCAAGGATTTCCATGGTTTTTATTACCACGTTTTCGACTTAGTGAACCGCTGTGTTGCTAATTGTTAATGAGAAGCATGGAAGAATTATCCCTGGTGGGTTGCACCAATCGTATACATTTCTCGTGATAGTTGTAAACCGTGGTTGGCGGTATTACGTCGGGGTCAAATGTTTGGCACATATACCTGATACTATATAAAGACCATGATTTCGAAGTAAGAGAGGGTGAAAATCGAAAAAGGCTCTAGTGGTATATACTGATTTCAAATTAGGACTGAATCAAGTATCCTATATTGTTGGAAGAAAACAAAAAAACTGAAGTCACCTAAGACAAATGAATTAATATGATACACGCTCGGGTACGAGGCGATACGTTGATGTGTGCTGGTTGACTCAATTGTTGGAGCGTCACAGCGTTACGTGTTGCATCCTTATCTGAGACTTCAAAACGTTCTTTCTTGAAATTTGAACATGACGAATAACTGTCAATAATTATTGTGAGATACTGTCGTGGCAATAGAAGCGTTCCGTAAAATATTGTTGCAATATATTCGTCAAGTTGAACAATTTAATATTTGATATAAGATTCGTTGACAACTTCCTGTTTTGAATTCTATTTTGAATTTGATTCGTGTTTGGCAAATAATCCTGTTTCTTATTCGTTGTTTAAAAACCAGAAACCAATTAAATTCAAAACAGAAAGTTAGCAATAATTTTCATCAGATGAATTGGTCAACGTAAGGAATATATTGCAATGATATTTTAGAAACGCTTCTATTGCCACGGGCCCACGACAGTAACTTGTAACGGTATTGAGAGAAATAATGTTTTGTTCTTAAAACTGTTTTAATTATTTTTTAATTAGGTATTATAAGATGTCAGTTACTGGAAAATATGATTGATGATGCGGAGCAACAGCTGGAGTTTCTCAATGAAATACAACAGTCAATCGGGAAATCCGCAGTAAGAAAAAACTGGCGAGTTTGCGTCATGCTTCTTGTCTCATCGCTAAGCCTCGCTTTGGGATTACGTGTTCTCTTAACGACAAAGTGAGACTTGGTGGTTAGAAAAGCGTGACCTAACCTTTTCTGTAAAATAGCATTTTTTAGTAAAATTCTTTGTTCAAGTTTATTTGCGTTAAATTTTATATACACATGATAAATTCAACGTTTGGAACGAACCTTATAGATTTGTTGATGCATGCAGGTACATTGTGAAAGGACCCCAGCTCTAGGTTATCCCTATATATTGGCACCCTGTTGGCAGTTCTTTCGTTTTGTTCTATTCTGAATAATCTATAAAATACCAGAATATCTTATTTCGCTTTGACTTTTTATTAACATATGTATTTTACTTTGGTAGGAATTATCCTATCTCGGAGCGGTTTTGGCACGAAAGAAGGAGACAAGATTTGAGGAAGTTATTGCCTTACTTAATGAATCTACGGATACTCATTTTAAAGATCTGCAGGTGCGTTTTTATTTAAATCACTGTATGACAACATTAGATAAAGAACTACAGTAGTAGATTGCCACCACTAACACAAAGACATCAAAAAGGAAATAATTTGCGAAATTAGTTAATTACGTAAAAGGCTAACGATAACACTTTCGTCCTAATAGTTATACACGTCCTAACTGTAAGCCTAACATTACCACTATATGCAACTTGTATCTCTATTCTCAAGGCCCGTTTACACAGGCGATTTTTAGTGCGATTTTTCTCATTCTGACGCATGCGATTGAATGGATGTCTCACGATTGTATTGAACCACTATAGCTTTGTACAAATGTTCAATGCATTCGTAAGTCAATCTATTCGATCGCATCAGTCAGGAGGAGAAAAATCGCAGCAAAAATCACCTGTGTAAACGAGCCTTTGGTGACCATCAGTAACCCTGTTAGTAACCCTGTTAGTAACCCTGCGTTACACTCTTAGGTTGACAGGGTATATAAGCTGATACTATTTTTCTAGTCCTAACCATACAACGAGTTACGAACTTTTCTTTGTTACTAACCTCAACACTTAATTCTAATAATAACCCAACCATCTTTGTAGTCGACGCGTGCTATTAACTACTATCTCTGATTTTGTTTGTTGCTAATTTGATTCCAGTTGCTTTAGAATTTCAACATGATTTGCGTATTTTAATAAGTAAACCATGTTGAAACCGTAAAAGGTTGCATATAACCTCTAACTATAGCTATTTTCTTTTTGCTTAACTTTTGTTATATTGTATTATAATTATGTCTTATTTGCATTTTGAACTATCTTATTTGGTTGATAGATCAGCTTGTTGATTAAAATTAATATACAAATTTCTTTTTTCGTATAGGGCGTTCCTCTTGGACTTGAGTACTTTTTAAGATTAAATCCAACGTTTTTATTAGAAGTTGTTGAAGAATATCTAATATTTGCACCTAATGAGGTAAGCTTATAAGATATCAACAAATATAAAGAAATATCTGGTGAACTTTAGAAGGGATGAAATACAGAATGTCTTGTAATTTTCTTCGTTTAACCCCAGATCAGTGGTCAGCCAGTATCTCCCATGTTAAAACGTTGTGCTGCTGTACTTGATCCTTTAACTAAAGCTACGCCTGGCCTTTTGCAAGGTCTTTATTTGATGACCAAAGTTCGTTATTTATCAGGTAATGTGCATGTTAAAGTGTCTATGAAGTGAAAAAATCATTGGCATTTTTGTCGTTTTAAAGTACATGCAGAGGAGTATGGTAGGACCACTCACTGAAAATTATAAAATAATCTGGTGCATAGCCTTTGCACTATTAACTCTCAAACGTTGCCATGGATTTTTGGAGAAATTTGGGCTTCGGTAACAATGCCTTAATTATGACGTACGCAGATGGACCAATACTGAAATCTACTGTTCTTATATGCATAGTTGTCCATTTGCGTACGTCATTAAGGCATTGTTATCGAAAGCTCAAATTTTCTCCAAAAACGTTTCTCCTAATTGCCATGGCAAAATATTTCAGTTAATAGCTCGAAAACTATACATCAGATTCTCTTGAAATTTTATGTGAATGCTCCTACCATGCTTTTCTGTTCATTAAAACAACAAAAAAGGCCAACGAGGTTTTTTACTTCATAGTCTCTTAATCAGGTACTAAGCTGTTAATTATAGACATTTTCTTTGAAGAGAAACATTATTTTCAGCTTGTGTATGCACTGAATAAAATTCTGAGAAAGGTTTTTATAATTCTTAGGAGATATCGAGACAGCGAAAACTATGCTGAACCACTGTCTTGAAAAACATGATAGATTCTCTGATGGACATATATTGATGGCGCAGGTAAATAATATCTACTGTATATTTTAAGCTAAGGAATGTTACATTTCACTCGATTAAACTGAATGTTGTATGGTGTAAGAGTGTAAGAATATACTACCAAATCAGTAGAGTGCTCGTCGGGCCCAAAACAACGACGCGTCAATAACAAACCTACCGCAAAGGAATGTAATCATGTGTGTGAGAGAGGTAAACAAAGAAGTTTCGATCGTTGAAAAGATCTCGTCAGTCAACGCCTTATATGTACACGATGTAAATATGTCCTGGACTTCCCACGGTAGTGTTTGCGTCTTTTAGATGTAACGTCGTAGATGTAATGCTGCCATAATAAACAACTAAAGAACCATATGAAATAAACTTGCCGTAAAGACTGCATTCTTGTACTCACGTGATTACATTCCTTTGCGTTAGGCTTGTTATAGACGCGTCGTTATTTTGGGCCCGACGAGCACTCTACTGATTTTGCTAGTGATTATACATTAAATAAGATCGAATAGGGACCAGTTGCGAAAATGCAAAATCAGGGCCTACTGAGACCTTGCGATGCTAGTGCAGTACTCTAACCACTGAGCTACGATATGAGCGACACAGTGATCAACGCTTTGCAATAGCATTTATTATTTTAACTTTATTGGATGCTAATACCCAAACGGGAAGAGCGCGAACGGGACTCGAAGACCCATGCGAGGCGCTCTCCCGTTGAAATATATATAGACCTATTGCTCAAAAACCACAATGCGCCACCACACACACACAAAACCCCAACCCCATTCCCCTGAATTCTACTGAATGGACAAAAGCTACAAACAATGAGTAAAACTAAATAAAATTCAAAAGAATGATGTTGAGGCCACGTGCACACAACGACGCACTGCGGAATTTAAGCAATTGGTACTTTACAAAACTACTCTCGGTGACAGAAACAGCTACCGTATAATGACCATGTACATGAAGGTCATATGAACGTCAAAAGTAGAAATCAGTAATGATAAGTATGTATCGGATAGAAAAGTTTTAAACGAAACCAGATTGCAGAGACTATTAGGCGGTGCTATTTTACAAACTGAATTCCAGAGAGGAACAATTCGGTTGAAGTAGCATTGCAGGGTCGCGAGTACATTTTTCTAGTCGGAAGGCCTTGATGTTGTATTTTCGCAACTGGTTCTAGTTTGGTCTTATTATGTATATATTCTTACACTCACAATTTTTTTTACCGATAATTCTTACATATATTTTAAAGGACTAAAAACGGGAGAGATATTAATTAAAATGTAAAAATAGAAGAAAGAAGTATAAGAAGTACACTAAAATGTTTATCTTTTAGATCCATTTAAGAGAAGGTGATTACAGAATGGCAGATCAGTCTCTGGAAGTGGGTTTAAGTTATAATTTTGAGGTAATTGTCTACATGTACATGGTATTTATTATTTCTTTCTTAATGTATCTAGTGTACTGCACCGCACCGCACCGCGCCGTACTGTACTGTACTGTACTGTACTGTACTGTACTGTACTGTACTGTACTGTAATATCATACAGTATGTATATTGTTTTTGTTTTTTTTAAAACAAGGTTAGAGAGTCTCCTCTCTACCATCTGATCAAAGCTTGGGTTCAGAAAAACTTGGGCAACCATGAAGAATGCATCAAAATTTTAAATACAGCAATGGGTTTGCCTGGTGTGAGAAAAGCAAGTAAGTGCATGGTGGTTTGGCCACATTTATTAAAAGAAATGCAACTGGCAGGCTAGTTATTATTTATAAAATGGGTTGCGTCTTACCCACGCTGTGATTGGTCAATTACCGTGTTTATATCAGGCTATGTAAACACGGTTGTGATGTCACGGCACATTTTTTAGCCTTATTTCATAAAAGAAATAGAAAATGGATGCCCTGTGTTTATATAACCTGATGCAAACACTCGAGTGAGTTGGGAGAATTCGAAAGTACTTATGTAAACCCTCGCCTACGGCTCGGGTTCACATAAACTTTCGAATTCTCCCAACTCACTCTCGTGTTTGCATCAGGCTATATAAACACGGGCGGCCATTTTCTATTTCTTAAATAGCGTATAGGTGAGCGATTGTGCTTTTGATTTGGGCTTCCTTGCCATTTTTTATATTATAATTTATTTATATGTACTATTTATTGAATTTTTTAGCAAATAAAATTGTTTAATGTTGAATGTTGATTTCTCTTAGTTCCGGCTGGTCAAGGCGGCAAGAAAGCGAACAGCATCAGTTTAAGTGATCGAGTATCTGTTTATTTGGAACTGGCTACTTCACATTCTCAATTAAATCACACAGTGAGTAATCTAAACGATTGTAATGTGTTTTTTCCACTTTTTTCTAATGTATGTTTAGTTAATTAATTGTATCGTGTGACTTCCAGCATGAAGCAGCAAAGATAATGCAAGATGCTATGAATGAATTTGCTGGAACATCAGAAGAAGTTAGGTACTGTAAGCCATTTTAAAACTGTTTTTATGAACTAATCAATTAAATTTAAACACCAATCTTGACGGGTACTGACTTAGAATGACCCATACAAGTGTTATACTCGTCTTGTATAACTACTCCTCGTTATAAGGTGAAGTAATACGAGCAACAAATTGCTGCAACATTGTGGCGTTGCAAGTTGAAAAGCGTTGTTGCACGTATTACCGTGACAATGTTTAAGGTGGGTGGTTGCGTTAAAAGTTGAAGAAAAGTGTTGCCCGTATTACCTCACCGTTATGTACTACGACAACCTCGCCGCCAAAATATTTATTTTTGTCTACTTTATTCCATTCACTTGACATAAATGTAAGATTTCCGTTTACATAAACTGATATTTGTAATAAATTCATAGTCTGTTTACAACCTGGATATATATCCTGTAGTAATCCAGGCTCTACATGCACAGACTAAACCAAATAATTACTTGAATTGCTGTTTTTTGAAGGATACAGACAGATCGTTGTTTTCAACATAACCTTGCGTTTATTCTCTTAGACTTAGTTGGAGTTATTTTCTGGATGTGGTCTTTTGATTAATGCATTTCGTCATTCAAGCTATCAAATCCTTTTCTGAAGTTGTTTTTCTGTTGCGTTTGTAATTTAGAGTAAGCATTGCTAACGCTGACCTGTTTTTAAAACGTGGTGATTTTAAAGAAGCTTTGGCTATACTAAGATCAGTCACTCCTGAGCAAAGGTAGGACATCTTTTCAGTTTCTTTTTAATATACTGTTATAAATGTTATGTAATTGTTACCCAATCAGAAGCCTATAAGTTTCGCCTAAATGTTTTGGATACCTGCCTGTTTGTCAGTTTGTTTGCCTGCTTGCCTGTCTGTTTGTGGTGTGTGTGTGTGTGTGTGTGTGTGTGTGTGTGTCTGTCTGTCTGTCTGTCTGTCTGTCTGTCTGTCTGTCTGTCTGTCTGTCTGCCTGCTTGTTTGTTTGTTTGTTTGTTTGTTTGTTTGTTTGTTTGTTTGTTTGTTTGTTTGTTTGTTTGTTTGTTTGTTTGTTTGTGGTGTCTGTCTGTCTGTCCGTCTGTCTGTCTGTCTGTCTGTCTGTCTGTCTGTCTGTCTGTCTGTCTGTCTGTCTGTCTGTCTGTCTGTCTGTCTGTCTGAATATTTGTTTAATATATTAATTTTATATAATGTTGTTTATTGTCTCAAGGTTGTGTTTAGCTTTCTTTTGATCTACTGTACTTCAAACTTTTTGTTTACAGCTACTTTATTCAAGCAAGAGAAAAAATGGCGGATATATACCTTCATCACCGGAAAGATAAAAGACTTTATGCAAGCTGTTACCGGTCAGTTTACTCTTTCGGTATATTACTCTTGACTCTTCAATACTAATACTAATCAATTTTGTCTATTTTATTATGTATAATTTGAATATTTTTACATGTTAGAACATAGCTGTGTTTTATGTATGAAGTGGCGACGAACTGCAAATATGCAACTATTTTGTTTTGCTCTATGAAGCAGCGTGTTCTGATAAGTAAGGTGTTTTAAAAAGTAAAAGTTCCAAAAAGGTGGTGAACGTGGAAGAGTTTTTGGAACGAAATACTGACGTTTCGAGCGGAACCCTTCGCCAGAGTAAATGAGCTTCGCTCGAAACGTCAATATTTTGTTTTTAAAAAATTTTTAAAGTTCAACACTATCTTTTTGCTTTGTTATATTCAAAATACTGCTTATATACCCAGCACGTTTTTACACTTTTGGATGTTCTAAAAGCCGAGGGCGATTGTTCTTATATCGGACAAAGACCTGATGCGAATGTTTAAGATTGCGTAATACTGTATGAGTTAGAAAAGAGAGAGATGAAATGAGTCCAAGTTACTACTGTTTAAAATATAACATAGTTGGGGATTCAACATATTTAGGATATTTAGAACCTTCTGAGGAGATTTGTAATATATCTTTCTCTTCTAACATTTTATTTTCATGGAATTTTTCGCTGTTAAAGTTGACGGAAGTGGCGTCAAAGGAGGAATTTGTCTATATAAAAAACCACTTTTCATTTTCCTCCTTTGACGTCACTTCCGTCAACTTTAACAGCAGAAAAGTCCATAAAGATGAAATTTTAGAAAAGGAAGATATATTACAAATCTTCTCAGAAGGTTCTAACTATTATTAATTTATTATCGAGTCGGTTTTCTTTGTTCTTCCGAGGTCTTTATATCGCATAAAGACCTTGAATAATAATTAGATACGAAATGAAGAAAAAAACAAGGAAAATCTTTGTCCAAGGTGGAAAAAATAGACAAAACTTTGTTGGAAAACATCCTCGATAATAAATTAAGTCAGATAAATCCCTCGTTCTCAGGATTTATCTATTATAAATATGTAAAATCCCCAACCATGATATAGGCACTTTAAAAATGTATTCGTTTGAGCTTTTGTCGTCTACGACATCATCGTAGCAACTTGGCCTCACTCGATCTCTCTCTTTTCTATCACAATATGCTACTGAAGGACAACTTTAATCTCTTACTGTAACTTTATGAGTTGTTTTTGCTAGAAAAAGTTGTTGTTTTAGTTATTTTATGCATGAGTTTGATATTATATTTGTTGTTATATATGGCTATATTATGTTTATACCATATTATATATTTTAAATACCTATTGTGTGTGAAATGTGCACCCGCTCATTAGTGAGGAGTTTGAATGATCACCGTGTACTTGAAATGGCTGATTTGACTCTAGCTTAACCAAGACGTAGTCAATATGCGACGGTTTTGTGTCTCTGAACTCTCATATCTACGCGTGTATGCGCTGTAGTAAACATTGTTTATTGAAGAAGAAATAAACACATTTTATAAAAATGGAAGACTTTTAAGATGAAAAGATCTTTATATGGCAACAATAATGCAATATGCGCTTAAACAATTTTTACTTACGCAATATTTTCTTATACACGTTTAGGGAATTGGTCGAAATACATCCAAGTCCTCACACTAGTTTATTGTTAGGCGATGCTTACATGAGCATTCAAGAGGTATGTTTGAGCACGTAGAATATCTCGCGCAAGGCTAGAACTTTGTGGACTGGGGTAAACCATGTGCTTTTACTATACACTTTTCGTGAAAGATAGAGCGTACATACTCTGAATACCTGAAACTCTTGTGTAAGCATAGCGAGAAGGCAGAGAGACTGAAGAAAAGCCTTTGCATGGTCGAATCGATTGAGAATTGCACTAGTCTGCGTATAGCTGGTGGTATTAGGGATTGGGGCTTGGGCACTAGGCGGAGTTGCACATTCACACTTAATTTAACCCGATTTATTGAACTATAGATATGTAGAACTAAATGCTGGTGTTTTGTGAAATAAAAACATAAGTTGATATAAAAACAAAGTAGGACACTAGATATACACTACTTTTGCATTTTTTCTGTATTTTTAAGCCTGAGCAAGCCATTGAGGTGTACGAAGCTGCACTGAAAAGGAATCCTCGAGATAGCACTTTAGCCAGTAAAATTGGTCAGGCATTGATAAGAACCCATAATTACAACAAGGTAATGTATGTGGTTTGTCAGTTTGTTTTTGGTACAGTTGTGTGAAACATAACTCTGGTTTATTTTTCCTGTTATTTTTAGGCTATAAACTATTACGAAGCTGCTGTAAAGACTGGAAACCAGGGATTCCTCAGGTAGATTAAAGCAACGAACGAACGAACGAACGAACGAACGAACGAACGAACGAACGAACGAACGAACGAACGAACGAACGAACGAACGAACGAACGAACGAACGAACGAACGAACGAACGAACGAACGAACGAACGAACGAACGAACGAACGAACGAACGAACGATCGATCGATCGATCGGACGGACGAACGGACGGACGGACGGACGGACGGACGGACGGACGGACGGACGGACGGACGGACGGACGGACGAACGGACGAACGGACGAACGGACGAACAAACGAACAAACAAATTAACCAAACAGCAAACAAACAAACAAACAAACAAGCAAAGAACAAACCCACCAACCAACCGATCAAAGCAAACAAAACAATAATGTTATGTAGATAGATCTCTTTTAAAAAAACAACTTGAATGATTTTTATTGATATATTTATGTATTAATTTTGTTGATAAGATATGATCTTGCTGAACTTTACATGAAAATGAAGAATTACGAGAAAGCAGAGAAAGTGATCAGAACAGCTATGGAACAACAGAAAGGTATAAATTAATGTATTTAATATTTTATTCCTATTGCTTTAATTTAAACAATTTAATGTACTCTGAGTCACTGTTCATTACAAATGGTGTGTCTTAATAAACTTTTTTTTCCTGTTGCAGGAACTGAACTTGCTTCGTTAATTGAAGAAAGTAAACTACTTGTTTTACTTTCTAAAATTCAGCAAAGATTAAATAACATTGAAGAATACTTCAAAGTATTGACCCAGGCTAGAGATGTACAAATAAGGTAAATTACCAATATTTTAAGTGTACAAAAAAGGGGTTGTACAGACCGCCTGGGTCTTTCTAACAAGTTATGTCACAACAAGCCGATCTCGGCATGAAACAATTCGTTCGTTCGTTCGTTCGTTCGTTCGTTCGTTCGTTCGTTCGTTCGTTCGTTCGTCCGTTCGTCCGTCCGTCCGTCCGTCCGTCCGTCCGTCCGTCCGTCCGTCCGTCCGTTCGTTCGTTCGTTCTATCCCAGATGGAGTTGATTTTTTTCGGAGGGAGGAAAACCGGGGAACCCAGCGAAAAACCCACTAAGCAGGAGAGACGAACTACAGTAAACTCTACTCTACATGGTCCAAGCTTGCACGAGAACAGGGTTATTCCCAGACTCATCCAAGTACTAACCCCGTCTAACCGGGCTTAACTATTGGTGAGAGGCAACGCCCTAACAGCACACGCCACCCGTGCTCCCCTAAATTATTTTTTATAATACTAATGGTTTGCCCTTTATACTGTTCGGATTTCTGAGGTTTGTGTTTGACGAGTGAAATCGTCTGGCTTTAGCAGCTTGCAGCGAGTATTTGCATCTAATTAAAATTAACTCACAGTGCTTGTTTTTGCACTATGAGGTCTTTTTAATTAGATGCACGTAGTCGCAGTGAGCTACGGGCCAGTTTCTGCGATGACTGGATAAGAGGCTTTGACTGAGTAAACTTAAGAAGATTTCATACTGTAAAACTTGCTAACTAAATAGCATATATTATATCAATTGACTGTTTATTTTCTTCATCTCTATTGCTTCTCTTGAGTCTGTGCCTTTAATTACGGAAGGATGCGGGGCGGTGGCACCAGAAGAAAAAGTTTGGGAACACTGGGTTAGTCTCAGTATATAGAAGCTAGTTACAAAATATCTAATCTTTTGATTTTTGGTTTTAATAGGGTATTAAAAAGAGTCGGCGTTGAGCAGCCAGATCAAGTACCTACGCAAAGATTAGTGGCTGCGAAGTAAGTTTTATTGTTGGGTGTTATCTGATGTCAAATTATGCTGTTTGCTCCCGGACCACCATCCATAATTTATTTTTAATTCTGGCATTTTAGGATTTGCTGCGATTTAGCAGAAATAGCTACTAGCAAAAGGGAATATGATCAAGCCATAAATTCGTATAAGGAAGCGTTATCGTACGATAGTTCTCATACTAAGGTAAACTATACTCTCAGTATCACTGTAAAGCAGCTTTAATTGTTACTTCTTACATAATTTTAAATGTCCATTTTTTTATTATACGGATACTGGCTTGTTTATGTTGCAACCAACAGTCTTTACAGTATTTTTAGTTATATTATAGGCGGTACAAGTATATCAAGGAGAATAGAGAGTGTGTTTTAAACAACAGATGATTATTTCTAGGCTATAAGGGATGTTAGAAGTGGTACGTCACGTGCATATATATGCAGTACGTATGCAAGCTTGGTGTAATGTAACAGACGTTCTTCAAAATCAATTGTTTGGAAAGTGTTTCGGGATCTAACCCCTAAACTTCTATAATGACAAGTTAGACGTTTTAATTATTGAGCTACTATAGCTCGGATGGATAGCTAAGGTTGGAAATTCACAGTCATATGTACTTCTTAAGTGATAGGGTTTCATACGAGATACAGATTTGACTTTAAGCTGTATATACTGTATAGTATACGTGTATAGATGTGGTAGATGTAGCTCTCCATTTCCTTTTGTCAGTATTAATCAAATAACCGCGTTACCTTTTATTTTTGCTATTTATCATGGGAAATAATCATATTACGTTTCATAAATCAATATTTAATTACATGCAATGGAAATGTATTCGTGCACTTTGTCAATTACCCAAGGTACGGTATTGTCAGACTGCTATAACTAAACGTTATTTAGGATCTTTCTTTTTCTTTATCATATGTAGGCCATGTTAGCGTTGGCCAAGCTGCACTTGTTGGTAAATGACGTCGATGCTTGTCAACAACAGTGTACCCATTTATTAAAAATGGACAAAGACAATGATGATGCTTTTATGGTAATATGTCTCTATGTGTGCATGATCACGGTCGACAATTAATGAAAATGCACTGAAAGTCACACTATTGTATAAATATAAATCACATTTTACCTGTCTCAAAATTTCGAAAGTTATTCGACACTTGACTATAACGAACAGGAAGCTAACCCAAATCAAATATTTATTATTGTGAAATTCATGAATAATTAATGAGGTTAAGAACGAATCCTAACGCGGCATTCAAATCACATGACTAACATAATAAATCTCAATAAAGGTCGAGTATCTAAAAGCATGGGGAGGGCTTGAAAAGTAACAGGGAAAACATGGGGTTAGTGAATAGAATTAAAAGAACCATGATCTAGTTTTCGAGCTAATTAATTCATTAACTTTCATACAGATTTCTTACTGAGCTAATTAATTCATTAACTTTGATACAGATTTCACACTCAAACCACCCGCGACTGCAAGAAAATATTACACACTTACAACAATTTAAAGCAAATATCTAGCAAGCAAGAGTTACTTCTTCACAACAAACTTAATCTTACAGTTGTTAAACGTTTTTGAAAGACTTTCATCGAAAATAATGAAATTATCTTGGATAATTATATTACATTTTCTAAGCAATCTATGCTCACCAGCCCGCAGACCAAAAATTATCCCGTTATAAAAATAAATCGTACAAAGTAACGACTCAGCTGTTGCGGCTCCTAATGGTCCTTTCTCCCAGAGTAGAGTCTCCTCTTCGGCTGTAATTTCTTTGCGATCCTCTTCTTCGATGCTACCGCGATGCCACTTTTTGTCGCATTCTTCATCTCTGCATCTAATGTTATACGAAATAAAGCAAACCTGAAATCCAAGCAACAATCAGCATTCAATAACTTTACGCACGTTCTGGTTGCCCCGTCCTCAACAGCGTGACGTTTATTCAAAGTCACCTATTGATTAACAAGAAATTCACAAATTATTCAATCCCTACCTACTCACCTTCTCTCGCCTTTCGCCAAAACATTGACTCCATTCTCTCCCTTTAAGTCCAGTAAATGGCGATTGATTCCACATATCAGCAAGTACAAACTTTTCGGCGTGTACCGTTCGCCATTCTGCTTCGCAACTTCGGTAATGAACTTAGACAACCAGAAGTTTACAGTATACGTAGTCATTTCATGTATAGGAACAGTTAAATCCTGTACATTAGCTAAAACCACTCCCTCAAAGCCAACAGTCTCTTGTATTGCTCTCTTGTTCGAGCGAGTCGACTGCCATACTTCAGAAACCTTTAATGCCCGTTTGGTATTATAGACAGTGTTTTTAGGTGTTGCTTCTGCAAGTAAACACTTTCCTTCTTCTGCAGTTTTTGCCGCACGAAAACGTTGCATTGACATGTTTACTGCAACCACGTTAACTTTGAAATGCAATAAACGAGTGCATAACTTGTAAATTCAAATTAGACCATCGCTAGAATACCAAGGGGAATATAACTCTCTACATACGTAATTATTCATTATAGTACTATTGTGAACTGTCGTTCATCAATAATCCATTATTAATTTCACAAGTAAGATAAAATACTCGCGGCCGATCTGTATGGGCATTAACAATGGCTCGCGCTACGCGCTCGCCATTGTAAATGCCCATACAGATCGGCCGCTCGTATTTTATCTATTACTTATTGACATAATTGGCAATGTTAAAAGAATGTGGTATTCAAAGCAGGATAAAAAAAACTTTAAAACTTTTCAACTTTTAAAAACTTGTTTCCCCACTTCTAATTATGGAGTATTGATATGCAATGTTACATGTTCTTACTGCTTTATCTTGCCCTTCTTTTAGATGATGGCTGAGTTAATGTTTCGAAAACACGATTATGAGTCAGCAATGTTTCACTTTCAACAACTTTTAGAAAGGAAACCAGGTAAACTACTCATAGGGAATTGGTTTATGGCTGAAAGACATTCGTTAAAGTGAGAGGTATCATCTAGTTTAAGAATTTTCGGACGCGCCAAAAATGTTCAAGACGTTTTGTTGATGATTCTATTGTCTTGTCAAGAAAAATCAGATTTTCTTCACGCACATTTATATATATACAAAATACAATTATTAAACTTATTGCTGAACGGTATTTAAGTAGTAGTTAAAACATGAACAGCGGTGCTTTATCAGATTTAAAACATGAGTAACTTCAAAAACAATCCATTTGGTAAGTTGATTGGCCTAGTAATTTTGAAAAATAACGTTGTCTAAGGGCCTGTTCACATGAGGCGAGTTATCTCGGGGGGTAGGGTTATCCCTACCCCCCGAGATAACTCGGTGTTAGTTTATTTCCATGTTAAAAAAGTAAACCGTTCACATGAGACCGAGATAACTCGGGGGATAGGGATAACTCGGTCGGAGCGATAGGGTAACCCTAGCCCCCGAGTTATCCCTACCTCCATGTGAACGCTTTCACCCAAGTTATCTCGGGGGGGGTAGGGTCAACTTAGGCATGCGTATTTATGCTGTTGCTCGGGATAACTCGGGGTGAAGCGTTCACATGAAGCTAGGGTTATCTCGGGGGCCAGGGACAACTCGGTAGTTGCGTTTTATCATGTGAAAAAGGGTCAACTTTGACCCTAGCCCCCGAGTTATCCCTACCCCCCGAGATAACTCGCCTCATGTGAACAGGCCCTAAGCCGAGAAAATCAAAGCTAAAGTTGATGTAAATCCTGCAGGAGGATTTTTTATCACGGACATGGTACTGATTTCCTTTGTGCATTCCTCATGAATTATTAATGAGTTTTTGAAGAGATGTTATTTCTTTTGGTTATACTATATATGAATAAAATATGTGACTACGGAGGAATCAAGATTTCCGATTTTAGTACGGTTATACTGTCAGGTTCATTTAGTCTGACGCCATTTAGAACAAGGCGGCCGTAGGCATAATACATGGAAAGTTATTTGTTTTTGGCACTTCTTTCTTCATAACATTTAAATACTGGGATCATGCAGTTGGGTATTCTTATTGTCAGGTTCCTTTTAGTACTATTTAAACCTTTTAATAGTTATTTTTTTGACTGAACAAAACATTTTTTTAAAAACTGGTTGATATCTTAAAAAAACCTTCTTCTTACTCACTTCGTATCAAACTAATGGCTGCGAATCAACTTTATTCTAGATCAGTACGAAGCTCTGGGACGATTACTTGATCTTTTACGAAGAGCAGGAAAACTAGAAGAATGTGATAAGTTTTTGGAACAAGTAAGTTTGTTGGTATCTTAAACAGTCTAGTTAAAATTATAATTAAGTTTATTATTGATCGAGCTTCAAGTCTGTATACACTAGTGAAATACACGAGTCACAAACTTGAGAAATGAACGTGCAAGGTGCATTATGGGACACTGGAAATGAGTAAAATTAGTTGATTGAGCTCTTGTGTACCATGGAGGTCGAGAAAATAACAACGATCTAAAGCTGATTTTCTACTAGACGTTCTTTCCCACGCGAAGCGACTTTCTTTTGTTAAAATTGAATGGATTTCTAATTAGTTCCAGTCTATAGCTTACTGTATAAGACAAAAGAAAAGATCGCTGCTCGCGAAAACAGGCTTAAAGCTGCATGATATCCACTTGGCGACGTTTGTGTGGGACGCATGACGTTTTCTTTTGTTTTAGAAGCTCTGGATTGAAACTAATTAGATATTATGCATGCAATTTTAACAATAGAAAATCGATTCGTGCGTAAATGGAACAAACTGAATTCCGCCGTAAATGTTAAGTTGTAGTTTGGCGACTTGGTTGCGGCAAGAAGCGATTGTCCAACCATGGACAACGTTGAATTTGCCAAGGAAACCATGCAATGGTCAGCGTTTACACATTTGCACGTTCATACATAGTTGACCAACGCACTATAAATAATAGCCAAATTGTTATGGCGATAAACTACCTACTATATACAAGGAATAGTTAAGAATTATTATAGGCAAAATTGGTATTTGGTGGCTACTGAGAAATTAGGCTCTGTAGGTTCTTATTTCTATATTGCCGCTCCCAAGACTAATAGCGCTCCGTCGTGATGACGTCACTATTTAAGTTTGTCCGCTTTTACCCATACTTCTTGCAGTCCGAACAATAGCGGGTGAAGTCTGCACGCAGGCTATCCGAACAATAGATAATGGCTCATTTGCAATAATTTGAAAGTCAATTTTGGTTTGTTTGTCTGCATTTTGTGCTATAAGTATCAGCTCAACGGTACGCTATTCATGTGGTATGTAGTTCCTCTGATAAATCACTATATTTATGAGAAGTTCAATAATTATTGTGTTGCTCAATTTAATTTTAACATTGCTTTACATTTTCTGTATTTTCAAATTCCCTTAATTCTAACCACCTTTCGAGAGGGGAAAAAATGAGACTACTGCGCGTGCGCTGTGTATTAGAAATAAAAATAGAATTAACTATTTCTATTTCTATTTTAGGCTGAAAGGTCTCCACGAGCTGGAAGAGATGCAGGGCTAAATTATTGTAAAGGAATGAATGAATGGTGAGTTGGCTTAAATTATCGTCGCCAGAATATCTTGGGACAAGTCGAATTAGTTATACTTTTGATTTTTAGTTGATTGCTGTTTATATCCTATAATTTTTATTGAATGATTTGTCCGATAATGTAAAATTACACAAATTAAATATGATATTATATTTAATTTGTGTAATTTAAGTCTGTGAACAGGCTATACTGATAATAAGGACAACGCAGGGGGAAAAGTGACAAACGAATTAAATGGTTGGCCATGATTGTATAGGCTCGATTCCAGCCTTTGTGAGCCCGCGTTCCTGCGCCCACACATGACGCATCACGCGGTTGGTACCAATACCAGTGGTACCAATAAAACAGTTTCTAAAATGGAGCTTAAGCATTGCTTGATTATTTCTTGATTATTTCTTGATTATTTCTATATTTCTTGATTTTTACGTGTGTACTGCATGCTTCGTAGGTTTAATTTCAAAGTACAAATATTACAGTGAGGCAATGCTTGAGTTACAAGGCAAACCGATTGTAAGGTTTCCTTTGCTTTCTCTTTGTTTTGCTTCTTTTTATCAAGGATATGATACGGGAACTCACATGATCTAGCATTTACCTTCTTTCTTTCAAGGTATAAAAACAACCCAACTCAAGCCTTGAAATACTTCAACTTAGCAAGGAAAGATTCAGAATGGTTGGTATTTTAACTTAAACTGTCGCTCATAAATAAGGGCTATATGTAGATGTCGAACCATAAGCGAGTCGAACACGTAATCTTTTGCGTGGTTAGCGCTCTCGCCCTTGAGGTACTACTCTATATACTCTGACTTAGGTAAGTTATGTAATAAAATAACATTACTTTAACATTAGGGTATATTTTTAATTGGTTTAAAGTGATATATATTGTTTCTCATAAATATGAACTCGTGAATACTATAATATTTACATAATAATTTTATTTTTTTGTTCCAATGCTGTCGTTTCAGGGGTGAACGAGCTACATACAATATGATCGAGATTTGTTTAAATCCGGACAACGAAACGTTAGGTAAGAGCGATGGTCTAATGTTTATGCAGTGTTTTATTAACTTTAAAAAATTTGAGCGCGCAGCGCAGGAATTTTCAGACTTGATAAAACACGTTATGTGAGTGTTTTGATGAACAGCTTCAAAAACTATCCATTATATTGGTAGTTTTTGCTTTCTCGTTCAATTGCTAATTAGGATGACGATCTTATTTAAAGTTCTATGTTCATTAGTATTCATTATTATATGGAGAAGAGTATTTTACTAGCAACTAAAACACTCGTAGAATCCATATTTCACTACATCAGGGAACCGAGTGGCGTATTTCTCATATGTAACTCTCGCGAGTGACATATCGACAAGTCAAAATTTACGCCTTTTTCCGTAAGTTTCGAATCAAGTAAATTTGAGCCAGTAACTCTCTTTAATTCAGTTTTTCGCGTAAAATGACGTGTTCGAATAAGCTGTTGTATTTTTCATTTGTATTTTCTAAAAGTTTTAGGTCAAGCGGTTGTAGTTTTTGCATTAAATCCAGTTTATCAACATCACTTCCACGTATAATTTCATTGCCCATGTAATAAATAGAACATTACACGGTTGCTCAAAGATATGGATTTTATGTTCTCGTGGCAAGAGCAATATCTCACTCGTTCGCTGCGCTCACTCGTGAGATATTGTCCTTGCCACTCGAACATAAAATCCGGCATATCTTCTCGCCACCATGTAATATCCCCTTTTTATATAAAATTTCATGTTTATTATGCCTTACACATGATCAAATACGTGCTTCCAATTGGAAAATCTACATTAAATATTAATGAGTTTTGAAGTTTTAATTACCCCAGACAATATTATATATATATATATATATATATATAATAGTTGTAAAAGTAAAAAGTTTGTGTCCACGTGGAAGAAGAATGTTTTATCCTGAGCGAAGCAGTCCGTCCAACTATAGTTCACAAACCAAAAAAGAACAACACATTACGTGATAATGACCAAGTGGCTCAATTACTAGTAACTTGTATTTTAATCTACTTAATTGCATACACAAGGATGGAAAATTGACCTGATTTTAAAAGCAGTGTATAATTTTTCGAACCGCAATTTGCATTGTATACTATAGGCGGAGAGACTTTCGAAGTAATGGATACCGATCTTAGGTAAGTATATAAACGTGTGTCGTCAGTTTATGTGTACAGTTACAGTGTTTACACTTTTTTACTACTATCTTGTGTTTGTGTCTAACGTTTACACCCATATATATACTGCATGCTACCTCGTACGTGCGCCGTGTGTCTTCAACGTATTCTTGGTAGACTCTAGTTAGAATACGCGTAAAAGAAAGCATTTCCCGTTCATTTTCTTACACAATTCGTCACTATGTAATATTGTTGAAATATTATTGCAATTTTATATTCATGAAAAAAATTGACTCTCATTGTTGAATTTAAAGTGCCTATGTCATCCTCAGGGACTTTACATATTTATACTAATTGGAACATTCTGAGAAGATTTGTAATATATCTTCTCAGGCGAAAATTTCATCTTCATGGATTTTTTTGCCGTTGACGGAAGTGACGTCGAAAGAGGAATTTGTCTATATGAAAACCACTTCACAGATTCCTCTTTTGACGTCACTTCCGTCAATTTTAACGGCCAAAAAATCCATGAAGATGAAATTTTAGGGAAAGAAGATATATTACAAATCTTCTCAGAAGGTTCCAAATATCCTGAATATGTAAAATCCCCAACCATGATATACGCACTTTAATGATGGTATTATTGCGTGTTCTTGTTGTAGTAATCAAGCAGAAAAGAAAGACTCACAAATGGCGGCTGTAAAAACAGCAGAAAAGTTGTTAAAGGTAATTTTTTTGTAATCGTCTTAATCATGTTGTTGTTTTATCATAGATAATGGAGGGGAACTGGATAGGAAACTTAAAACGACCTTACGAAACCGGAAACGATGTTTGCACAACTTGCTGTGGTAATTATGCGCTTGTCCCATGCATGGGTAAAGTCAGACACTACTGAACTTAAGTGATATTACACTATTGTTTAATTTCAGCAATAGCTGATCCTGGTCAAATGGGACCACCCGTTAGGTGCATATTAGCTGCTTATAAGTGTATAATTACCTTAGCAAGTTGTGCAAACACCGTTTCATCGTTTTAAGTTTTCTATCCAGTTCCCCTTCCATTATCTATGGTTTTATCCATTGCAAGGAAGGCGTATAGTCTTAGCAAACTGGAAAGATCCCGGTTTCAAGAGAAGGCAATATGGTGAAGTAGGGCTTTGGCGCTCTTCTACAATCTAAGAAGCTATCTAATTCTAACCGTTCACGAGACTTGATCTCTGTGTCTATAGAATCTCACTTTTTAACTTTATTTTCCATATTGGGATGGCCTAATGTCAACCAAGAACGAAGGGTATTTTTTTAGACTAAGGTGTGAGCGATTTTCTCTTTCTTCCTCAGTTTTTCTCTTGTATACTCCATTACTTCAGTTCTTGCATACGCTTGGAAAAAACTGATATTCTAGACAGTGAAGATTCTCTAGATTCCAATTAGCACCCATTTTTGTGATTATATTTGAACTGAAATATAACTGAAGTCAGTTATATATGCATCATGCATGGGTCAGCGGTCGAGTACATAAAAACGTTTTTCTAATGGCATTAATATGGTTCAACCCATGTGTGTGGTCACGTATTTTCGATTATTTAAAATGTCTATGAAACGAAAATTAAATTTGTCTTATTTGAAAGGACGCTTAAAATGATAGAGTAACATATTTTGCAGTTTTTCGTTTCCTTGCTTCGTTCTTGAGATATTTCAGTTTGTTTGATGTAAATGTCGCATGTTGCGACGTCACCGTGCATAATGAGTTATCGAAAAACGTTTTATATTGTCAAATATAATCACTTGAAAATCTACCTGTTTGAAACACACGCACATGCTTCCTTCGAATTATTTTGGTTTGATAATAACAAAGATATATAACTTTTTTCAACAACTCATTATGCACATGTGACGTTAAAATATTTAATTTGTATATCAAACAACTTGAAATATCTCAAGAACGAAGCAAGGAAACGAAAAACCTCAAAAGATGTTACTCTATCATTTTAAGTGTTCTTTCAAATAAGACTTCAATTTAATTTTCGTTTCATAGGCACTTTAAAATGGGGTTTTGTTTTTCAGGAGATCAAGCCAAAAGGAGCTTTAAAACATCGCATTTTAGAGAACTACGCGCTAATGGCAAACAAAAATAAATCAACTATTGAAAAATCCTTGTCAGCTTTTATGGAGATTGCTACGGCTGAGGTAAGGAAAATGGTTTACCATTATAATAGTGTGATATGAGTGTCATGAAAACAGCTCCCGTAGGATTTTCGTGCTAAAGTTGTTTTTTCCCCCTTTTTTGAGTTGACTATAGATGTCAAACTATCAGAAAATGATGGTGTTCAAATTTTAGACCACTCGACATACATATATTTTTTGATTGTTTGATGTTTAGTCAACTCAAAAAAAACCTGAAAAAAGAAACAAAAATCAACTTTAACATGCAAATCCTACGAAAGCTGTTTTGATGATACTTCATGCCATACTATTTGGGCTAGGCTAATATATATTAGCCCGGGGCAATTAACTTGATTTATGCGTGATTGGGAGTAATTATTATAAATAAACAACCACGGTACATCAAGGAAAACCCATGTAATCATGAACTAATTGTGTATTATTTACCTTATCGCGGTGCACACATGCCTTCTGTAAATGGGATCTGTTATAGTTTAAAGATACGAACTCAAACCTCGTTTTTTTTAAAGAATTGTTTGGTCCAATTTGCGCAGCTATTTCTTTTAAAATATTATGATACCAGAGTTATATAAATGCTGTATAACAGTTGTCATTTTTGCTTCAGCGTGACCACATTCCTTCTCTTCTGGGTATGGCAACAGCTTATATGTACCTAAAACAAACACCACGAGCCCGCAATCAGCTCAAACGTATTGCCAAAATGAACTGGACGATGGAGGTAAGCCACTGCAGTTATGTTGACCTACATTATTACTTAACTTGGTCAAAGCATACACTGTATGCATAAATCGAAATATAGTAAGGTCCACGAGCGAAGGCCCACGTTTTTCTCTGACGAAGGGCCTTCGCTCGAAACATTAGACAGCTCCTAACTATATTTCGATTGTTGTTTCAACACTGCCTACGCAGTACACTAATTTGATTTCACTGTATGTATAAAGATGACCGATATAAACATTTAAATTAGCCTTTCCAGCCTCGTTCTTGTGTTTAAGTTCTGTTCAATTATAACTCAAGAACGAGGCTGGAAAGGCTACCTTATTATAGGAAATTAACGATGCACTAAATTAACGCGAATTTTAAAATTTCGCGTTAATTTAATTAACATTAATTTGTGTCATCGTAAATTTCAAGTACGCAAGTTTTAGTTATCGTTAATTCAAAAGTCCTTGATTTGTTTTAATAAAACTAACTCTTTTCAACAAAAATACAGTATACCAAGGTAGGTAAGAAAAAACATCAGTTGTCCTCTTCACCGTCACTATCACTATCGGATTCAATAATCTCTCCATCATTTAATAGAAGAAGTACTGGATTTGCCCCATCTTTAGACCCGTATGCCTAAAGACATTACCGGTAGTCATTACCATAACATTTTGATGTAACAATGTAAATAGTATAGAATTGCCGTTGAGTTTTGTTTTTATTTTTCCAAATCGCGTTAATTTAATTAACGGTGTTTACCATGGAGATCAGATTCGCGTTAATATAAATAGATTTTAAAAGTCCTACATACAATTCGCGTTAATTAGATGTCACGTTTATTTAAGTCGTGATAATTTAGTGCATCGTTAATTTCCTATAATAAGGTAATTTAAATGTTTCAGTAAAAGAATATAAATTGGCGGCCATCTTCATAAATGGATGCACGGATGGCGTGTGCTGTTAGGGCGCTGCCTCTCACCAATAGTTAAGCCCGGTTAGACGGGGGTTAGTACTTGGATGGGTGACCGTCTGGGAACAACCCCGTTCTCGAGCTTGAGACTCATGTGAGTAGAGTTTAGTTGATCTCTCCTGTGCTCCGTGTGTTTTTCTCCGGTTTTCCTCCCTCCGTAAAATCAACACCTAGGGCTTAGCTGGGATCCGTGGTCTGAACTGGGTCGTATGGCGTCTGCTTAAAGCGCCTTTGATATGCCTCGACACGGCCACTTTGAAAAATCCTTAGGAGTAATTTGATTGTAAAGATACACGTTTGATGTATTCTAATTAAAGACCTTTACCTTTACCTAAATACGGTGTATACCATGTTTTGCTCATCCACGGTGGGAATAGCTGTCTTTCGCATCTCATTATTGATTTTTTATTGTTATTTTGCTCTGATTGGCTAATTTTTTCGTATCTCATTATTAATTTGTTATTGTTATTTTTATCTGATTGGCTAAGTTTTGGTCACATGATTATCTTTCTTATATATAAGCTCGTTGTTTGTAGGCTCTTTACGTTTCGTTCTGGCGGAGAGCCTTCGCTCGAAACGTTAGAAACTACGTTCAATATTTTCAGCAGCACTCAAACCTGGTTACTTGGTTCGGTATTTTGGTCTTCAAGAGGAACTGCTGACACAGCACTCTACTTGTTTATCTAAGTATTTTTGTATACAGCATAATGTTGTGTTTTTTATCTTATATTTTTTGTCAGGAGGCAGAAGAGTTTGAAAGAAGCTGGTTACTGTTAGCAGACGTTTATATTCAGGTATATGACATGTCTATTCGATGTGGAAACGTTGCAAGAAAAATATATTCTTGCGTGCCTCCTTGTGTGAAAACGTCCCGTTAATTTTGATTCACATTTGTGCAGACAATAGACCTTTCCACATGAAATTAATGGATCACGTGATCTTTCTTTTTGACATGTCTAATTGGCTAATGTCCAATATTTGTACGATGTTTTAGATGTCCGAAATTTTGCGAGAGCCAATCAAATCTCTCAACGCGTTATCCACGCACTTGATGCGGAAAGGTCTATTACAAGCCGACAATTATATAGCCAAGTTTGAGCCAGAGAAAAACGAACACCATGCAGCACAAAAACATCTTCCAAACACATGCATTAGTTGTGATTGTATATGCCTGACAATTAATGAAAGCCAATCCCCCCAGTTTATCGGCTGTTTCTGTATCGGTTGTATAACGTGGTTTTATAGAATTGTGTATATAATGGATATAAACAGGCTAAATACGCTTGGAATAACTTTCATCTCTTTTTACATTTTTTAGAGTGGAAAATATGACATGGCTGGAGACTTGTTAAAAAAATGTTTAGATCAGAATAAGGTAAAGGAATGTTCTTATTTGTGATGTAATATTTGAGCAACGAGAGTGTTTCACCGGGGTATTCAAACACAAGGAAACAATGGAGTGTTGCCTGACTGTAAAGTTTTGCTTGCGCTTTTCACTGGGTTTTTATTTTCCGCGCAATTTTGGAAATTGTCCGCACTATAAGTGTATAACGTAAATTTTGGTTGCAACCGCGCAAATTCCATAGCCTGTATAGGATAAAAATTTCGCGATATTAACAATCGCGAGCAGTTTTGCTTTTGGAAATATCGGGCTGCATACAGGCTACGTCGTCACCGCGCGATTAGTTAACAATCGAATGGCTTTTCTGGGGGGGGGGGGGGGCATGGCCCCAGACCCCCATGGAAATGTACACCACGCCGCGGTATAAATTAGTTCTACAATTCAACTTTCCCGTGGATAAATTATGCTTTACAGTCTGGGAGTATTGTTGTCCATTGTTCTAGTTTCAATAGAGTTGAATAACTTTAATTTGATGTCTTTCTAAAATAAGACTACAGTACGAGACTGTACAATAGATTCTACCCGCATATTATTGTTAGTGATCTTCAAATATGGTAATTAAATATATATGCAGCAAGTAGAATCTACTGTGGCTTTGTACCTCCTTGTTCACATGAGGCGCGCTATCTCATGTTAGTTTATTTCTATGTTTGAAAAATTAACCGTTCACATGAGACCGAGATAACTCTGGTTCAATAATAACAATTTTATTTGCACCCTAAATTAATACACACATAAAGAAAAAGTAAATAGAATGTTAAATTAAACTACTATCGAGTACATGCTACCTGTAATAACTATAGGAGCTAAACGTCAGGCAGCACAAGCAATTTTACATGAATAAAAAAAAATTGCCGTGATTAGTACAAAATAAACTAAAAAACAGACAAAAACATTTAGTTCAAGACACAGAGCACGTAATAATGTAACATATTCATTAATACAAGAAACACAGAAAAAGAAATTGTAGCTAGAATTAGAGAACACAACATCATCCGAGTAGTGCAATTAATATTTTTCAATAAAATCAATTTTTTTTTTTTTTAAATGTTATTTCTGATAAAATCCTCCTGCTCGTTTGTTAAACAGTACATCAACATCGTTCCATACCTTTGCACCTGGAATCGTATATATTAAGGCCTGGCCAAACGCTTTCAACATTTCATTCAACATCGTTCAACATTGTTGAATTCAACCGTGATTCAACATGTTGAAAGCGTTTGGCCACCCTGTTGAATGATGTTGAACGTTGTTGAATGGTGTTGAATGATGTTGAACGAAATTTGAACATGTTCAAATTTTCGTTCAACATGCGTTCAACAATGTTGAACGATGTTGCTAGACTTGCTCCCAGTCCGCCTCTTAGCGCTAGTTTTTGCGGGCCGGTGGAAAGGCCGGCGAGCGGAAAGGCGGGAGAGCGGAAAAGCGGGAGGAAAGAGACGGACTTGTTTCGCTTGCAGGTTTTTGAATCTAATTAAATATTCTGGCGGGAAATCGCTGAAACGTACATCGCCCTGTTTTGACGTGTTTCGGGTTGTCGTACATGCAATGGAAAGTGGTTCTACCCCTACTAAAACGTTTTCAAGAGTTGTTCAACTCCAACCTCCAAAGAATGTTAAATCACGGATATTAGATACTGTGGATCCGAATTACGTCACCGGTCGAAAAATTGACCGGTGAATTTTGGCGCGCTGCAGGTGGGAAAAGTCCCTTTCAACGAGGAACCGAAAGGTCAAAAATGTTTGAAAAGGACTTTGAGAAAGTCTACGATGTTGCATGAAATGTTGAAAGCGTTTGGCGAGGCCTTTATACATTTTATTAGTTCTTACCCTTGGAATTGAGTAGGAAATTTTGCTTGAGAATCGTATTGTCAATATACGATTATAAATTATATTGTATATACGATTATAAATTATATTATAAATCGTATTGTCAATATACGATTATAAACGGTCCTAATTAGGCTAACGGATAAGATTTCTCTAAACAACTTTTTTTTGTGTTTAGTCTTGTTGCAAAGCATGGGAATATTTGGGATTTATTATGGAAAAAGAACAGGCTTATAAAGATGCTGCAAAAAACTACGAAAATGCTTGGAAATTTGGAAATCAAAATAATCCAGCGATCGGTGAGTAGTATTTTTTCAACTTCATGTACTATTTATATCCTATTTATTGGAAGGGAGGTCTCAAAAGGATTGAGCGTCGTTGTACGGATATACTGTAGAGAGAGAAAAAACCGCGGTAAGAAATCATTTTTTATCTTTCCAACAGTCTTTCGTTGTTCTCGTACATCTAGTTTGTTTGTTTCAGAAGCATTTGGGTAATTAGTTAAAGATGAAATGAAATAAAAATTAAGATTGCTGAAAGTAATAAAGAATGACTTTTACAGTTTTTCTGTATCTCACTTCGTTCTCAAGTTATTTAGAATTGTTTGATATGTAAATGAGATAAACTATGGTGTGACATGATAAGTTGTACGTATACATCTAGTGAATGTGGTACGTTTGCGAGCTTAGTGTAATGTAACAGACGTTCGTTGGAGGTTCGTCAAGCTCAATTACTCAGAAAAGACCCCAGATAGGGTTCGAACCTGTCATTAGAAGGTTCCAGGTTCGAACCCTGGGAAGCACGGGTGGCGTGTGCTGTTAGGGCGCTGCCTCTCACCGCTGTAGTTAAGCCCAGTTGGACGGGGTTAGTACTTGGATGGGTGACCGTCTGGGAATGGCCCCGTTCTCGAACTTGAATTTCATGTGAGTAGAGTTTAGTTGGTCTCTCCTGTGCTTCGAGGGTTTTTCGCAGGGTTCTGCGGTTTTCCTCCCTCCGTAAAATCAACACGTTAGGTCTTAGCTTATGTCGTGCACTTTTAACACGAGCCTCTGGCTCGGATGATTGGGCGACCACATCCTGTGTTTACGACGTTAAATAAATCATTACTCATTACTCATTACTCTTTTCTGAGTAATTGAGCTTGACGAACGTCCACCGAACGTCTGTTATAATCTAAGTTATATGGAAAATCATGTATATCTCAGACATTATTAATCGCCCAGAAAATACGGTAAATCATATAAACTATGACGTAGAGTTATATGAAGATCATTGGAAATTTATTTGAAAATGATATATATTTTTGGATTATTGAACCAAATTACTTAAAACTTTGCAAATACAAAATATCACAAGACCAAATTTCGTTCAATAATTCGTTCGAGATATACATGATTTTCCATATAACTTACAATGATCTACACATAACCTTACATCATAGTTTATCTCATTTACATATCAAACCAATCTAAATAATGTTTTTTGTATGTTATTAGTGTTTTAAGGTTGAGTTAGTAAAGTTGTTTTTTGTATGTTTTTGCTGCACAAGCTGTTGTATAAGTTAAACTCATTCCTTAGTCTATACCATCTGAATTTCAGTGGCTCAATGGTGAGAGGTGCGTCCAGCTGGCATTCGGAAGGGGTGGGTTCGAGTCCCGTCTGGAGCTCAGAATTTTTCTCTGAGTTTAACTTGCGACAGCAAAAACATACGAAAAAATCTAAATAACTTGTGAACGAAGTGCGATATAGAAAGACTGTAAAAGCCATTCTTTATCACTTTTAGCTGATCTTGAAGTTGAAACGCTTGGAGGGACATGGATAAACGAACACGTTATAGTCTCTAAATAATCTAAAGAATACTGGCGATCGTACCTCGTCACCAGTCTTTAATTCGTTTTATTAATGAAAAAATTGTAGAAATATTTTAAGAACTTCACGCGTATTTAAATATTATATTCATTTTTCTTTAATACAAAGGTTACAAGCTTGCGTTTAATTATCTGAAGGCAAAGCGGTTCGCTGATGCAATTGATGTCTGTCACCAGGTAGGAGATAAAACGTCTTGCTGAATAGCGGTATATATATATATATATATATATATATATGTATATATATATGTAATATTTATAAACCGCGCAGGAGGGCTTTATCGGATATAAAACACGAGGCGATAGCCGAGTGTTTTAGAGCCGATAAAGCCCGTACTGCAAGGTTTTTAAATGGCTTCTAAAAAGAATCACTTCATACGTTCATTGGCGTAGTAATTTTGAAAATTAAGCTTATCTCAGCCGTTAAAAACCAGCGAGAAACTTAGAGCGAGTCTATATCACATATATAGATCCGATACGCTCATGATTTTTCTTTGTGTTTTCCTCATGAATTATTAATGAATTTTAGAAATATATATATATATATATATATATATTTCTAAAACCATTAATAATTCATGAGGAAAATTCAAAAGAAATTAAGGTTTACTCAAAGTCTGTTTACCCCGGTACAGAACTGATATCAGTGTCTGTAAATGTGCTACAGAACTGTTTAATAATATTAGTATATTTTTAATAATAGTATCACATTTACAGACACTGATATCAGTTCTGTAGCAAGTGTACAGACACTTCGCATTGAACTATCTTGAGTAAGCCGTAAGGTACGCTGGTAGCGTCCCCATACAAGATGAAGATGCAAACAGTTGTTGAAGAACAACATTTGTTGAATAACAAATGATAATCAGAACGGCTATTTATGGCACGTCACTTAGAACTAATACTAAATCAAAGCGCATGCTCACATCACTAATTTAATAATCGTATAGCCTATTAAACCTTACGTCGAAGGTTTATATACAGAACGGCCACTCATTCTGTAAATAGTACATATATATATATATATATATATATATATATATATCATACACGAGGAGGAGTGTTTCATCAGGATATCCAAACACCGAGACGTTTGTTGACGGAAATTAATCGCTTCACGTAGCAAGGTTTACTGACTTGGAGTTCAAAACAGTCTCGGAAGTGTGTTTGAGAGCTCTTAGAGTTTAAAAAAGCGTTAGAAACATCGTATATAACGACTTCAAAAACTCATTAATAATTCATGAGGAAAATTCAAAAAAGTGTCTTTATATGTGATAAAGATACCTCCTGATTTACATAAACTTTAGCTTTGATTTTCTCGGCTTAGACAAGGTTATTTTTCAAACTTACTACGCCAATGAACTTACCAGGTTGTTCGTTTTTGAAGCCGTTCAATAAACTCGCAGTTCGTGTTTTATCAGATATAAAAACACTCCTGCTCGTTTATTAAAGTGAAAAGGTTAGTCAGCTGTTCTTTACTTTATATTGACTTAAAAGATTTAGCATTTAAAAAGTTATCACATAGCCGAAAACGTTCGGAAAAATTACACTTTGTTGATTTACGGTCTTTTATAGCATACAAATAACATAGTTTCCATTCATAATGCTTTATTTCTTTAGAAAATATATTTTAGTTGTTACTACATTAAGAAATATACGTATGTTTACGACTTGTATTTGGTTTAACAAAATATTATTGTCAACTCGGTAATAAGTAAAACGCAACATTTGTCATCAAAACAATCTTTGCTCCTAACAAGAGAAGTGTACAATTTCGTAAACAACAAAGCAATAGTGATTTAGAATCCCGCTGAATTCTCCATTTTAGCCCGCAAAATACACCACATTGGTCGATAAATATTTCGGTTTATTTTTATTTTAGGTGTTGAGCCAACATCCTAGATACCCACGAATAAAAAAAGAGATTCTCGAGAAGGCTCGCTCTTCTATTCGCACTTAAATGAGATTAATAAGACTTCACTTAACACTGTTTATATATTTATATTTAAGCTGAAATATGTTCTTAATTCTATTCATATATATACTGTAATATATACATGTAATTACATCAATGTTGTCACTGAATAGTGAATAGAAGACAACAATAGTAAAGCCAATAACGAAAATACGATCGGAATTTTGTTTAAACCTTTCATGCATGGTTTCTGAGACTTCTCCTTCTGACGAGTAACATCGTCTGGCGTTAGACAGAGTAAAAAGATAAAGTTGTTTCACAACAACGCGCATGAAATTTAAGGGTTAATCAACACAATGCGCATGAAAGGGTTAAGGTGAGTCCGTGAATGACTTGGGAGAAAGAGGATGAATAGAGAAAAAAATTTATTTAAGACAGTCGCTATAGTACCACAGGGCTGCAAATTACTGTCGGACATCGGACAATGTCCGACCAAATTTGGCAAATGTCAGAACAAAACCAAATTGTCATCGGACACAGTGTCCGTCCAAATATAATATATTGTCGGATCAAGAAATTCGGCTTTATGATGTTGAAAGAGAAACTTCTCTTTTTGAGTGAAAAATTCCGATTTCCTTTCGTAATTCTATCGACTAGATTGAGCATGTTTGAATTTTAAATCTTCCGTAACTGAATCGGTCTTTTGAGAGAAACTCATAGTATTTAATTACTCTGGTATGTATAAGTATAACACACGCGCGCGACGTTAAACAGACGAGTCAGACGACCACCACGGAAACCAAACTCAGAACTGTATTCTAAAGAATTATATGTCCACCAAAAAGAGTGATAATGGTTTTATGTCCGATACAAATTTTAGGAATGTCTGACCAAAATTGGAAATGGATCAGCCACATGTTCTGTCAAGAAAAATATATATATTTGCAGCCCTGGTACCAGTCATTCAAACCATGCAACACCCAAAATATATTGACTGGATAGCAGTCTGAGTTACAAGTATAATGTGGTGGGTTGTGAATTATGTCCAGTTTGCTGTGTCTAGTTCCTACCCAGGGTCTTTGTCTTCGCCGCCAAAGAAAAGACCCTGGGTACGAGGTTGATAGAGACCATCCAACTTTAGCTACGGACTTTATCCCAGAATGCACCGGGCTGTCCAATCGCAGTTTCGCGTGGGAGATTGAGGTATGCGCTTATTATGAGGTCGATGTAAGCATTCAGCAGAAAACTTTTAAAATTAAGCCATTCTTATTATAAAGGTTTTATTACGATTACAGCACTATTTGAGATGAGAAACCTATTGCTTTGCTTATTTTAGTTAGTCTTTTGTTTCTGTTTATTCATCTAATACACAATCATTAAAGTTTCTTATCAACGTCTATCTCATTAAACGTATTCTAAACGCAAATTCTGTAAATTGCTTTTTGTGCTATGATGCACATGTCAAGACATTACTTCTTCAACTGTTGAGCGTACTGACGAAATATATTAGCATTATAATCCATGCGAGTTTTAATTCCTCGACATTTACTTCCTTGTTTGGATGCTTCACGATAATCACTGCGGTCAAGGTACTCGTCAGCCACCTTGCTCCATTCGCCATTGTTAATTAGCTTCACAGTTTTGTGAGTTGCCTTCAGCTCTCCTCTAAACACAGCATTGACAAGAGCAGTCTGCACATTTCCAGGAAGATTATCATAATTGGCGAAGAGGCCTTTTGTTGTCTGGACCTTATCTTCCAACGTTTTACTAAAGAGCTTCAACACTTGTTTCTCTGTCAAGCTTGTCTTTCCTGAAAGAACATCATCATAAGAGACATCAGGCAGAAAACTTTTGAAAATTTGTTTTCCGTTTGATTGTTCCAAGTTAAAACCAATGCCAACAGTCTTCAGACCATTAGTGTCAGTGTAAACTTTCTTTTCCATTCCTTCGAATCCTGCAATAATCTTGTCCATTTCTATGAAATTAAACAAGATGCAGTTAACGTTTTTGAAAATATGTGTAAAGTTTTGTTGCAACATATAGTGCCATTAGGGTTATAGGAACCGGGAGGGGGGGGGGGGCTAAGGGGTTCTAACCTCCCTAGATAATGCATCTAGAGGCTAAAAGCCACCTACCAATCTTTATCCAGAGATACTTCACAATCTATTAAGTACTCAACTGTTGCAAACATTGATATGATATAATATAATATAAGGTTATTTCATTCATTTGGTCCAAAATTTGTTAGCTTGTTTTCAAAACTCGAACATTTTGAAGCAAGCATGTTTTTAAAGGAGGATTTCCAGTCCTCGCGCTCGTGGCAGAGTACTCGCGGTAAATAAACCAATCAGAACAAATTATGTCAACTATTTCAAATCATTAGTAATTCATGAGGAAAACTGCACAAAGGAAATCATTACCGTGTCCATGGTTAATTTGCATGGATATTGAAAGAAGAAATTACATAAATTAATCGAACTTTCACTTTCTCTTAAAATACCGATTTGTTTGAGATGCTATATCAAACACTCAGAAGAGTGCTTCATCAGGATATCCAAACACCTCGAAGTTTGTTCGAAAAGCTCCGCTATCGCTTCATCAGTCGCGAGTTATCGCTCGTGCGTTTGGTGAAAATACAGTGGAAACCGTGCGAGTAAATACGCCTTAACGTTATCTATTAAAATCATACATTTCTGTTTCGTAAACTTTCAGTTTGGGACGGACGATTGAAACTAGCACTTCATTTTAATAATTTGCCCCCTTGTGTAAAATGCCTTTATGACTATGTATACTAGAGCGTTTTCAGTGGAATTTCAGTTCGTTAAACAGAAAGTAATATATAGACATGAAGTCAATATAATTCCAAAGGCAAAAAAGAAAAAAAGTTCTCTATGTGTTAGTATATTATGCCATCCAAACGCATCACACATGTTTTCATTCTCAAATAATTATGCATTAAGTTCTACTCTAGCACGACTATTGTGCATGTAATGAAATAAAAGTAGCGTGCTGCGTAGGCAGTGTTGAAACAATCGAAATATAGTGAGGTTAGATATACTGCCGAAACAGAGAACGTAGGAGTCTAACGACGTTTCGAGTGAAGGCCCTTCTCTCTGACGAAGGGCCTTCGCTCGAAACGTTAGAATCCTACGTTCTCTGTTTCGACAGTATATCTAACCTTACTATATATTTCTATTGTGCATGTATAGTATCCTTGTCAAGTGAAACGGAAGGTTTCGCTTTGCTTGGGCATACAATTAAAACTAGAATTGAGGTTTCGATCGTGGAACGACGATTCTCAGAAAAAACTCTGCTTTCGAGAAGGCAGTGCGATTGTGTTTTGAGTTTACATTTTGATTAATTTAAGTTAAAGTATATAGTGTTCTTCATCGCCACCTCACGTCAGTAAAACCATCCCCGGTTTAATGCAATAAAGTTGAAACGAAATTGAAAGTGCCGGAGAAATTAATGAAGTGTGAAATGCGTATATATAGCAGTGTAGAAGTTCTTAAACAATATATTACGTAAAACGTAGCCGAAAGCTCGTTCTAATGATTAAAAACTTGATCAGAGAACGTTTTACGTAAAATTGTTTAAATATGTTTAACTTTTTCCTGCCCGAATCGGTCTTTAATAGTATTTCTAACGCCAGACGATTTTATTCACTCATTGGGAAGCCCTCGAACGGGAATGAGTTAATCGGATCGCGGTTCTTCGTTCTTATCAGTGTAGAAAGCATTTAGAGGTGAACGCATACATGGGAAATGATGAATTGTCTACAATCACCTGCACTACTATAGCCGTGTTAAAATAAGTCTTGTCTATGTCTAAACCAGTTTATATACGCTCATTCAGTTTCACAACGCTCCTTCTCTCTTCGTTCAACAAACGTCGACACGTCGTTCTTATTGGCTAGTTCATGTCGTTTATCTTTTACAAAAATCGCATTATAGGTCAGCACAATGACTAGTAGAGCATTACGTCAAAGATAAATAATGATTTACCTTTTTACTGTCAAGAACAAACCAGAGCAATGGGAAGCCAATTGTATATATACCTCGTCCTTCTTAACCAACCTCTAACTTGCGCGTGTGATAATGAGATAATCATGTGAGAATCGGATCTTATGAAGGCGTTTGGATAACCATGATTACGTCACATAAGCAATTATGATGGTGACGATTCCAAGAAATGCATTGTAAAAAAGTACTAGCCAAAGTTCTAGATTTATCAGCTTTTTAAAAGCTATAAACTTTAAACCTATCCTAATGTAACTGGCTTGTTATACTTGATTGTCTAGTATAGTGGAGTCAGTTCCCGTCCGTGCCCGCAAATTAGCGGGCACCGACGGGAACGTTTCATACGTCCGTTAATTCGAGGTGTCCGCTGGATAGTGTCCGCTAATTAGAGGTTCGACTGTAGTTGGCTAAAAAGGCCGCGTGGAGCATCAGTGGAATCAAGGTTCCAGGAAAAACCGGAAGAGACTTTTAACAATCGAAATATAGTAGGGGTGTTGTGGTCGGGGTCTGAGAGGCGGGACTTTTTTCCCGGAGGGTTGTGGTTAGGTTTAGGGTTTCCAGGGGGGTTGTGGTTAAGGTCAGGTTTAGAGGTGGGGGTCGGGTTTAGGGTATGGGGGTAGGGAATTCTTTTTTAAAAATGATGATTATTGTTAATTCTAGGACATTTCACAATTAACGATAATCATCATTTCGAGATGAGAGAATATGCTGTTGAATCACACGTCGCTCTTCAGTCGCTCCGAGTCCGTTTCTGTTTATTTTTTTTTTTGTTTTTTTTTCCGTGTCGCAAAATTGCATTTTTGCACAATTTACTTCCGGTACCAGCCATGTTTTCCGGTCAGGCCGACTTCTGTAAACTGTTTCGCTTTTGCTCAACTCAACAACAGCTTCAAGGGTTAACGATCAAGGTGTTCTTGGACGTTTTGGTAGGTTTTTAAAGTGAGTGACTTTGTACTTGATCAGTGATGTGGCTGACAACTGTCTTGATCGTGAATTTGCTCATAATGTTTACAAATGCACAATCCGATCGCGGTATTAAAATGTGATGAGCAGTTTCGACTTTCGAAACGGGTTGTTCCGCGATCGACAAATGGATGCCAAGTTATCTTTGAATGCCAAGTTACCTATGAATACCAAGTTATCTTATATGAATGCTTACAGTACTTTATATATGAATGCCTACAATATACTAAAATGTGAATGCCAGAAGTATAAACAATCAAAAGTTTATTGCTGCCGACGCAGGAGGCAGCCATATAATCGTGTCTCAATCGAGATTCAGGATTTCTATTTGTCAGCCTGCGCCCACAGTAACAAGGGCTGCGTTCTTGCGCATGGCATTGTCACGTCCGGCGTCGTCCGCGCAACCACTTTGAAGGAAATTTCGGTAATAATTCCATGTCCTACATAACCCAAGTACTTCATGAAAGCCATACCCCAACACCCAACCTAACCTAAGGATGGCAATTCGTGTAAATAGGACATGGACGTATAACCGAAATTTCCTTTTGAAAGGAAATTTTGACAAAATAAAGGAAATTTGAAGGAAATGCAATTTTGAAAGAAATGCAATTTTGAGGGAAATTTGAAGGAATTTTTAAATAATAGCACATGTTTTCTGCAGTTTCTTGACTTTCTTTACACACGAACGTCCAAAACTCACTTCACAACTCCCCAAAACACTCGAATAAAAGAATAAATCAGCAACAGAACAACAATCTATTAATAGTAGGGAGCCCCGAACAAATAGCCTGAGTACGAGGTTGTCACAACGCCTTGACTACACTCAATATCAGTATTAAGGCTCGTTTCCACTCATCGCAGAAACTAGTTCGCAGCTTGTTGCAAGTACTTGTATCTCATTAAAAATAACTCACAACGAGAAAACAAGCACTGCGAGTTGTTTTAATTAGATGCAAAAACTCTCGCTGCGAGCTGGTTTTTGCGATGACTGGAAAAGAGCCTTTAGGAGAAGGTTAATATGCAGTGCGAGTTCGAGTTTACTACTGCGCAATAGATCTGCGTAATTTTTGCGGAAATGCCGTCCAATCAAAGGACGAGTTTGAGTGACTTAGTCCTCTTCGCGGGGAACTCGAACTCACACTGGATCTAAACTAGCCTGCGTGGCAGGCATTCTGCTTGCGTGTTCTGCTAAACCTCCCTATAATGACTTCATATATGAAATATTATAAATAATTGATCTTAGGTTATTAGGTTTTTCGACTTTTCGATTTGGGGATTTTGGTTGAGATTTGGGGATTTGGGGATTTTCGGATCTTGGGATTTAAATTTGTGGATTTTAGGATTTATCGATTTTTGGATTTTCGGATACTTGAGGATTTTGGAATTTTTGGATTTTGGGAATTTTGGATTTTGAGATTTTGGGATTTTAGCCTAACTTAGAGATCTCATTCGATTTTTCGATTTTTCGATTTTTCGATTTTTCGATTTTTCGATTTTCGGATTTTCGATTTTTCAATTTGCAGATTTTGAGATTTTGAGATTTTGAGATTTTGAGATTTTGAGATTTTGAGATTTTGAGATTTTGAGATTAAGTCTATATTATGAAACCAGGAGTCCGACAATTCAAGAAGGGCAGAATTGTGGAGTGTTTTGGTCTAAATCAATTATTTTCCTCAAGATAGGAATAATAGAATTGGCTGTGCACCAGCTTCTCCATTATCTTGGCAATAGTACAGTAGAAATAATAGATATTGGTCTGTTGTTATTCATATCGTCCTTTTCCCCACTTTATAGACCGGAATTACTTTGGATATTTTCCAGTCACATGGGAATACCCCTGTACATATGGAACAGTTAAATATCATAGTCAAATGAATTTACTATTAATGGAGCAGCCAGTTTGACCAGTTTGGCTGAAATATTATCGAGACCAGTCGCCTTGTTAGGAGAAATTTCGAGAATAAGTTTAAGGACTCCCCCTGGGGATATTTCATCGAAAGTAAACTGAGTTGTAACAATATTGACATAATGATCAGGTAGGAATTTAGGATTTGGTGTGTTATTTGATAAATTCTTTCCAATCTCAATAAAGTGTTTATTAACTGCATTTGGAATATCATCAACATTCATTACCTCATTGTTATGATTTTTCATTTCTAAAATGTTTCTAGATTTGGATTTTTTGTTTATCAATTGGTTGACAATTTTCCAAGTGTTATTAATTATGTCACCTTTATTATTGTTAAGTTCTGAATTGTAGTGGATACGTATTGTGTTTTTAACTAACCTATTATAGGAGTTCCTGCCACTTTTGTAGCAACTCCAATCTTGAAGGTTGTTAGATTTAACAGCTTTCTTCTTTAGAAATTGTACTTTTCTTTTTTCATCCAATAATTCCTTAGTTATCCAAGGAATACGCTTTTTACCAATTTTACGTTTCCTAATTGGTGCATTCTTATTTATGATTTGCATGAATTTGTTTTTCGGCAAAGGAGCCACATTCTATTAGGATCATTACATTAATTTAAATTTACCGAATTTAAAGCCCCAACTTCATTCAGGAAGTTCTCCTCGTCAAAATGTTTAAAGTCACGAAATTCAATAATATTGGTTTGCTCCATTTAATTTAGGAAATTTTCGGATACCATATATTAAAGTGCCTATGTCATCCTCAGGAACTTTACATATTTATACTAATTGGAACATTCTGAGAAGATTTGTAATATATCTTCTCAGGCGAAAATTTCATCTTCATGTATTTTTTTGCCGTTAAAGTTGACGGAAGTGACGTCAAAAGAGGAATCTGTAAAGTGGTTTTCATATAGACAAATTCCTCTTTCGACGTCACTTCCGTCAACTTTAACGGCAAAAAAAATCCATGAAGATGACACTTTCGCCTGAGAAGATATATTACAAATCTTCTCAGAATGTTCCAATTAGTATAACTATGTAAAGTCCCTGAGGATGACATAGGCACTTTAAGCAGTGATCGCTAATAGTAATTTGGGTTACACCTGATTTCCCAATTTTATCCGGACTGTTTGTATAAAAATGGTCAATTAAAGATTTAGAATGACTTGTGACCCTGGTGGGTTCATTTATTAATTGGCTGTATTGATAAAGGTTTGTGATGAATGTCAGTTCGTTTAGAATCACCAGAGTCACATTTAGATAAATCGCAATTTATGTCCCCCAAAATTATGCTTTATTTTTCTTCCGCATCAATAACTTGAAGTACTTTTTCAAAACAATGAAGCATTTCAAGCGTTGAGTTTGGAGGTCTATACCACATGGTAATAAGAAACGGCTTAACTTTATATTTCTTAATTTCAATAGTGAGAATTTCAATATTCTACAACTGAACCCTCAAAAATGTAAAGTCCTCCATATCACCAGAGAGACAACCAAGTGTGAACGCGACCTAGGTGTTCTGACAAATGAAGATCTTACTTGGTCAAAACAAGTCTCAAACCAAACCGGTGCAGCTAACAAAATGTTAGGACGTATACGAAGGTGCACACATAACATCCATAACTTCTCTATCCGGCGTAAACTGTACTTTGCATTGGTTCGCTCACACTTGGGATATGCTTCGCAAATTTGGTCTCCTCAATCCACTGATCTAATTAGGAAAGTCGAACACGTACAACGACGAGCCTCCAAATACATGCTCAATCTACCCTTTAACTGTGATATGATCTATAAACAAAGGCTTCTGGCTTGCAAAATTCTTCCATTGTCATACTGGCATGAGTACCTGGATATGCTGTTCTTCTACAAGATTAATCACGGTATAATCACCCTCGACAAAAACGCTATTGCAACGCCACAAGCTAATAGAAATACACGATCATCGGACTCAAACTGTTACCTCTACCAAACCAAGAAATGCAAAACCTCTACCTACCAAAAATCTTATATCTGCCGGACAACAAGAACTTGGAACTCTCTACCAAAAACTCTAATTTTGAAATCTCTATCACTCACAACATTTAAGTCACAACTCTATAACTACTACCTTACAGCTTTAAAGGACACGTACTCCTCTAACGATCCACGCACCTGGAAAGGCGTGTGTGTTAAATGTAACTGTAGTCGTAATCTCGTTACTGTACCTTCGTGTTGTTATTAGTGTGTTAGTCGTACCGTTTCGTCTGATTGATTGTCCAGTATCTCATAATTTGAAACACGTTTGTTAAGGGGCCGCAGTAATTGGCTTTAGCTGTTGCGGTTACCCAGCCTCATATAGTATAACTTTGTAGTTTCATATCTTAATTGTGTCTTGTATTGAGGCAAAGTTAATAAATAAAAATAAAAATAAAATATTATCATTTCCCAAATCATGTCTTATATGGAAGTTTATTGGGTTTCTTACATAGAAACTAATGCCACCACCAAATCCATTTTGGATTTTTGGATTGTAGGATTTGGGAATTTTCGATTTTTCGGATTTCTCGATTTTTCAATTTTCGGATTTGGGTATTTTCGATTTTTCATTTTTCTGATTTTTCGATTTTTCGATTTTTCGATTTTCGGCTTTTTGAGATTTTTGGATCTTCGGATTTTCGGATTTTAAAATGTACCAGTAATAATTATAATCAATGGTTGCAGTAGATTGTCATGAGGAAAGAAAATTCTCTTGATTGTGTAAGTATTCTTCAAGGCCAGGTGCAATTATAATCGTGTGTCATGATATCCCTTTCAGAACGGTAAATAAGTTAACCTTTGCATGAAATAGAATAGGTTGGCACCCAAGGAAATACGTTGTTGAGTTCTATATGAAATCCTAAACAAAAAGGTATATTAAACTGAACATTTCTGGGCAGTAGATTCTTAGGACATAAGTTAGTTATCAGTTATAGTTAGGCTATCATGCAGTTAGACCAGAGGCGGATTAAGGGTACCTGAGGCCCCTGGCTGTTTTTCTGATTGCCCCCCCCCCTCCCAGGCCCCTTCTTGCACTGCACCGTAAATACGTAAGGGTCCTTTACAAATTTCGAAACAAAACAACAAACGTAACATATGTCATTAATACTAACTATAAACAAACTTTATTATTTTCAGTTTGTTTTAATATACCACAGTAAGTTACTTTTATTTGTAACATATTCTTTTTTTAATAATACTTCGGCGGCCCCGGCCCCCCCTAGGATCCGTGGGGCCGTGGGCCCCTGGCTGTAGCCCAGTCAGCCCCCCCCCCCCCATTAATCCGCCACTGAGTTAGACGATGAGTTGTGTTGCCTTAACTTGTTCTGGGTTTTTTACTTTATAATCCACATATTTCAATAGTAATATATAGCTGTTTGTATTTAAATCGTTTTGCATGTTTTCAGTTGGTCGACTTGCATAGGCGGCGGAACCGGGAGGGCTAGGGGGGCTAAAGCCCCCCCTCCCCCAACTTTGTAAAAGTGGGAAAAAGGGGGGGCTGAGCCCCCCTGCCTTTGCGCCGAAGGTAGCGGTTATTATACGTTGAATATTTATACATCTTTGATATGCAGCATTTTGAAAATTCCATATCACTGCAGGGTGACAATCCTGGTGAAAATCGTACCGTGTGATAGCTCAAAACTCATTTCATGAAGTACTCCACGTATTAGCATTTGATGATTGCTGACCAGAAGTATTATGAATGAGCCATATCGAAATGCCAAGAATTAAGAAAGGCCGAAAAAAATGAAGAATAATGAAAAAATTGTTGTGGGCGGTAAAGGTTTTATAACGTTTAGGATTCTGTAAAATGTTCCCCCAAAACGCAGGAAATGCCATTTCAGAGACTCTAGATTTCAAAATTTTCCGGGGGGGCATGCCTCCGGACCCCCCTAGAGGTTTTTTGCGCCTTCGGCGCTCGAAGTTCAGCCCCCCCAACCAAACCTATCTTCCGCCGCCTATGTCGACTTGTATGATAGTGGATTGTGTGAATCGAATCAAAGATATTTATTTGTGTGTGTGTGGTCTTTCTGAATATTTTACCTGACAAATTATTGTCTGATATATTGCGGCACGGTTAACAAGTGCACCAATTAAGGGCATTTGATATTCGCTTCAAGTGTTCTTGTAATATTGGTAAGTCGGATTTCGTGTAGCAAAGCAAATAACGTCATCAACGTATTGTTTCAAAATAACCAACTTTCTATAGCTAACAAAATACGAACTTTTTCTCTGCACATTTTTTCTCAATTTTAAGATACTTTCTGCAACTCAAGCAAACTTGACGCTAGACGATTTTCAAAAAAGAAAATTCAGGAAGAAATTGAATAAAACCTACTTAACTATAATAGTCTTTCTCATTCCAAATATAGAAAACCGGAATTCTTTTAGCAGAATCTCTCAAGGTAATCTCTTTCAAGCAGTGACCCTTGATTCAGTTCCTGAAATAAAATTGATTCGTTTTGCAAGAATATGGTTTTCTTCAAGTTGGTGTTAATGTTAAATGCAATGCACTACATGTTGTTGCTGTTTCTGCTAACGCTTTGGCATCTATCTATCTTGCTAAACTATTATTATGATATAGATTGATCATTAGACCTGTTGTAATGACCTGCTGTCCAAATAATTTATGGTCATGATTGTAGTTACTTATACTGATTTATCTTACTGATCATTATATAAATCTTTATATCATAATGCACTCAAGATAAATATTAAAATATTTAATATTATATCCATCTCGGGCATGCATGCAGGCATGAAGCAGTCAAATTTGCAGGTTTGCGGGTTAAATTTTATACTTGAAATCCTCAGAAATTGTACTTTGGCAACTGTCTCAATTGGGTCTCATAAAGTTTTTACTCTTTATTTCTTCGAGGTTGAAATGATTTTCACTAAACACAAAGCGGCAACATTTCAGCATCCAATTACATTATTTATTAGTTGTGCATTTGAGAAGTGTTGAAAAGTTATAGTAGTTTTTTGACATTTAGAACTAGAGTTGTTTAAAGAACCTTGTGAAATTCATGAATAATTAATGAGGTTAAGAACGAATCCTAACGCGGCATTCAAATCACATGACTAACATAATAAATCTCAATAAAGGTCGAGTATCTAAAAGCATGGGGAGGGCTTGAAAAGTAACAGGGAAAACATGGGGTTAGTGAATAGAATTAAAAGAACCATGATCTAGTTTTCGAGCTAATTAATTCATTAACTTTCATACAGATTTCTTACTGAGCTAATTAATTCATTAACTTTGATACAGATTTCACACTCAAACCACCCGCGACTGCAAGAAAATATTACACACTTACAACAATTTAAAGCAAATATCTAGCAAGCAAGAGTTACTTCTTCACAACAAACTTAATCTTACAGTTGTTAAACGTTTTTGAAAGACTTTCATCGAAAATAATGAAATTATCTTGGATAATTATATTACATTTTCTAAGCAATCTATGCTCACCAGCCCGCAGACCAAAAATTATCCCGTTATAAAAATAAATCGTACAAAGTAACGACTCAGCTGTTGCGGCTCCTAATAGTCCTTTCTCCCAGAGTAGAGTCTCCTCTTCGGCTGTAATTTCTTTGCGATCCTCTTCTTCGATGCTACCGCGATGCCACTTTTTGTCGCATTCTTCATCTCTGCATCTAATGTTATACGAAATAAAGCAAACCTGAAATCCAAGCAACAATCAGCATTCAATAACTTTACGCACGTTCTGGTTGCCCCGTCCTCAACAGCGTGACGTTTATTCAAAGTCACCTATTGATTAACAAGAAATTCACAAATTATTCAATCCCTACCTACTCACCTTCTCTCGCCTTTCGCCAAAACATTGACTCCATTCTCTCCCTTTAAGTCCAGTAAATGGCGATTGATTCCACATATCAGCAAGTACAAACTTTTCGGCGTGTACCGTTCGCCATTCTGCTTCGCAACTTCGGTAATGAACTTAGACAACCAGAAGTTTACAGTATACGTAGTCATTTCATGTATAGGAACAGTTAAATCCTGTACATTAGCTAAAACCACTCCCTCAAAGCCAACAGTCTCTTGTATTGCTCTCTTGTTCGAGCGAGTCGACTGCCATACTTCAGAAACCTTTAATGCCCGTTTGGTATTATAGACAGTGTTTTTAGGTGTTGCTTCTGCAAGTAAACACTTTCCTTCTTCTGCAGTTTTTGCCGCACGAAAACGTTGCATTGACATGTTTACTGCAACCACGTTAACTTTGAAATGCAATAAACGAGTGCATAACTTGTAAATTCAAATTACACCATCGCTAGAATACCAAGGGGAATATAACTCTCTACATACGTAATTATTCATTATAGTACTATTGTGAACTGTCGTTCATCAATAATCCATTATTAATTTCACAAGTAAGATAAAATACTCGCGGCCGATCTGTATGGGCATTAACAATGGCTCGCGCTACGCGCTCGCCATTGTAAATGCCCATACAGATCGGCCGCTCGTATTTTATCTATTACTTAAGAACACATAAAAAGGAATTTCCAGATACATAAAATTTTTTGTAGAAAAGTCGTTATAATTTATTCTCAAATTCATTAATAATTCATGAGAATTTTACTCAATTAGACAGCTCCATTCCGTCACGTGAATGGGCTGTGAAACACGGTAAAGCACTGCATCAAACACTAGTGTTTCATTTATGTTAATTAAACAGGAAACACGATACGATTGAGTAAAATTGTATCACAAAACATCCACAAGTCCCACAACGGTGGCTCATTGGTTCATTGTCTTTCATTTGAGAAGCCATTTCAAAAACTCGTTCTGCGTGTTTGATCACGGTATCAAAACACGAGAAAGCTAATAAATCTCTCGGGGCTTCGCCCCTCGAGATTCATTAGCTTTCTCGTGTTTTGATACCGTGATCAAACACTTGAACTCGTTTTTGAAATAGTACGTCTATATCTGGAGCACGTATTTAAAAAATAACATTAGTACGGCAATCAATAATTTTTACTTTTAATTAAATTAATAATTCAATTATAATTCTCTTTTCCCATGCATTTCTCTCTTTTTTCCTCTCCAATTTTTCTCTATCTCACCCTTTCCCTCTCCTCCACCTCTATCCAGCTTTTTACACAAAGGGTAGCTAGGTGTCATTACAAAAGGTAATCATGTTATAAAATTATGTACGTCATATATATATAAAAAACGTTTATTGCTTAATATGACTTATAAAACTACTCTATTTAAAATAAATGTGATTAATTTATATTGTCTTTTTTGATTACTTCCTTTTACGTTTCTATTTAGAAAGAAAGGACGTTGTACTGTATAAATAAATAGAGATGCTTCAAACTAAACCGTGTCATCAGCACCGCATGCAATACTATGCTATTCATTACTGGTCAGATTTAGTTTTTATATGTAGATACTACTTTTACTGGATAAGCATCAGGTAGGATTTTTTGAAAAAGTCATTTAAAAAATGGTCGGATAAGACTTTTAAGAAGCCTCCATGATTTTCAAATTGTAGAAGAATTTTGCAGCAGAGCCTGGCCAGAGTTAATTCTCAGATCTCAATGTATATACTAATAATAATTTACTCAGAATATGACTATGAATGGTTATTAAACCAGGCAAAGCTTAAAACTCTGAAGGATCGTCGAGACCAAATTTGTATAGATCTTATTAAAATAATATCAAACCCGAATCATAAATTGCATCACTTATTGCCAAAAAAGGTTGGTCAAGTTAGGGAAAGGATCACGAGGTCAAATAGCCAAAAGTATTATAATTTTACTGGAAAAACTGAACGCTTTATGAGGAGCCCAATCGCCTATGCCATTGATAAGTTTAATTCAACACTATGTCCTTGAAGCAACTAAATGATATATGGTTTAAATTTTTTTAGTATTATTATAAATTTAAACTATAGTATTATTATAAATTAGTAGAATTGTACGTATATTTTAATATTTCTAAAACTATATGTAATACGCATTCCAAATTAGCTTTTATGTAGCTATTCTATGTGTAATTTTTGAATAATAATAATAATAATAATAATAATAATACAATCGAGCTTGCGGGCTTAAACATGAAAGAAATTACTACTATATGGTAGATTAGCACTGTTAAGCTTTGAAAAAGTAGAATTTCAGGACAGTTTATGTAATATGAACTACTTAGAGGCCGAGGGTTTCAATATGCTCTTGGAATATAATATAACATAAGCACAAAGAACCCAGGGGCTCCATGGTAGCCATGAGTACATAATCAAGTGCGCAGCCCTAAGTAGTTTAAACCTCCAAAATTTGTCGTACGTAAAACGTCTTTTTAAAAAACTCATTTTCGAATCCGTTCATAATGCGATCTTATATTTGCTATCAGCAAGTATATGGAAAAAACTCAACTCATTAGATATAAAACGTATTTTGGCGTGCATGGATTTAGAAAGATAAAATGCAATACTACGATCGTGCTCTTTTTCTGCAGTCCAATATTTAACTCACCATGGCAAATGCCGTAAAATGTTCAAAAACGCTTCTATCAATATCAATGTAACCAATTGGACCTAGCTAGTCACATTTTCATTTCTGTTAAATTAGCTTCGCAATAAAACTTAATTAACCGGTCTAAACCTTGGTTGCTGTTGTTCTTTTCAATTGCTAAGGCGCGATGAAGTTTTCTGTTATATATTTTAAAAACATTATGACATAACAGTGTGATAGCTTTATCTTTTTGGAACCTTGTTTTAACTAAGTTATCTTGCAAACTTACAACATTGTATGTAAAATATTGTGTATTACTAAAAATCTTACTTTAGATTGACTTTGGCTGGACTGGGAGCGACTGAGGTCCAAACTGCTGTGACTTTTTGTGGTGTGATGAACTGATACCTTACCTTTTTAGGAGATGGGAGAAATCAGACCCAACTGAGAAAAATCAATATTTAGCATTTGATATATGTACATTATTGATTGGAGGAGAGAGGGGGGAATTTTTCATGTATATCTATGCAAGAAACCGCGTTTTTCGAATGAACGTCGTCACATGCACGTCCAAAATGTGTTTTAAAGACCTGGCCAAACGCTTTCAACATTTCATGCAACATCGTTCAACATTATTGAATTCAACCGTGATTCAACATGTTGAAAGCGTTTGGCCACCCTGTTGAATGATGTTGAACGTTGTTGAATGGTGTTGAATGATGTTGAACGAAATCTGAACATGTTCAAATTTTCGTTCAACATGCGTTCAACAATGTTGAACGATGTTGGATGAAATGTTGACAGCGTTTGGCCAGGCCTTTATAGTACCGCTCGTCGTTTCTGTCACATATTTGTATTGGCTTGATGATTGTGCATGCATTGCAGTCAGTGGCGTCGTGGGATCTGTTCAACAGGGGGGGGGGCTCAAGTCCAAAATTTTCCGACAGGTGTATTTTTTCTTAATTTTTCAAAAAAGAAATTATAGCGATTTCATCACAAAGTTTTCTGATCTAAAAAACTACAGTATACAGTAGGTTAATAGTCTACAGGTTTGAATCACTTCAATCTAAATTATACGTTCCGTGTCCACGCAGAAGATTACGTTTCCACACTTAATATTTACAACTACAAGACTCATGTATGAATATTATTTTGTCATGAAGTACACAGGCTTAAAAAAGCGGCCGACAAGAACGCGAAGTTATCCAGCGAAATTTGCCTTGTTCTGTTGTTCACGCGCTAACTTATTTTATAATGAAATAGGTAGCATTACTATGAGTTATGACAAATACCTGGCAGGATAATGTGAGTTCACTGTGGCCGACAACATGAACAAACTGGCCAAAATAAGCCGATCTAGTAAGTCATTACATTATTGTAAACAATCTATTGTCAACTGATGATCGAGTTTTCCGACAACCACAAAATTTTGAAAATTTCCGACAAATATCAAATAGTAGGGGGGCTGTAGCCCCCCTGCCCCCCCCCCCCCCTCCGGCCACGCGACGCCACTGATTGCAGTGTTGTTTCAGTTCATTATATCAACTAATGTTGTTGTTATTTCAATATATAGATGTATCTGTTGACCTGTAAAGGCAGAGTAAAGCCATAGAAGCTCATTATAGAAACAAGTATTAAACGCCATCTCTGACTGTAGAGTATAGAGACAAAATTAATAGTTTGGACCCTTTTGTCTCATTTTCTAAACTCGTAGACACACGCGACTGCGGTTTCTAAGATACCAACATGACGTATAAGTGACTGTCAAGCACAATATGTTTCAGAAGTTGGTATTCCATGCTGCAAAATACTGGCCACTTGTGATATCATATTTTCTTCCGATTTGGGCGTGGAAAATCAGGCATTATTTATGCACAATCTTATATTACTATTTAAACGAATGGTTCTTTACTTCTAAATAGCATTATTTAGTCATGGACTTGTTGAAGAGTGTGTTTTTCTCGGTGGTGTTTTCCCTCAGTTGCTTATCCAGTAGTGAGGAAGTTCAATCCGGTGAACACAATGGAAAGGCTTACGGTAACATTTTAAAAACAATGAAACTCAACAGTTCTATGGATTTACAAAACCTTGCCGCTCTTCTAAAAAGTCTAGGACTGCATGGTTGCTCGAATAAGGCTGATCATCGACATAAGGTAAATAAATATCAATAGTTGACTAGCGCTAACACTAGCTTGCATGTTTGATGTTTGCCGTTATTAATAATTAACCTTTACTCTTTGCTATATAGTTTATTGCATAACGAGATTGCGTTTAGTATACTTGTTATAATTTTCAAAATTTTTAATTTGCGGAAGTTACATATCATTTTTGTGTATTGTTTTGTGTTTATGTTGGTGAAGTTCAGGTAGTTAATATTCGCGCGGTTAAGTAATTTTTTACCCTGTACGCTAACTTTCACGATTAACGTTAGCGATGTTGAATGTCGTAGAACATTTTTAGCTTTTGTTGTATAGCAATAAAAACACGTCATATACTCTTGACATTAAGACCCCGTTTACACTAGAACAAAAGTATCCGGATTCACATTGTTTTTTTATTCCCATGAGGATGAAAAACAATGTGAATCCGGATACTTTTGCTCAAGTGTAACGGGGCCTAAAAGTCCTAGTATATCTTTCTTTGTTAACTCTTTACTGGGCGTAATCGCTATTTGGCAACTTAGGCCCGTTCCAAACGCCGCTCTTCTCATGCGCCGAACCTAATGCAAATCAGCATAAACAAAGGATTTAGGTCATTATCATTAGGTTCGGCACATAAGAAGAGCGGCGTTTGGAACAGGCCTTATTAATTTTACTCTGTTTAACGCCAGACGATTTTATTTGTCAAGTGGAAACCTTCTGGTAATCTGCCTGGTAAAGGGTTATAAAAGGACGCTTCTTGTTTGTTTGTATTATATCCTGGCGAAATATAGGGAACAGGGATAATGCGGAAACATTAGAATGCCAAAAAATAGTTCCAATTCTCTATTAGCATTCATGATTTTAGATAAAAAAAATTCTTTCTTTCAAGAAATATTTATATATAAATATACTTTGATATAAACGTATTATATTAAAACATATAACATGCATACTGCATGTTGATGTTTTTACTGCCATAAAAGCCTTTAGCATTGAACACTTAATATTAAGTGTTCTTCGAACCATATCCCACGCCTTAAAACACTATTGAGAACTAGACATAATGTTTTCTATCATGAAACATATATCGCCTTTATAGACAAAAACGCCGTAAAACTGAATAATTTTGACGAAATCTATAACTTGTCTCACAGTTGCGTGCTGCAACGGCTGGGCCCTGAATATTGCCCCTCGCAATGTTTCTTAGTAGCATAACATTTTCGAGTTGGCCACGTCAAATCGTCAATACGTTGGTGGTCTGGTATATTGAGCTATTTATAGTTAACTTATATTATGCGTGTTTATCACCGAACTATAAGTTTTAACAGAATATTTTTACCGTTAAGTTTATTTTTTCCTAACATAAAACAATATCTTATTCTAATTGTGATTCCGTTTTAACATTTAGACGTACAAATATGTGATGTTTAGTGGCAGTCGATTTTACGGGCAGCTCCCGCCAATTTTAATTTTTGGTCAATATGCATGAAAAAGCATAGTTTTGATTATCTAAACAGTGAAATAAAAGTAGTGTGTTGCGTAGGCAGTGTTGAAATACAAATCGAAATATAGTATAAGGTTTAAGTAGTGCCGAAAATATTGAACGTAGTTCAATAATGGCCTTCGCTCGAAACGTTAGAAACTATATACGTTCAATATTTTTGGCAGTATTCAAACTTTAATATATTTCGATTGTAGTTTTGATTATCTGCCTTGTAAAAGCTTTAGATTGATAAGTCAATTACTTTCTGCTAAAATTTGCATTCAAATTAATAAAGTAGTCTATGTTTACCAAATGACCTGTTTGGGGGCTTGGGTTATGCGTTTACGTCGGAAACGCGTGCAGCGTGTGGTTTAGTAAAGTTTACATATAGAGTTCTGTTAAGCGTAAATACAAATTAATACAAAACTGTAAAATAGAATAGCAAAAAGTACAATGATGGCTGCTATCACGTGTACAAAAATCAAAATTGTTTTTGTAAGCACGTGGACAAAATTACAACTTGTAGAATATCACGTGCAAAAATATCTCAGATATTACTGGTATCAGACCTCACAAGGAAAGTAGCTCTAGTTATATATTGCTCTTTGCACGTTTTGCAAAATAATAATCAAAGTTGATATAGGTGCGCGTGCAGCTTTTCTTAAATGGCTTATTTCCATTGTTGGGTTTTGTGCGTATACTGTAAACATTATGGTGTGGATGACTAGTTGGATTAACGTTAGCAAACCACTCCACTGCGTGGATTGACTTCAGCCATTTGTTTCGATCAGATCGGGCTAGTTCCGCAATCTTCTTAGTGTAAACCGGCAACAACAAGAAACAACATGCGAGGTTTGACTTGAACACTCAACCCGCTTAGCAGGGCCTAATTATACCCTATTAAAACCATTAGGAGAGTATAGACCCAAGTAATACATGTTATTTGCCTCTATTTATTTTGACTGCACACAAATTTAGTTCTTCATAAAGCTTCATTTTCTCAGTGGTGATTTTGATGCACCTTTCATTCGTTCTTGTTTCACGATCATTTCCTTTCTACTCGTGACAAAGCGTTTTCTTATCGTCTTTTTTGTTTATCATATAACGTGGTGGCGATATCATATCAACTTAAGTTTCATTCTTGTGGTATATATTCAAGAGAGAATATTGTATAGCCTTTTCCTGAATATGTTTTTTTTTTCTTTTTGGGGTTTCTGAGTGACACGCCCTTGGACTTTATCAGCCTCAAATTCTTTCTGCATGTTAATTCTTCTATCATGCATGCATGTATCTGATAATGTCGCAGTTCAGTGTTCTAATATCTTTACACACACAGTAAATTCTACAGAGTAGATTCAACTCCATTTAGTGTCATTTTGTCATCGTTTGGAGTACAAACGGTGACAGAATGACACCAATTGGAGTTGAATCTACTCCGTTTTAAATTGAACCAGAATCGTTACCTATTATATTATGCTTGCTGATCAGTTAAGGAGATGTGCTTTCAGTGCCCGCATGCTTTTGTGATGCGTGGTAATTCCAATCGCTTTTTTCGAAATTCTTGCTAGTACGTTCCTCGTTTGCAAATCATCACTGCGCGTGCACTAGAAAACACGATCTTTCTTTTCTTATTTTCTTACTTATGGCGTGGATTTTCGTTCTGCATGCAGTTTTACAAATTAGAAAGTTTTCTAATTTGTTTTACATAGATAACTAAATTCTCACTTGATAACTAAAAAAAAGTTCCTCTCGACAAACAAAGCACTGATTGGAAAAAGCGCCGCTTTGAGTCGTCCGTATAGACTTTTTAATAAGTATAGAATACGTAATTTCCACCCAATTTCTTTTCAATTTTTCTTTTGAATTCTTTTCAATTTTCTTTATTGTCTTAGTATATCTGGTCATTAGCTTAAGTAAATATATATCATGTGTAGGTACACTACCCCGGATAAACGAGCTGTGCGTTGTATAAATGTTATTATAGGGACTTTAAGATGCCAGGACGACGATGGCGGTTAAAACGCGAGATACGTTTTACAATTTAAATAAGTCATGGTTAACTGACTATTATATTTGAAGCTATTTTAATGACTTCCAAAACGCCACCAGTATTGCTAAAATGATTGTAGTGTCTGTAATTGAAGCCAATCTCAAGCATCAGTTCTCATCTTTTGGCCATTGACGTCGTCCTGAAGACGTGAAAATGCCGCTCTTAAGTGGCGTTGTATAAAGAACGAGGACGGTGTTGAGATTACTCTTGGACCTAAAATTATTCATTCTCTTTGTTTTTCAAAAAGAATTCTTTTGTTAAAGGACGCCGTTGTGGTTGACGTCGTAGATCTTAAAGTCCCTATTCTCATCACTGCCAGCTAAACTGAGGTCTTTGTGCATCATGCATGCACGCGCCCAACTTAAAATAAAGTAACTCTTAACTTTATATATTCTTGGTTTGCACTTGACGTCATGCGTGGTGACCATGTTGGAGAAACTTTATTGATTACAAATTGCAAGCCATTAATAGTCGGCATGCATGTGACAGAGATTTGCATTTACGCGAAATGCAAACTATAAATGTAAATAAAAAGCAATCTCTTGGTTTTTAAATTCACAATATACAATGCATGTCATGCGGCTGATAAAAACTCCAACTATCTTTTTATTTAGTGTGTCACCGCAAAATCGTTGTTTGAACTTTATAACATCGCGACGACAAGCTCTCTAAAAGAAATGGATTTTGCGAAGGTGGCTACAGTCATAGTTCATTCCCTTCTCCCACTAAGGACTCGTAAACGTTCGACAAGATTTGTGACAAAAAACGTTTATGAAGAACTACTGGAAAGATACGCAACGAGTGAATTATGTGAACAAATTTTGGATCAAATGCTGAGAGATTTAAATGAATCAATAGGAAAACAGCTCAACAACTACAAGGTAAGTTTATACGCAACGAGACTAATTTAAACAAACCTTCAAACTAAAAAAGACAAAGACTGTTGCTCATAAGAATAGTAAACGATGTATGTTATACAATAACGTGACTTCTGTGTGCATTTTCATTGGTTGTTGCCCGTGATCTATTAGAGAACGGATGCACATATTACGTCACTAACGTGGTCTGATTTCTGTAAACCAATCACGGATCGCACAGCAATATCACGAGCCAATGACGTTGCTTGATTTGTATAAATCATGGACACGTCAGTTGACCGGATTCATCTTTTTCAATGCCCTGAAAATTCAGTAAATCCTTTGAAATGTAGTTTCTACTTTTGAAACAAATAGATTCTATTTTGCCGTTGTCTGTTCAGTTATAGATGCACAGAGGATGTCACAGCGGGGTGAGAACATTAATGAGCCACTTTTTTTGTTCTCACCACGTTGTGACGTCATCTGTACATCTATGACTAAACAGGCAACGGCAAAATAGAATCTATTTGTTAATTATTTAAAATGGATTTCGGCGGTAACAGTGATTCATGTGTAAAGAAAAAATTTGGATTATTCTGAAAAGAAACACTTAAGCCATGACTTAAGCACGGGTCAAGTATTTCTTTTCAAAGTTGTCTTGATTACTCTTGATCCGCTATTACTGCCAATCCCCTCTTTTGGACTGATGCCAATTCTTTAAAAATACTATTCACTTTTTACTGTAAATAGACATTATTTACTACCAGCGTCATGTATTATTTACTACCAGCGTCGTGTATTTTTTACTGTAAATAGACATTATTTACTACCAGCGTCATGCATTATTTACTACCAGCGTCATGCATTATTTACTACCAGCGTCGTGTATTTTTTACTGTAAATAGACATTATTTACTACCAGCGTCATGCATTTTTTACTACTAACGTCATGTAGTTTTTACTGTAAATAGACATTATTTACTACCAGCGTCATGCATTATTTACTACCAGCGTCATGCATTATTCACTACCAGCGTCAGTTTTTTACTGTAAATAGACATTATTTACTACCAGCGTCATGCATTATTTACTACCAGCGTCATGCATTATTTACTACCAGCGTCATGCATTATTCACTACCAGCGTCAGTTTTTTACTGTAAATAGACATTATTTACTACCAGCGTCATGCATTATTTACTACCAGCGTCAGTTTTTTTACTGTAAATAGACATTATTTACTACCAGCGTCATGCATTATTTACTACCAGCGTCGTGTATTTTTTACTGTAAATAGACATTATTTACTACCAGCGTCATGTATTTTTACTGTAAATAGACATTATTTACTACCAGCGTCATACATTTTTTACTACCAGCGTCAGTTTTTTACTGTAAATATAGACATTATTTACTACCAGCGTCATGCATTATTTACTACCAGCGTCAGTTTTTTACTGTAAATAGACATTATTTACTACCAGCGTCATGTATTTTTTACTGTAAATAGACATTATTTACTACCAGCGTCATACATTTTTTACTACTAACGTCATGTAGTTTTTACTGTAAATAGACATTATTTACTACCTTTTTTACTGTAAATATTTTTTTACTGTAAATAGACATTATTTACTACCAGCGTCATGTATTTTTTACTGTAAATAGACATTATTTACTACCTGCATCATTTACTACCATGCAGCGTCATGCATTATTTACTACCATGCAGCGTCATGCATTATTTACTACCAGCGTCATACATTTTTTACTACTAGCGTCATGTATTTTTTTTCAAAATAAGGACAGACTATAGCTGGGAATTGATGAAGATACGAATGTTGCTGTTTATGCCAACACATAGAACTTTAAACATCAAAATTTCGGACTTTCTTAGTAATATAGTCATTCTGGACGATTTAGTTAATGCTATAATCAGTTGAACCGCCTGAACGGTGAACATATAAGCAATTAATTAAATAACAACACTAGTCATTCGAACTAGGATTTATTTATTTCAGCTAGTTGACAAAAAAGTACTGGATAGAGTTAATCAGTTTACCACAACTTTTTAAGGAGAAAAAGAGGGTTAAAACTCGTCCAATGAAAAAGAGCGCTCAACCCTTTTTTTCTCCTTAAAAAGTTGCGGTCAACTGATTCTTAAAAACAACGTTGTTAATTATTTGAACTAAAAACTCGTTTTTGTTCTAGTGTTTTTCAAGTCTTGAAATTTTGAATGAAATGAACATCTCAAGTGAAGCAGAGATCACCAAAAACAAATTTCCAGAGTTAAGTACCGTCATCATCTCCAAACTGCTTAACAAACATTGTATTAAGGTTGGTTATAAAACGCCTCTTCCTTGCCCGTCCTTTTTTTTAAACAACATGTTCAAAAAGCACGCCCAAAAGAAGTATATTAACAAAACAGAGATAGAGAAAATGTTGGAAAACTTGAAAATTGGAAAGCAGTGGTCAAAGGATGCTGCAGATGATCAGGAAGGAATGGACGTCAACCACAATCTTATGAAAAACCGTATCAGAAACATTTATGACAAGGTATGACGATATTCAACTCAATAATAACAATAATTGGTAAATGGCAGTTTAGGAAAGTAATTAACGATCGACGAAGGAACGAGGTCTGTTGAAAGAATTGAATCGAAAGCAAATACTTTTGCGGCGCTATACCGGCTCGCGTTAGTAAATTACGAAGTCAATATAAGTAATCTATACTGAGCTAACTTTAGGTAGATAGGTAGGTGGTATATAGATAGGTATAGCCGGTAGGTAGGTAGGTAGGTATAGATAGATAGGTAGGTACCTACCTATAGCTACCTATCTATACACCACCTAGGTAGGTAGGTAGGTATAAGTAGGTAGGTATAGGTAGGTAGGTATAGGTAGGTATATAGGTAGGTAGGTGGGTAGGTAGTTAGGTACGTAGGATAGGTAGGTAGGTATATAGGTAGGTAGATAGGTAGGTAGGTAGGTAGGTAGGTAGGTATATAGGTAGGTAGATAGGTAGGTAGGTAGGTAGGTATATAGGTAGGTAGGTAGGTAGGTAGGTATATAGGTAGGTAGTACATAGGTAGGTAGGTATAGGTAGGTACCTAGGTAGGTGGGTGGGTAGGTATAAAGGTAGGTAGGTATATAGGTAGGTAGGTATATAGGTAGGTAGGTAGGTAGGTAGATAGGTAGGTAGGTAGGTAGGTATATAGGTAGGTACTTAGGTAGGTAGGTATAGGTAGGTAGGTAGGTAGGTGGGTGGGTAGGTATACAGGTAGGTAGGTAGATAGATAGGTAGGTAGGTATATAAGTAGGTAGGTAGATAGGTATAGGTAGGTAGGTAGGTAGGTAGGTATATAGGTAGGTAGGTAGATAGGTATATAGGTAGGTAGGAGGTATAGGTAGGTAGATAGGTGGGTAGGTATATAGGTAGGTAGGTATACAGGTAGGCATATAGGTAGGTAGGTAGGTAGGTAGGTAGGTAGGTAGGTAGGTAGGTAGGTAGGTAGGTAGGTAGGTAGGTAGGTAGGTAGGTAGGAAGATAAGTAGGTACTGAGAGAGAGCGACTGAACGATAAGTCCCTAAAGTACATAATGTATACTGAATCTATTCAAGTATGACAAACAATTTTGTAATAATTCCAGCACTTGCAGTTATATGAGCAGAAAAGTAACACGTTAGCGATAAATTGCTCAAATTAGGTAGCTCATGCGAGACACAAAGTACACAAGCTGACGAATTAGTATTGCTTATCATGAGCATGTGTGTATATATACGGGTATGCGTATGTATGTCTACGTATATGTACATATTCTTTTTTCTGATTTTTAAGTGTTATTCCGTGGATGAACTTTTCTCTATTTATCATGCGGATAAAAAAACTGGTTTTGACGTAAAAAGATTCGAACACCTTTCTACTGCATTACTTGAGCAAATAGAAAGCAATGCTTGTTTTTTAGAACAAGTGGAAGGTCAAAATGAAAATATCATGAATAAAATACCCAAGATGTCAGGTAAAATATTCTGTTTATACATTCTCGTGTTTATGAATGTGTCTTGTGTTGGGCTTATATGTTTATCCTTTATATATATATATATATATATATATATATATACAAAGTATGAAGTATAGTTTTACCCTTAAAGTCTTCGCTACCAGAGGTTTCACCCTAAACGGGATCATCAGGCGCCTGATGATCCCCGTTTTAGGGTGAAACCCTCTGGTAGCGAAGACTTTAAGGTAAAACTATTCTTTTTTACTTTTATATATATATATATATATATATATATATATAATATATATATATATATATAAAGGATAAACGAATTGAATAAATCGAATTGAAATAAATTAATTGAACTATGAACTAAATATATATATATATATATATAATATATTTATACAATACCCTGGTTGCTATGCGTGTTTTCATTGGTTGTTGCCCATGATCTATTAGAGGACAGACGCATGGTCACGTCAGATCACGTCAGCTGACTTGCTTTTTTCCTTTTTCATGCCCAAAATCCGGCAAGAGTTTTCGACAAAAACCTTTTAAACTTTTATTGTATAAAACAAATAGATTCCATTTTTTTTGTTGTCTGTTCAGTTATAGATGCACAGAGGACGTCACAACGTGGTAAGAACATCAGTGACCCACTCGACTGCGTCTCGTGGGCCACTTTTTTGTTCTTACCACGTTGTGACGTCATCTGTGCATCTATAAACTGAACAGACAACGGCAAAATGGAATCTATTTGTTAAATATATGCGCACTTCACACTATATATATATATATATAATATATATATATATATATATTATATATATATATATATATATATATATATATATATATATATAGTGTGAAGTGCGCATATATATATATATATATATATATTATATATATTATATATATATGCGCACTTCACACACTATCTGAATGTATTTCACCGATGCTGTACCCACATGCGGTTGTCACCGACAATCGCATGTGTATAAAGTAATTGATGAAATTCATTCAGATTGTTCCAAGCTACACTGATGAGCTGTTGTACTGCGAAACACCGTGTGTCTGTAGATCGAACTATATATATATATATATATTATATATATATATTTATATATATATATATATATATATATATATAAATAGTAAAATAAAAGACAAACTTGAGTTACTTAATTTAAACATTAATTTCACTACAAATCTGTTTCGTATGGTAAGTGGAGCCGGCCTACCACACTCTTCAGGTGACTATTGCTACTGATGTTAACGCTTAAGACATTTGAAATTTGAATTATACTGGTCAAGGGGATTATGTGGTTGACTCATATGACAATGGTATATAGCTAGATGTGATAAATAGTCGGTTAATGATTACATAATAAGTGTTTCTTCCTATACTATAGTGTCTAATTAAGCCGCAGGCTCCACTCCTGGTGGTGCCCTTCCGTCAATTCCTTTAAGTTTCAGTTCGTTTCTACGAATAATATATATGTAATAGATAAAATACGAGCGGCCCGATCTGTATGGGCATTTACAATGGCGAGCGCGTAGCGCGAGCCATTGTTAATGCCCATACAGATCGGCCGCGCGAGTATTTTATCTTACTTGTGAAATTAATAATGGATTATTGATGAACGACAGTTCACAATAGTACTATAATGAATAATTACGTATGTAGAGAGTTATATTCCCCCTTGGTATTCTAGCGATGGTGTAATTTGAATTTACAAGTTATGCACTCGTTTTTGCATTTCAAAGTTAACGTGGTTTGCAGTAAACATGTCAATGCAACGTTTTCGTGCGGCAAAAACTGCAGAAGAAGGAAAGTGTTTACTTGCAGAAGCAACACCTAAAAACACTGTCTATAATACCAAAACGGGCATTAAAGGTTTCTGAAGTATGGCAGTCGACTCGCTCGAACAAGAGAGCAATACAAGAGACTGTTGGCTTTGAGGGAGTGGTTTTTAGCTAATGTACAGGATTTAACTGTTCCTATACATGAAAATGACTACGTATACTGTAAACTTCTGGTTGTCTAAGTTCATTACCGAAGTTGCGAAGCAGAATGGCGGAACGGTACACGCCGAAAAGTTTGTACTTGCTGATATGTGGAATCAATCGCCATTTACTGGACTTAAAGGGAGAGAATGGAGTCAATGTTTTGGCGAAAGGCGAGAGAAGGTGAGTAGGTAGGGATTGAATAATTTGTGAATTTCTTGTTAATCAATAGGTGACTTTGGAATAAACGTCACGCTGTTGAGGACGGGGCAACCAGAACGTGCGTAAAGTTATTGAATGCTGATTGTTGCTTGGATTTCAGGTTTGCTTTATTTCGTAACATTAGATGCAGAGATGAAGAATGCGACAAAAAAGTGGCATCGCGGTTAGCATCGAAGAAGAGGATCGCAAAGAAATTACAGCCGAAGAGGAGACTCTACTCTGGGAGAAAGGACTATTAGGAAGCCGCAACAGCTGAGTCGTTACTTTGTACGATTTATTTTTATAACGGGATAATTTTTGGTCTGCGGGCTGGTGAGCATAGATTGCTTAGAAAATGTAATATAATTATCCAAGATAATTTCATTATTTTCGATGAAAGTCTTTCAAAAACGTTTAACAACTGTAAGATTAAGTTTATTGTGAAGAAGTAACTCTTGCTTGCTAGATATTTGCTTTAAATTGTTGTAAGTGTGTAATATTTTCTTGCAGTCGCGGGTGGTTTGAGTGTGAAATCTGTATCAAAGTTAATGAATTAATTAGCTCAGTAAGAAATCTGTATGAAAGTTAATGAATTAATTAGCTCGAAAACTAGCTCATGGTTTCTTTTAATTCTATTCACTAACCACATGTTGTTCCCTGTTACTTTTCAAGCCCTCCATGCTTTTAGATACTCGACCTTTATTGAGATTTATTATGTTAGTCATGTGATTTGAATGCCGCGTTAGGATTCGTTCTTAACCTCATTAATTATTCATGAATTTCACAAATATATATATAGTTCAATCTACAGACACGGTGTTTCGCTGTACAACAGCTCATCAGTGTAGCTTGGAACAATCTGAATGAATTTCACCAATTACTTATACACATGCGATCGTCGGTGACAACCGCATGTGGGACAGCATCTGTGAAGTACATTCAGATAGCGTGAAGTGCGCATGGGCCCAGAGTGCTCAAACTTCCACAAGGGTAGTGAGCGTTGCATTATCGCTAATAGGTACCCACGGCAACTTCACAGAGTGCTCAACAACACCGAAGTGAAGGAGCGTACATAGTTCAATCTACATATATATATATATATATATATACTATAAGTGGGCTTACCTCAAATGTTGATGTTCGCTACTGTCAGTTTCACACGTAGTATATTCGCTCTATCTTTACGGTATTGAGCACTTTTCGACATTTCGCGAACAACACTTTGTTTGTTTGAATATATATATATATATATATACATATGCGTGTTTTTAGCGCTTTTATATATTATTCGATAAATAGAAAATGGGTGCATGCCCTTGTTTGTTACGTCTTCAGTGCAAGATTTTGTAAAGTAAAAAATGATTTATATACTCTATGGCGAACCCGAGCAGAGTTTCCACAACGGTATTTTTTATTTCCCTGATCACATTAAAAATCAAGTATTTGGATCAGGCTATATCCATGCCCTGACGAGGTCGACTTTCTTTTTCTATTATGACTGATTGTGATTAAGACACTTAGAACTAACCTTCTCAAACTCATTAATAATTCATGAAGAAAATTCAAAAGAAATCAATATTTAATCAGTATTTGGAAATCGGAGGAAGATTACAGTCAAATTTAGCAAACTTTGAGGTCGATTTTCTCTTAAAATATTAGTTCGTTTGAGAAGCTATATCTAACGCTCGTCTGTGTTCATCGGATCCTCCAATGTCTAAATACAGCCAAGCTGGTTAAGCTCGTATTTTCAACCTGCTTGGCTGTATTTAGAAATCGGAGGAAGAACACTGACTCATGTTGGATATATTACATTACAACGTGTGTAAAACTTGCACGTATAGAACTTATTTTTTTTATAAATTTAGTTTTGTTATATTAATAACTAATTGATCTGTGTTATTTATATATTTTTAGTTTGGGGGTTTGGTTTGGCTGCCGTTTCCGTTGTAAGTCTTTGTTCACTAGTTATGATCATACCATTAATGAAAACAACATTTTACGAAAAGTCGCTCATATTTCTCATCTCTTTGGCTGTTGGAACTTTGGTTGGAGATGCCTGCTTACATCTGTTGCCCCATGTAAGTAGTTTTACTTTTCTCAGCCTAGTAATTAAGAGGAGAATTATTTCCAGGCCAGGTCGCGTAACATGCATTTAAAACATTTATACAGCACACTAAAATATTACTCAATGTATTTTCTCAACTATACGAGTGATCCGTATTTCAAATGTGAAGATCAATGAGCTAAAGATGGCGGAAATCTAGATCCTTGTTCTTGCCGTAACGTTAGCTGATCTTATCTTGACCCAGTATTTATTTAACTGTGGGATTAGCCGCATCCACAGTCCGATCAATCAGTTAAAAATTAATTTAGAAAAAGGTTATTAATGCATGGGAGGGAGGACTCATAAATCGCCACCAAAGATTTGGTTGTTTTCTGTCAGTCTGATCATGATCATCATTTTTTACTGAGTATATATATAAGTAGGCTCGATTTCCCGGAAGAGACGGCTGGACGCGTGAGTGACATTTTGTATGAATAATTTCACGATATCAAAAACCATAGAAGCTCACTGAAATATGATTTCGTGAAATATGCATAACTTTAAGGATAAATGCAAACAAGAAAAACGATGTTATTCTCTATTTTATTATTATTCCAGGCAACGGGATTCCACCATCACCCAGATTCTACCCTCAAGAGTACCGATAAATCATACTTGTGGAGATTTCTTTCAGCAGCTGCTGGAATTTATGGATTGTTCATTTTTGAGACAACCACTCATCTTCTCTTTTTCTGCAAATCTAAAGAGGTACAACGTTTGAAAAATTATTTTAGTATACCAAACCAGTTTTTCTTATTTTTTTTGATTTGATAATATATATGTTTGATATATGTTTAAATATCAATGATAATGATAAGTGCTATAGGAGAATGTCTGGTAATATAATCTGGAACGCGGTCATGTGGTATGCAGGACGGGGGTTAAGTTGATGTGAATTCAATATTGTTGCAGCTGTTAGATGTACAAAACATGTAGTAGTGCAATTACTGGCAGATTGCCAGTGGAAATCCGTAAATTTTAAATGTGTGTAAACAAACAGCGAGTAGAATTATAGAGTTTGCTTCGAATAAGTATAGAGAACAGTTTCCCGCAACTTTGACTCGCAAAATAATTAGTAAAAAGCAGTTTTTCTGGGCAATCAGGTGAAAGATTAAAGATTTTGTATAGATAATAGTAATAGTAAATATCACTGAAACTAAAGAGAAAGATGTACGCTGCTTATGTTAGTAGTGGAATAATATACGGCATGCAGTAAAACTTCAACCTCGTAGTATATACCAAGGGCATTTTGTCTTCACGTTGGGAGGTTGGCGAAAATGGCCCTGGCGGCATTGGCTGGTCGATTCTATAATCTGATTGACCGGTTTAATAACTTTATTAAATCAGATAGAGTATAATTTATTCATAAAAATTTGAATTGCAATAGATCCACTCTGTAAAATTTACCCAAAGAATGAAAACGATAGCTTTGGTTAAAGTCAAGAACAACGTTAGATATTTGTTTGTTCATGATATTTACATGTATCCTGGATAATCGTGGGGAGTATAATGATGAATAATGCCAGCTAGTTGCTTTTATGATAAAGAGGATTCACGTGAGTAACTCGGCACAGCGTTAAGGTGGCTCCATTCAGTTTCTTGAAAAATGGAAAATACAAGTTTGAGAGTCCAAAAGACGTGATTAAACAATTCGGAAAAAGAATAAAACTAAACGTTATGCATAGTTAAACAGTCTGACAATAAAAAACTGTTACCAAATAAATAGCAACAGTTGTTGCTATGGCAACAATGACGTTTCAAAATGGCTCCCAATTACCTTCAAACTAATTTAATTCTAAAAAAACTTTGGTGACCCCTAATTATTTTTTCATCAAAACTTTCCTTGAAGTATGAATAATCAATAGGCCGATTTAAAAAAAATTCTGTAGAACGAAATTTTTTAAAAATTAACAAACATAATTTTTCCGGAAAAAAAATTATTCGTTCTACAGAATTTTTTAAAAATCGGCCTATTGATTACTCATACTTCAAGAAAAGTTCTAATTGAAAAAAAATTGGGGGTCACCAAAGTTTTTTTCGAATTAAATTAGTTTGAAGGGTAATTGGCAGCCATTTTGAAACGTCATTGTTGCCATAGCAACAACTGTTGCTATTTATTTGGTAACAATTTTTTATTGTCAGACTGTTTAATTATGCATAACATTTAGTTTTATTCTTTTTCCGAATTGTTTATGCACGTGTTTTGGACTCTCAAACTTGTATTTTCCATTTTTCAAGAAACTGTGTGGAGCCACCTTAAATATTCCATTTATTACATGTATACGTATTATACAAAAACAAAACACAAAGACCCCATAAATTTTCTTGCCAAAACACCCCAAAATTCTGTGTGTCACGTGACCAGCCGATGCCAGGGCCATTTTCGCCGACCTCCCAACGTGGAGGCAAAATGCTCTGGGTACGAGGTTGGTAAAACATGAGTATTTAAGAAAAACGGTGTTAGAAAACTTGTGCATGCACCTCGCGTCGTGTCGATTACTATATAGCTGCGTCGTGATGAGTCGTGTCGTGGTATTCGGCTTTCTGTTGTTGAATAATAAGAGGATTTTTAAAACATGAATATAATAAGCACCAGTTCGTATTTTATCCAACTATTAGAGCTTCCCTTGCAGGATACGCCTGGAGACAAAAAATCAACAGTCGAAAAAGAACACACCGACTCAAAACCTGAAATTGACAAGAAGTCTCAATTACCCAGACCTGAAAAACAACCAGTTGTGCTGTTGAATAAGGTGTGTGTTTAGTTTAGTCATATAGCTAGAAATTATTAAAAAAAAGTATTATTATTGTATTAACGCAAGACAAAAATGGAAGATGGTAAAAATCGTTTGCAATCACGTGACAATATCCAGCGGTTTCTCAACAGTGTTTGCCAACCAAGATGGCGGACGTGACGTCACGTGCAAACGATCTATTGGGCCGAAGGAGATTAGAAGCGAATGCTATAGGACGAGAATTAAGAGAAAAGACAAAAAAGAAAAGCCCATAATTTCGTCTGCTTTTTTCATAATTCCCGTCAATAATGTTGACGTTGACAATGATAATAGCGAAGATACATAACCTTCTCCGACGACTCATTGTGCACATGTGACGTCAAGATGTTTAATTGCATACCAGACTGAAATATTTCAAAAACGAAGCAAGGAAACGAAAAACTCCATCTGAGATGTTACTTTGTCACTTTTAAAGTGTTCTTTCAAATAAAACAAACTTAATTTTCGTTTCATAGCTAGGCATGCACCTTAATTAATATGTCCCATATATAGTTTATAAAAAAATGTGTTTGTATTAACTCATTACAAATGTTGTGAATGTTTGCCTTTGTAGATGACACTAAAAGAGGATGGCCATCCACTTGAAAAGTTTAAGGCTATTAGCAATTTGGATATCATAGTACATGAGAAAAAACACATTGCGCCTATGGCATGGACAATTATTATTGGCGACACACTCCACAATGTTGCTGACGGAATAGCGATTGGGGTGGCTTTTAGTGATAGTATATTTGGTGGAGTGAGTACTTCTATTGCAGTCTTGTGCCACGAAGTTCCTCATGAATTAGGTTAGTAAACTGCAAATCAAAAAAAAATTGTAAAAGATGTATTTCTGAGTTTTACAATACGGTTTTCTTCAACCTAGTTTTAAACCGACTCTGAACGTGTCAGATCTTATGCGCATGTAGTATAAAATTACATATAATTATTATATATACTAATTTTCAGGTGATTTTGTGGTATTGCTGTCGGCTGGAATGAATGTAAGGCAAGCATTGTTGGCAAACTTTATATCAGCTCTTTTTTGTTTTCTTGGCTATGTACTGGGAAAATTGATTGGCGAAATTGAAGACGTAAATTTGTGGATCCTTGGCATCACAGCTGGATTTTTTTTGTACATCGCCCTTACTAACAAGGTCAGTCATTAATTCATGTATACGATTGTTACCAAGTACTGTATGCTTGTACCAACCAAGTCTGTCTCTTTCCATTCTGACCCTGATCTCGCGCACATGCATGCATATATACTGGTATATAGGGTCAATCCTAACGACTGGCCCGCCTAGCCGAGGATTACAACTGACGTTTGTCTTTGAATCAAACGTCGATTTTTACATGAGCCAATTAAACTAAAATGCATCAACAAACTACAAAGTATATCCATGATAACCTAGAATTAACCTCATTGTCACTTTTTAAAAATTTCTGGCACTGACAAAGAACACCTGGGATGATAAAAGGCCCGTTTACAGACTATTTTTGTTGCGATTTTCATCGTTCTCATGCAATTGAATGGATTGATTTACAAATGTTTGGACCATTTGTGCAAAGCTATATGGTTCAATATACTTTCGTGGGTCAGCCGGATGAGAAAAAAAAACACCGCAAAAATCGCCTGTGTAAAACGGGCCTTTAGTTAGCCTGTGCGCAGACGCACGATCGAAAATCGCATAGAAAATTGGAAACTTTCATGGGGCAATTCGCAGTCCACGTGCGTGCTGGCTCAAGTGAGTTGTCGGCCGTGTATTGATGACGTTTACACGCCGAGATATTCGTTCTACGCATGCGTAGCTAATACGGGTCAGCCGGTATTTCGCGAGCCTCGACACAGGGAGCCCATCTTGGCAGCGCGTGGGCATCTGTGGCGGACTCGAAAGACGCGCGGGGGACTGTGGCACACTCGATCGTGGTGTGTTTAGGAAAATAATATTTTTTCCTCTCCCTCCCCCCCTTTCCCCCCGATTTTTCCTTTTTTCCGCCTTTTTTCCCGCTTCCGGTAACCGTTTTTCGTTTTTTTAAATCCCCTGCCACAGTCCCCCGTGCGTCTTTCCAGTCCGCCACAGTGCCCACGCGCTGCCAAGATGGGCTCCCTGTGCCTCGACAGCCGCCATTTCCGATCGTGTTTTACCTAATCCCCTGCGGAGGGTAGATGGGTAAAAAGTCTGCGCGCAGGCTAGCCTTTAGTAAAACCCCCCTTTAGGCCTTGACCACGCTGACTACACGGTTCACCTATACCACCCGTCTTTACTGCTTTACACCCATGTGGCATTCTTATTTTACTATCTGACTTTTTATGTTTGTTTCATATTTAATTTTATCATTCTAGTTGCCTGAACTGATGCACGTGTCTGCACACAGTGATCTCCCGAAATGGGTAATACTCGTTCTGCAAAACACAGGAATTATTCTTGGCGTTGCTGGAATGTTCTTCTTGGCGTATTATAAAAAGGACATTAATTTTTAGCGGCCAAAAATTGGATTTCAAGTTCATAGCATCCAGCTTTGTTTTGTTTATATGATTGATTATATGATAGAATTGTAATCTTGAAGTCTTTGGATTGAAAATCGTATTAGGTATACTGCTTAGCTTAATAATAACGGTTTGGAGAACGTCAAATTTATATAATAAGTACAGTTTATACAGTGAACGTTCATCGTTTTTTAGTAAGTTGCATTAGTAAGTGATTAAGCTACATCTTTTCGGGTAATTATTCTCTTCTATCATACTGGCGTGAAACGTTCGTGTAATTATTTTGTGGTGGGAGTCAACACTGGTCAGTTTAATAATTTCAAGTGGTACGTTCGTTGCATGTAAAGCCCTCTAATCAAATGAGAATTCAAGTAATCGCAAGTTTTAGCTTGTGCTTGCTTGTGTCTCGTTTGACCGCCAGCTTGTGATGACTTGCGGTGACTTGCGACTAATTTGAGCTTGTTCAAATTTCATCGCAAGTTTTCTTCAACTTGCGAAACGTTTGAACACAAAACACAAGTCGATACAAGTCTTTCGTGCTCCGTCGCCATAGAAACTACCATGAGAACTAGCGAAAAGGCGTGGGAACTAGCGGAAGTGCAGAACTTGCGACGACTTGTGACTTGCGATGACTTGCGTTCTCGTTTGATTAGGGCTTACAGACAACTCGTGTGTGTTTGAATTGGGTCTGCGCGACCTACATGTACGCAGGAGGTCTGCATGTGTATATATAAACATGCTATACGACAGGCTTTATTAAACCAATAAATACCCATTGCTGCATGATAAAATGTTTTTTATTTGCTATAAAAGCTAAGACAAGTAGTGTTAACGTTTTGATCTTGACGAAAATCAAGATGGAGTTAAAAGCTTGCATCGTGCACAGTTTGAACTATTGTATACCGTCCAGATTGCATAAGACATTCACACAATGGTCCCCAAAATTTTTAGAGGCTTTTAGGAATTTCTATAGATTTTCAGACTTTTAGGAAGTTTTTGTTTTTTAATTTTTAGAGATTTGGGGGATTTAGGATCTAAACTCCGGATTTTTTAAAGATTTTTTAACGAGGTGTAGGAGAGTTTTTGGTAGTGAGACGCCCCTCGAATCAGACCAATACGCAGTCCGCGGCGATATAGTATGTTGAGGATTATAGAACACAAGCGATGCTGTAAAGACTATAAAAACACTTATTGCGGAATATATATCACGAATATCCCAAAAATCGGTGCTAGTATGGGTTAATTGAAAGTGAACATCAATTGACCACTTTATCTCATGACTCTCTCGCAGTGAAATCATTTTGTTTTTCATTTAACTTACCGAGAAAGAAACAAGAGTTAGAAAGGAAGATACTCATTAGCATGTGATAAGCAGTCAAAACAGTGGCTGGGGTAACTAGTTATCCCACTATGCATACTCATCTGCATGCTAATCAGTTGAATACAGGATTTACCGGTCTGTTAGAACAATGAAATGTGGGTGTGTCATGAGATAATAACCCATATACAGCACTCTTGCAATTACTTACGTCAAATTAATATCCCAAGAGAAAACCTCCTTTGTCGGCTAATAAAAAAAAATAAATTGACCTCGGTCGGTTCAATAACTTGTGAAAGTTTGGTGAAGTATAACGCTTTATATTCTGCCTGAGAGATGTTCATTCATGCGGAATCAATAGACACGGAACCGCCCTTTAGAACTGGGTCTGAGCGTGGTTTTGGCTTGTTAACCGACTTTCAATGGTGTAAAATATTTCAAAATTCATCTAACAAAATTGTTTTTAAACGTTTTTAAACCCTTTCGTTCCCATCTTTAGCACTTTTTATTTTTTACTCTGTCTAATGCCAGGAGGTAAAGTCGTTCGTCTAATTTGATAAAAGATGCAACATATACGTACAATTTCATATACTTCATGTTTAACCCTTTGGCGCCGGAGAACTCTCCACTTGACAAGTACAATCGTGTGGTGTTAGCCAGAGTAAAATATTAAAGGCTGCATGCATCGTTCCAAAAGCGCAAAAGGGTTAAACTGTTATTAAAAAGATTCCGTGCTTACATATTTGCCTGTAAATTCTTGGTATTTTATGAGTAGTTTGCAAGGAGGTTATTTCGCAAGGTTATTCTGAAGGGTATAATGCTTCGAGGCCTGCTTTGCAAGAAAACATGAGATTTTTCGCCTTCGGCCTTGACAACTCAGTCTAATATAACAACAAAACATAATCAAGACGTGCTAAAAAGAAGAAAGGTGTTTTTTTATTTTTTACAGTAGAAACTACGCATAATTTAAATAAAAGGTCAATAAATAAAAGACATCATTTTACGCTATAGTAGTATATTTATAATATCTTACACATGCATTAGATAAATGAGTCCACCAGAGAAGAAAATCTATCGAGCTCATCTGCTTGGACATTAGTTAGAGTTGGTTTCAATCGATGTAGTTCAATAATGCCTCCTTCATAGTTTAAAACCTATAAAAAATTAATAAATAAAAAAATGAATAACAAAAACACTCATAAATTAATGTACCAGCTCAGTGAGCTCACAATGTAAAATGGTAAATTATCTCATGACACACCCACATTTCATTGTTCTAACAGACCGGTTAAATCCTTTATTCAACTGATTAGCATGCAGATGAGTATGCATATAGTGGGATAATTAGTTATCCCACTCGGATAACTAACTTGTTATCCCACTGTTTTGACTACTTATCGCATGCTAATGAGTATCTTCCTTTCTAACTCTTGTTTCTTTCTCGGTTAGTTAAATAAAAAACAAAATGATTTCACTGCGAGAGAGTCATGAGATAAATGGTTAATTGATATGTTCACGAGTGTGATATGGGATTTAACATCGTGAGTGAAGCTTAACTGGCACTCGGGCCCTCGTGGCTGTTAAGCTTCACTCACGATGTTAAATCCCATATCACACTCGTGACCATCAATTAACCTATACTTGTCAATGGGCGTGAAGACAAACTATACAGCATACCTATATACAACATATACTAGGGATTAACATGTTAACAATTTACAGATAGTTTTAGGATACAGGATATACAGGTACTGTATATTCTGAATAGATTATAGAACTACAATAATTTTTCTCTTCCGTGTTTCGAGGTTTTCCCTCTCTTGGTTTTCCTCTCCTTTGATCTTAGATGTGTTCTGTGATGTGGCATTTGTCGTATGGTAGCTGCGAGGAGCACCTTTGACATATACCTTCGACTCGCGGCCACGTTGATCTGCGTCTTTCTCCATGCATTCAACCACCGGCTGCATGCAAGTAAGGATAATTAGCAGTCTTTTCCTTTCCGTTGTATTAATAATTTAAAAGATACTTACTAGTTCAGACTTTCTTCCTGGAAGCCCAATGCCAAGTGATTCATAATCATTTGATATTGAAAAGGACAGTAATCTTAAAAAAAAGGAAAATAACGTGAGCCTATGAATATTGATGGTAGCAAGAGAAAAGAAAAGAAAACTCAACATACTTTCCACGCTTAAAATATTCAGTTGTGACAGGGCAGTCGCTTTTCTGCTGTAGATCCCTACAACGGAAACAAGAGTAAATTTCAAAATATTTCATAGAACACGCACATTTATAGTTCAACAAAATTATAAACATAACGTTAAACTATTATCTCACCAAATGTAAAGGTTTGACTTTGCATCAAGAACGTAAAAGAGACTGGGGCGACTCCTGGACCACTTGACCTGAACTATCGGATTACCTTGAGTAGACTCCGACCAGCTCCGAATCATGAATTCTAGAAAGATATCACGTCGTTTAGCGCCATGCAGAAGTATTTTAAATTCTTCTGAAATAGTGTTATTTCTCTAAATATTCCCATATGATAATATTCTGACAAGGGAGAAATATTGATATATGCAGGGTTTCTAGAAGAGTACAGATAAAGAATAAGACTAACCTTTGCGAAGATCGTGTAAACGCAATGTGCCATCAGCACAGCCAACCTGTGACCAAGATATAGTTGTAATTAATACTAGTAATTATGTTAAGAGCGAACAAAATTAGTGATTTACGGCTAAAAGGAAATCTAAGATCGTATAATTCAAAAGTTGCAACTGCAGTTCTTTTTAAAGTTTGTCCAAATGAAGATATCGATTTAATTAACGATTTTAATTGTTTTTAACCCTATCAACTCTAGAAACCTCCCAATGACGAGTAAAATCGTCTGGCGTCAGACAGAGTGGAATACTAAAAAGGAATTCAGGGTTGAGAGGGTCAGCCCTTTCAGTACAAAGCATTTAGTAACTCTTTCAACTCTAGAGGCCTCTGATCGTCTGGCGTTAGCCAGAGTAAAATAGTAAAAGGGAATTCAGGGTTGGGACAACTCGAAAGCATGTACACTACTTTGTCCACTGCGCACGATATATTAATTATAAGAATACTTTCTTTTATTTTAATCTACTTTATTTTAATTTCTACTTTATATTAATAACTTTTATTGCAATAATGTGTATTAACTTAATTTATATTGTAATAACTTTATTGTAATAATGCCCAAACGTGCAAATAAATAATTGAATTAAATTGAATAATTCTATCTTTCTAACATTAACCCATTGCTGCCTAGGCTAGCTGTCGTAGGGATCCCAATTTGGTAAGCAAAATCGTCTGGTGTTAAACAGAGTAAAATAATTAAAAAGATTTGCTTGATAGAAACTTTGGAAAAATTAGACGCGTTAGTCGCTGTTTTCACAATTGCAAACAAGAGAAGACAAGAGAATTGTTATTTTCCAAATGCTTTGTTACATTCATGGAAACAACCTTGGAAAGACATCTTATGACAGAAAAGTAATCAAAAGTGTGTTCTTAATCATTCGGGAGAATTTCTAAGAAAAAAAATCTGCAGATTACGTTAGTGCATGTACAAGGGTATAAAATCCTTGGGCTTTCCACCGTAACTAATGGAGCGAAATTGAGGAATCTTGTTATGTATTAATACTTAACTAGCTAAACAAAGAAAATTCGTGACATAACGTGGATGTTCGTAAAAAAACGTACCAACATAATCGGAATACTCCAAGGTGAGACATCAATTGCAGTAACAGTAACAAAAGCATCTATAAATTGAGCAATAAAACGATAAAAATATAAATACAATATTACCAAGTAGTTAATGTTAGTTTTGCAAGATCCCAAATTGGAGATGAACTGATCACTAAAATCACTTGCCTGTGTAGCAGGCGTTACTGCGGGATGAGGGTTCAGGGCGGGTTTGGGAGAAGAAGGGAATTAAGAATCACCATGCAGTTAGCCGATACTATTAATCGGTGGCCAATCATGACGTATTCGAGTAATCTCCAAAGCTAGTTTATTAAAAAAGAACTAATGTCTGGTATACACACATTAAAATATACGTAAAATTCACAACGATCACCCCTGATGAAGACACGGAGTGTCGAAACGTTGGGTCATGAACAGTAACTTTTTAAGCTACGTTCAAATAACTTTTAAGCCAGAGTAGCGTTAAACTATGTCTGATCCTTCTCCTGGCTGCGTTGGGAATTTATATAACGTACTTCTCACGGATCTTTGTAAATGTTTTACAATGATGACAGATCATGGAAATATTTATTCTTTCACTTACCAGTAAATTTACACTCGTATTTCTACGTCTATATAAGCATGCTGTATTTAAATTATATAACGAAGCTATTTAGTTTACCAATTTCACTTCTGTAAGCTTTAGGTTGCGTTCTTCCTCCATAACGTGTGCAATGGACAACCCAACCCTGGCGTAAAAAAAACGCATTACATAAGTAGTTAGCCAGGCAAAGTTATTTTTAATCTTGAGTTATTGTGACGTCATCACTCGTAGACAACTATATCTAATTATCTATGTTATTACACTTAGTGTTTTTAGCTTGAAGTTGGTAAAGTTTTTTCATTTGTTTTTAATCATACTAATCAACATATTTTGCTGTATGCGAAATGTATAACTGACTCTAGATCATGTACAAATTCATTTAAAATAGAAAAACTAAATTGATGTTATGTAGTTTCCTATAAAGTTCTAATTATAAATCTAGAAACAAGTTACAACCAGACCTAGTCCTAAAGGGTACGAACGAACGAACGAACGAACGAACGAACGAACGAACGAACGAACGAACGAACGAACGAACGAACGAACGAACGAACGAACGAACGAACGAACGAACGAACGAACGAACGAACGTACGAACTCTCGGGCAGAATATAAAGCTGCTATCTCGTGACTCGTTATAGAGCACCGCAATATTACACTGCTCATTGCTCAATAAAATAATATTATTCAATAAGTTGTCAAACACTAACCCGATCTGTGCCCACATAGAAATGATTTGAATCTTCAGTTGAAAACTGCATCACGGATGTTTGAAGGAAAGAACTGGAAAAAACTTCCCTAAAAAAGAAAACGACTTTTCAATTATAACCATAACACTATATAATATGTTTACACAATACAAAATAAACTATATATAATTAGTACTAACTGTAAATAGATGGTTTACAATGGCGTTTACCTGTAGGGTGATTCGACTTTTATTGAAGTACTTTTAATGAGTTTTACTCTACCTCCAGGGGCCAGCCCTGGTAAATGGAAAATTAAAAAAGACAATTGAAGCGCAATCATTCGGACGGCGACAAATATAACTAAAAAAAGACACTAACCTAGATCACTCTCTGAACCAGCCTCATCTGGTTTTTCAAGTTCAATTACAACCTGCAAATGATACTTATTTAGTTTACTTTATAGTTAGTCACTCTGTGGTGAACGGAACACCCCTATAAGCTACAATCTTGGACAATAATGTTGTAACACCCCTCCCCCCCAATCAATGTTGTAACAGTACCGTTGCCCCCAATCAATGTTGGCGCGAGCATTCAAATGACAACATTGAACCGGGGGTGGGGGATTGAGTGTTACACTACTTTTGTCCAAGATTGTAGCATAGTCAATCGAGATATGGTCTGGAAACTCGGCAAACTTCAAAGCGCCTGTAATGAGCTGTGATTTTATGTTGAATCGTACCTTACACCGTGCACATCCTTTGTTTTAGGTTTATTAATATTTAAATAGCACGGTTGAGTGATTCAACTGAAACGTTGCTATTGGACAATTCGTTCATTATACTAAAACACAATGTGTTCAGTGACCGTGCACCGTGCACAAAAATGCATAAAGGCGAACAAAAGGATTGACCAAAGACTTTAGCTGAGTTTCCAGACAATAATTCGATTGACTATGATTGTAGCAACACAATTGATGATTCCGAGTCGTTATCCAGGAAGACTAAAAATTAAGATCGATGAAATATACAAAAATCCAGAAACCCCAATAATTAATGTTTTCATTCGTGCAATAAGAATGTTTTCATAAGGTAAAAGATAAAATGCTCCATTCAACTCGGCTGTCGCGTCGTATTGTCGCGTCGTTGAATAAAACATTACTTAAAAATCTTAAAAAACGCCTCGTAAAAATATTCTTACTATTGCACAATGATAAACATTCATCCGTCGTTAACTATATCACCTCAATAAATGTCGAGCTTCATGTTCATATAGTATTGTTTTAATAGATCAAACACGAGGAAGAGGGTTTCATCCGATATCCAGTCACAGAGAAGTGGTTGAAAAACGAGTAGGCCGAGTTTTTTAACCAATTTCGAGGTGACTGGATAGAGGATGAAACACTCTTTCTTCTCAAACAGCTTCTCAAACAAATCAGTATTTTATGAAAAAATCAGGTTGAAAGTTGGCGAAATTCAATGCTAATTAAGACCGGGTTTCCAGTTCACCGTCTCGGTACTGATTTCCTTTGTTTTCATCTTATGAATTATTAATGAGTTTGAGAAATAAACATAAAATTACGTAAAGGCATACCCAAATATTGACGACCCCATTTTCCTCCAGTGAAGCTAGTTGGAAAGCCATTCCTCCAGGTTCGTCTACAACAAAGAAAAAAATACATTTTTTAATTAAACAACTGGTCGAAACAGAATTACATAAAAATTCCGTCCCATCATTACAACACCCGATCCTGAAAAATAAATCAGTATTTAGAAAACGAAAACGAGACAATTCAAAAGTTTACGTAAACGCAAGACGTAAAGAGTCTAATACTCACTGGGGTGTTTGTATCTAGTTAAATTTATAAAGTAACATAGAGTGTTCATTTTTTATTTAATTCATAAAATAAGACTAAGCTAGTAACGGTCCGAGTGCTGTGGCTACGTCACTCGGGGCAGATTATTTAATTTATTTAATGATTTATTTAACGTCGCAAGCACAGGATGTGGTCGCCCAATCATCCGAGCCAGAGGCTCATGTTAAAAGTGCACGACATAAGCTAAGACCTAACGTGTTGATTTTATGGAGGGAGGAAAACCCTCGAAGCACAGGAGAGACAAACTAAACTCTACTCACATGAAATTCAAGTTCGAGAACGGGGCTATTCCCAGATGGTTCACCCATCCAAGTACTAACCCCGTCCAACTGGGCTTAACTATTGGTGAGAGGCAGCGCCCTAACAGCACACGCCACCCGTGCTCCCCATCAAATTGAACACTCAAAAATAAATTCCATATCTTCACGCGACCATATAATATTATCAAAATATTCAGCACATGTAAAGTTTAATGTCTACACTGAACCTTATAGCAGCTTACTTGTTTATTGTTAATAGTAACATAACAGTTTTAACCAACCTTGTATGAATGAGGTTCGCAACGAGGCTTGGGCACTAAAAAGACAAAACTTACTATGACACAAATGATGAAAACAAACTACAAAAAGACAAAAATGTGTAAAATAGAAAAAATACATTTGAACAATCCGTGTAAACAAAATGTGTTTTTTTCCCCATTTTGACATGTAAAATGTTTTCCTTTAACATGTAAAGTTTTCACTTTTAAATGTGAATTTATATATGTATTTCATATGTGAAATGTACCAAGTTCATATTTTGACAAGCACTTAATTAGAAATGACAGAGAAAAGCTTAATATAATATTATAAGATTGTACCTTTCTTTTGTAAGAGAAATAGGAAGAATATTTAGCACTGGGCTGAGATGATTTTCGTTAGAAAATACGCCAGCTAAATAAAAAGAAACAAGACGCCTGAGTCGAAGGCTGCAGAATGTGGTGCATACTTCACACTGGTGAACATATTTACGATCAAGACAGTTGTTCGTGCAAGAACACCTTGATCAAAAGATAAAGCTGTTCAACTTTTTGTCAAACGCCAAAAGGAGAAAAGGACTTACAATATGCCTCACGGCCTCACTCCCGACTCAGTCACACGGCTGACATGAATAGTAGCGGAAGTAAACTGGGCAAAAATGCAATTTTGTGTCGCCCCAAAAAAAAGAAGAAACAGACTCGGAGCCGAAACCTAGATTCGGTCTACCATAGATAGCCCGAGTAATTAATCTGAACTCAAGTTGCTGTATACTTTCCGGAGTGACTCTCTCTCCTCCGCAGAGGCTTCTATTCGCAGGCGCGCGGGCAATCGTAAAGCGCGCGGAGAACGTCGGGAAGGTGGAAAAAGAGCCTCTGCGGAGGAGAGAGGGAGTGACTTTAGTCCAAAAGACGTAATAAGTTCGGATGTAATAGATACAGCATGAGCAGCCGATCTGTATCTGATTTACAAGGCGAGCCGTAGTAAATCAGATACAGATCGGCTGCGAATTAAAATACAAATGCATCTAAGTAATCAAGTTCACCAACTATTTTAGCGATATACTCTATTTTAGCCGAGAAAATCGAAGCTAAAGTTTATGTAAATCAGGACGATTCTGTATCCGATTTACAACCTCTGCTACGGTATTGATTTCTTTTGTGTTTTCCTCATGAATTATTAATGAGTTTTTTAATAGTATATCTTCTACTTTTTGCCATCATGAAGGAGGCTTATGAGAAAGCGTAAGAAAAAAACTGAATAATTCTTTGATGAAGTTTTCATGGCGATAATGTAATACAGATAGGTTTTGTGGAAACACCATGTAAAAATATTTAATAAATATTTATAAGCAAATAAATATTCTACGTGGTGTTTCCACAAAACTTATCTATATTAAAAAACACTGAAATCTGAAACCTAGCTGTGACCGATTTTCTATATTGGTTTTATTGTAGACAAAAATTACATTTTTTTACTTGGGGTGAGGTGGTTAGAAAGAGGGCTTATTAGAGGGGTATATATTGTATTTTTCACTTAATATGGAAGCTTTATTATTAGAGGGGAGCTTAGTTGAGGGACGGGGCTTAATAGAGGAAATACTATAGAAAATACCACAGAGGAAATACTATAGAAAATACCATAGAGGAAATACTATAGAAAATACCAGAGGAAATACTATAGAAAATACCACAGAGGAAATACTATAGAAAATACCATAGAGGAAATACTATAGAAAATACCACAGAGGAAATACTATAGAAAATACCATAGAGGAAATACTATAGAAAATACCATAGAGGAAATACTATAGAAAATACCATAGAGGAAATACTATAGAAAATACCACAGAGGAAATACTATAGAAAATACCATAGAGGAAATACTATAGAAAATACCAGAGGAAATACTATAGAAAATACCATAGAGGAAATACTATAGAAAATACCATAGAGGAAATACTATAGAAAATACCATATACTATAGAAAATACCATAGAGGAAATACTATAGAAAACACCAGAGGAAATACTATAGAAAAAGGGAGGAAATACTATAGAAAATACCATAGAGGAAATACTATAGAAAATACCACAGAGGAAATACTATAGAAAATACCATAGAGGAAATACTATAGAAAATACCATAGAGGAAATACTATAGAAAATACCATAGAGGAAATACTATAGAAAATACCACAGAGGAAATACTATAGAAAATACCATAGAGGAAATACTATAGAAAATACCACAGAGGAAATACTATAGAAAATACCATAGAGGAAATACTATAGAAAATACCATAGAGGAAATACTATAGAAAATACCATAGAGGAAATACTATAGAAAATACCATAGAGGAAATACTATAGAAAATACCATAGAGGAAATACTATAGAGAAAATACTAATATCAAAGTAATGCAGATAAAATTACCTACAGGAGTATAGTAATAATTTGGGATATATACGATTCTAATGAGGTGACAAGTTTTTTCGATTCTCTACACGGACGTCGCAATAACGCATACAAAATAACTTTTAAAAGTGAAATCAAGTCTTTAAACCTAACTGACATAACTGTACACTATTACCAAGCAGACATGCACAAAATTAAAATGAGAAACACGCAACCTGTAGAGAAGGTTGGTCTACGGACAACCCATTGGTTTTCTTTATATTCCACAGTAGAATGGAGAGACGATGATTCCCGTACGTCCCAGATTACTATTGAACCATCATCCTGTAATCACAACACACATTTTACAAACTACAATAAAAATAAACACAATACCAATCCTTTCACCAACACTTAGTTGCAATCACAAAGGGACAAAATACAAACTCGCTCTAACTCACCAAGCCAGCAAACACTAGTGATGACTTGACTGGACTGAAACAACAGCACATCGGCGATGACTCACAAAACAGAATTCTGTATAAAATAATGTTTAAAAAATAAATATAGAAAGAAAAGCAGAGCAAAACAAAACAAAAACAAAACAAACAAACAAACAAACAAACAAAAACAAACAAACAAACAAAAAAAACAAAAAAAACCCAAAAAACAAAAACAAAAGCAGAATCCAAACCAAGAGTTAAATAAAGAAAAATTGTTAACTTAAAACAATGTGGTCACACAAAAAGCTTTTTGTCTAACCAAGCTGTCTCAAAATTTAGGAAAATAAGTGATTGCTGTCAAATTCAATTTAATATTACCCTACTGTTCAAAGTCACGTACTTTTGTGGCTGGGTAGGTTCATTAACATTCCAAAAACAAACAATTCCTTTTCCACGTAAGAAATCATTTCCACTCGCACTTTGGGAACTGTCGGAATCGTGAGCAGTCAACAGAAGATGTGTTTGAATCGAGTTAAAATTCATATCCAAAACACGACGACCTGTGCAGAAAAAACAAAACACAACACAACAATAATATATTCCAAGACAACCAAAAGCATAACTTCCATAGCTAGGTCGTCATAGCGACTGCCCCTACTCTCGACAGCCAGCAATTGATCGTACCGAAAAAGATGGCGACTTGTACATTTAACCACAATCCTTTGCGTGCAGTAAATATTGTTTCTTGCAGGAATATCGGAAGATATGGTTTTAAATCAACCTTGGTAGAAATAAACTTCTTGCTTGCTTACTTAATCCATCTTAGCATGATAAACAATGTTTCGTTGTTATTTGAGCTGATTTGAGGTCGCTTAAATATACCGCCGCCATTTTTTTCGGTGCCGTCAATTATTACATATATCATTGATTAATGTACCTTCAATAAATGGCAACTTAGTGGCAAGTTGAATAAACCCGTCACTTATATCTATATCATTTCTTTCCTTAAACATTGAGTCTGCGTTTCCAGAAATTTTCTCCTCCAACAGAATTAAGCAAACCTTAAATACGATAAGATTAGAAAATGATAAGATTAGAAAATGATAAAAATAGAAAATGATAAAAATAGAAAATGGCCGCCCGTGTTTATATAGCCTGATGCAAACACGAGAGTGAGTTGGGAGAATTCGAAAGTTTTTGTGAACCCGAGCCGTAGGCGAGGGTTTACATATTAAGTACTTTCGAATTCTCCCAACTCACTCTCGTGTTTGCATCAGGTTATATAAATACAGGGTATCCATTTTCTTTTATGAAATAAGGCTAAAAAATGTGCCGTGACATCACAACCGTGTTTACATAGCCTGAAATAAACATGGTAATTGACCAATCACAGTGTGTGTAAGACGCAACCTATTTTATAAATATATATATATATATATATATATATATATATATATACTATATAGGTAACAAGTGGAACGTTAACCACAAAATGGTAACTTGTTTCTTATTAATTCTTTGAAAGTTTGCGTGGCGATAATAGTATTCAAGATAAGTTTCGTGGAAACACCACGTTTAATATTTATTAGCTAAGCTTTTGGCTTGCATGTTGACTCAAGCCTTTATCAGATGTTGGCTAACGTCATTTATAAACTACATGCAAGCACACATTAATTAATTAATTGTTAACTAAATGTCTTTTGTTTGTTTGTTTGTTTGTTTGTTTGTTTGTTTGTTTGTTTGTTTGTTTGTTTGTTTGTTTGTTTGTTTGTTTGTTTGTTTGTTTGTTTGTTTGTCACCAGGATATCTCACTAAGTACTGCAGAGACTTCGATAAAAATTTGTGGAAATATTGATCATAGACCAAGCCATTAAAGTTCTGTTTAATTTTGTTGAAAATTAGATGAAAGTTTCATAAACGTTTCTCCGTGTAGAAGAAATAATTGAAAAAATGCTTGATTGCGCTCATAATTATGCCTTATATAACCGACATGGAAGCAATCCGTTATAGTGTAACCTAAACTCAATAACCCGTTGGGGAAAGTATGCAGTTTCTGACTGCCCTCTTCTTTATGTTTGATTTCAGTATTTTTCTTGAACAGTCTCGACTATAGTCGCACTGTTTTTCCCGCCGTCATGTTTTTATCCAATAATATGTAAGCCTTTCAACAACACTTATGGCATTAGTGACAAAAATCTTGTTTGAAATACAGAGGGGGAGGTGTGTTAAAAACGACTCCCGTAACTAAGGCCCAATGGAGATGCTGTACAAACCAAGTACATTTATATAAAAATGATTGTCATTCTGGCCTACAATATGCAATTTTGTGTATGTGACAATTTTTGTTCATGATTCGATGGTACACGATTGGCGTTGAATCACATACATCACGATGACAATCGTTGACGACAATCGTACCGTATACAAAGGCCTTACAAGAAGGCCAAAATGTTAGTATTACGAAGTTGATCACCTGTCCGGCTTGCTGCAAGAAGTTTGACAATTTGACACTGTCAACAGAATGAGGGGATAAATTTAAGTCATCCTTGTCCACGCTCTCGTCTCCTTCTGTTGAAAATTAAAAAAATCAATCTAAATAAACTCATCGTATAGAGCAAATTTTAAGATACAATAACTTAATAAGACACAATAGGACAAAGACTATACATATTGCAGTATGACCTTTTCTATTACATATATCTGGAAGAAATTATTAACTATGAACGAGGTCTGCAGGAAAGGTATCAGACCATGCAAGGTCTTGACAGTACAGACCTAGCCGCAGGCAGAGGTTCGTACAAAAGAGACCGAGGTCTGATATTTTCCGATACAGATCGAGAAAATGAGGAAAACAAATCGTTTATTATATGGCTATTTCAAGTTTTTCGATACTTGTTGTAAATAGATTAGTGTGAAAACCTTAGAAATTCACGCCAGAAAAATCAACACTCGGGACGGCAGTCTAGATACAGAAAAAGACGAACCGTTGTCCGGAGACGCATTTTTACGGACAGTGCGTTGAACAATTGGAACTCAGGAATTGGAACTCAGGACATGATAAAGCCATATAATACACAAAATGACAGCATATTTCAATTAATAAAATCTTACCACCACAACCCCTGAAATCGTCTGGTGGATATTGAGTCCACTTTGTAGATGTTTCTATATCTTCAGTTTGCATTTCTTTCTCGACAATATCATCGTGACATTGAACGTAAGCCTGGAATTATCGAAGAATGATAAACTTATCACAAGAATGACAAAAAAAGTATTAATGAAAACCGCTGCCAAACAATTGCGACTGCATGTACAGCAATAGAAAGTGTTTTTCTAAAAACGTGTACCTCTCTCTAGAAGCAATTTTCTTAAGTGTTTTCCTAGATGTAAATTAGGAAGTATCTCACTTACCTGCTTGCTATCTGATTGACCGTAACTTTTTATATAAAGTTCGTATTCGTTCAATGGAGGAAGATCAAAAATATCGTACGATGCCACGTCCAGTTCAATAAGGTTATGAAGTTCCTAAAAATTAATTTACAAAAAAAAATTAATAACTCCTTTTTATCAAGAGTTACGTACAGTTTCCTTCGGCCAACGCCAGACGATTGTATTCATCGTAAGGAATCTTCCAGACATGCGTGCAGGAAAGACTTACAGGTACTGATAAAATTGTGTATATATTAATACGTAATCATTTCACTCGATCAAACTATATGTTTAGGGATTTTTCGTGAAGAAAAATGTCGAGTGTAAGAATATATACATTTTTAAGACTAAATCGAGACCAGTTGTACAGCGTTAAACATACCTGAACACGTTTTTTCGTTTTTGAAGCCACAAACTCGTTAACATGTTTTTGTTTAGCTGCAAAGAAATTGATTCTGCCTTCTGGTGAAGACTTGGATGGTTTGTGAACAGTTTTCACTTCCTTAAACAAAATGTTATGTGGTTAGTGTAAATGTGATGCTGTAGTGAGACAACAAACTTATTAGAGATAGAGAGAAAGTGAGAAAGAGAGAAAGAGAGAGAAAGAGAGAGAGAGAAAGAGAGAGAAAGAGAGAGAGAGAAAGAGAGAGAAAGAGAGAGAGAGAGAGAGAGAGAGAGAGAGAGAGAGAGAGAGAGAGAGAGAGAGAGAGAGAGAGAGAGAGCCTTAAGAGACAGGGTAAGTTCATAAAGGGAGAGGGTTTATTTAAAAAATCAGAAAGCTAGAAACTGAAACATAAGACAACATGGAGGCCTCCTGTGCAAGTTATGGACCCATCACCCATGGTATTGATTGACTGACCCGTCACAGCAAGCTCTATACGCTGAAGGCCAGACAGATATACTGAGATACTGAGATACCTAGCCATATAAGATTCTATCTAAAGTATAAGAAATTCTATTTTGGTCTAAAATTTTTGTATGAACTATTTTTTTGGGGCCCCTAAAGATTGTGCCCCCCCCCCCTTTAATCCGTCCCTGTAAATATGTTTCTTCTGAAATGCTAGCCTTAATAAATTCAAACAGTGAAATAAAAGTAGTGTGCCTCGCTTTGATGTCAATTCAAAAACAGCACCGAAGCGAGGCTTGGTGGTAAAAACAAAAATGATTTTGTCGCCAGGTATATTGCGGATCAGTAACTTTTGTTCTTCGCGGCCTCTTCAAACTGCACGTAATTGTTTTTATGTGTTAGCTTTGGACTATCAAAAGCGTAATTGTTAATGTTAAAAACGACGTTTGAACTATTTTCGTATAAACTACAGTATTTTTGCTAATAATAGACCAAACAAAAAATATTTAAATACTACTGTCACCTCTTCTCTGGAATCCTGTGTAGTTGTTTGTTGAAAAGGAGATCTTCTCACATCATCATTTTCAGCGTTGATTGCTTCAAATATCTACGCATTAAAACAAAGTAATTGATAACCATTGCCACACCACGAACATCAGACAACTTAAAGTGTTCTATCTAACATTTTTCAAGAAAGTTAATTAAATCAGTCTCATGTATATTCTTGATATAAAAAGTCTTAACCAATTCTTGGTTTTCATCTGACGTCACGGCGGCCATATTGGTGCACAGAAACAATGAAATGGCAGCCATATTGGTGCACAACCTTTATCCTATGGGAATTTAACTCTATTCTTATTCAAACATTTCGTATTGTTTCACCACCCCTACGGGGCCGCGGATCACGTGAGTGAAAACGATCCATAGATCTTTCATTTATCATTCCCGAACCAAATATGAAATGAAAACAAATTAATTTGCGCAATGATAGTTACCTCCAAAAGTTTCCCTTTTTCCTTAAATAAATAAATAAATAAATAAATAAATAAATAAATAAATAAATAAACAAACAGACAGACAGACAGACAGACAGACAGACAGACAGACAGACAGACAGACAGACAGACAGACAGACAGACAGACAGACAGACAGACAGACAGACAGACAGATAGATAGATAGATAGATAGATAGATAGATAGATAGATAGATAGATAGATAGATAGATAGATAGATAGATAGATAGATAGATAGATAGATAGATAGATACTTACATGTTCACTCTCGATATTCTCATCATCTTCCTCGTCAGCATCTTCAAAATCGTCTTCATAGTCCTAGAAGGAAGAACACATCGTACAAATCAAAAGAATAGAACGCCAGAAAATAATATACAGTATTACTTTTATTTCTAGCGTACAGGGTTTAATGTGTTCTACCTCAAAATCATCTTCATAGTTATCTTCATCATAGTTATCTTCGTTTGCAATTTCTTCATCGATCTCTGCTTCCTTGTGGAGTGACGATGACCTACTACTCAGCTGTGAAATAAATGTGTTTATGTCAGATACGTGTTTAGCACGACTATAGACATCGAGATGTTGTAATGGAATTTATAGCATTTGTATTATTGAGAGGTGGGCCGAAGAATACCCTTCCGCATACAGCAATCTTGCACAATAGATATGCTATGACCAAACCTTGGTGGCCAAATAGTTTAAAAATGTGTATATTTAGGAGAACTCGTTTCTCAAAGCGATATTCAAGTTTGTTACCGGACAAATACTTTGTTTTACAAATTATAATTAGTGGCATGTAACGCATCTTCCCCCGCCGGATTTTAAGCACGTAGTTATTTCTGGAACTGGGGGGGGGGGGTGTCACTAAATTTGGACTTTATCAGTATAGTTGACTTATTTATTTACAAATTCGCCAAAAGCGGGTATTATAGACAATAGGACAAAACGTCCCTTACAAGGTCCATCTACCCAATCCAACCCCAATTAAGAAGAATAACCTAAACCACAAATTAGAATAATCATGCGATACTAAGAACCTAATATAAGTGAATAACAAAAAATACTGACAAAACAACTAATGATACTAGGAGGAGCATGTCTGCAAAAGATTAATACGACGGCATTTTGGGCATACAATTTTACAAGTTCTTATATTGTCACCTTCAAAGACTGTAAATAAACGAGAAGGGTAAAATGTTTTTAACTGATTTTTATAGGTATTTAGAGATGTGTCACTTTTTATAGTGTCAGGTATAGAGCATTCCATAAATTGACTATTCTGTCGAAATACGAGTCACGGAAGCATGAGGTTTGATGGTTGTCTCCAGTGACTGAATAATTTTATCATCTTGGTGGCGGTTATAGTATTCGTAGCTTCTTTTGGGGTTTTTTTTTTTAAAATTTTTGGTTTAATTATTTACTTCTCAAATGAGTCGAGTATTTCGTACGAAAATGAACATGTAAAGGCGGTTTTCCACTAGGCGACATTTGTCGATCGACTCGACATTTTTCTTTTGTCTTGGCTAATTAGTTCCACTCGAGAGCTTGCGAGACAAAAGAAAATGTCGCTTCGCGCGACATTTTTCGCCTAGTGGAAAACCGCCTTAAGTTGACAAAATTTATGTAAAATCTGCCTCTAATTTCAAGCACTCTTCCACCGTGTTGATTTGCTTTGTTTTTGGTGAATGAATTATTATTAAGACCCCGTTTACACGATGCCGGTACAATTTGAAAACGGAACAAAATCATGCCGTTTAGGCCTTGCGTTTACACGATACCGGCACAAAAATGACATGAAAACGGCACAAAATGAAGACGGGTTCCTTGACGGCATGAAACGAAAACGGAACACTAACCGGTATCGTGTAAACGCCCGTGCCGTAACAGTTTGATGACGGCAATCACGAGATATACGACCACAGTATTCGGGTCAGCAGTATTCACAAAGTCTTCTCAATTCTCATTGGAAGAGAATAGTCACATGCTAATCCGTCATTATATTATACCGGCATCGTGTAAACGCAAGACTTTTTGGCCTGTATTTACACACCGGCACGATTTTGTTCCGTTTTCAAATTGTACCGCCATCGTGTAAACGGGGTCTTAGTGAGAGAAACTGTACCTCTAGTTTTCCCTTAGATTCCTTTCTAGTATGATCTTCGTATTCTGTTTCCTTTCCTTCTTTGTGTCGTCTACTGAAATATGTCAGATATATTTTGTTAAAAAATAGATTATATAGGTTTCTTAAATATGTCAGATATATTTTGTTAAAAAATAGATTATATAGGTTTCTTGTGTTGTAGGCTTGTTCTCGTAGAGTTATAAGTCTAATATTATGAGGTGTATACTAAGGCCCCGTTTACACTAGAGCAAAAGTATCCGGATTCACATTGTTTTTCATCCTGATGGGAATAAAAAACAAAGTGAATCCGGATACTTTTGCTTTAGTGTAAACGGGGTCTAAGCTGTAAATATATAGCAAAAATAACCTAAACAAAATATTTTCAGTATAGTTTGAAGCTTATTTTTACCTTTCACTCTCCTTTTCACCACTTTTCTGTAAATTAAGAGCAATAAACAAAATATTACATCGACAGAACTATAATAAACTGGTGTTTGTGACTTATGACCTTAAAGGGTATTGGCAATAAAAATTAAGTTTGTCTCATTTGAAAGAACTCGTCAAATGGTATAAGAAGACCTTTTACAATTTTTCCGTATCTGTTTTGGTTTTGGACATATTTGGACCAAAGACAGCCTGCTGTCCGCCATCTTGGAATTATTTTCGATATGCATGCGACATCATAAGCAGGGTAAAGTGAAATTTTTATCTTGCCAACCTTATGACATTATGAGCTAGAAACTCGATTTTGTCGCGCTATTTCCATCAGTTTAAATTGACCCACAACATTTAAAAAGCCTTCCGTGGAAATTTGGTCACCCAAGGAGTAGTTTCATCAGGTTTACCCTGGTTGTGACGTCACCAATTTCCTAGTTAATTAGACCCAATATTACAACAAGATGGCGGACAGCACGCTGTCTTTGGTCGAAATATTTCCAAAACCAAAACAGATACGGAAAAATTGTAAAAGGTCTTCTTATACCATTTGACGAGTTCTTTCAAATGAGACAAACTTAATTTTTATTGCCAATAACCCTTTAATTAACAAGTTAGTTCGTTTCCCTGTAAGAACGTGTGATTTTGATTTAATCAGAGCCAATAGAATTGGGACCGGAGAAAAAGTTCAATCATGCACATATTTCAGAATTGGATCATTAAATTTTACCCTGTCTTTTTCTACGGAATTCGTACTTTATTAACTTGGATTGCATTGAAATTTCTTACTTCTTTTCTCTTGTTAACTGTATCTTATTTCTAGAAGTTATCATGAGGTAGTGTACATGCATTAACAAACAAACAAACAAACAAACAAACAAACAAACAAACAAACAAACAAACAAACAAACAAACAAACAAACAAACAAACAAGAAAAATGAAAACAGTGTTAAAACCAAGGGAGAAGACAAGCTCCTTCCTTCGTTGCCCGATCTACACCAAAACCTCACGCATGCAAATAGTCTTTCCGTAAAGACCATACAGATTTAGATTTACTAACTTGATTGCCTATAGCAACTGGTGGTCAAACAGGGCGAAATGCCCCAAATTGAACATGACTACCATGATGTAAGTGTTGATTTTGCGGAGGGAGGAAAACCGGAGAACCCAGCAAAAAAACCCTCGAAGCACAGGAGAGATTAACTACAACTCTACTCACATTCGTTTCAAGCTCGACAACGGGTCATTCCCAAGCGGTCACCCATCCAAGTACTAACCCCGTCTAACCGGGCTTAACTTTTGGTGAGAGACTATCAGCACACGCCACCCGTGCTCCCAGGCCATTTGACGACTATTTGATGCTATTACAGTGTCGTATTAAACCCCATGTATTTCGTAAACCCCATGTAAGTTTATTATTGAAATCATCGACTCCAAACAAAAATTTTTGAAAACAATAATACTCAATAAAATCTAATACAAAGAAAAACTCACAACCTTGCCTAAAGCCTCAGGTTGTAAACCGAGGCTGTTTCGTGTACAGTTTAAAAGTACTGTTGTCGAGAGTAGATAATAGCGCCCTGTCATGATGACGTCACTATTTAAGTTTGTCCGCTTTTACCCATAATTCTTGCAGTTCGAACAATAATAGGTAATGGCTCATTTGAAAGTCAATTTTGGTTTGTTTGTCTGCATTTTGTGCTATAAATAACAGCTCGACGGTACGCTGTTGTGTCGACTGACTATAGTCAATCAATTTTGAGCATGGCGCGAGCCGGTAGCGAGAAAGCGTACTACGGAAAATAACGATATTTCTCCGAAGGCTTCCAACTGTCACGCGTTTCGGACGTAAGTTGTTCGTAGGTTTCATCCTAGATAAGTATTTTACTACTTGTTTTATTTATCGGAACTATTGCGCTTGCACTAAGTGTGACTCTGTTTACGTGTTTACGTACGAATTGTATTGCGGTATACGAATTATATCAACGCAACCATTGCGTTCGCACTGGCCAATAGTTCGGTTAGGTTCTACTTTGCGTGGAGATCACGTACACTGAGACCAAAAACTTGCCACCCAGGCTGAGGTGCAAACAACCGAGGTTAATAAACAATTTATTATGTGCCATGTCGTGATTGTTTTAGGTTGCAGTTTCAATTATATTCTACACCAACAGGTTTTTTGTCAATCTTTCCTCAACTTTTTCCAGATTTCACAGCAACAGGAGGGCCTGCCCACGGACTACTTACACACTATCAGCCAACACATGTACGCATTGCGTACCTATTTTTTTATATATGGTTTTTGAGTCTGGCAAGTCTCGTTGGCTACAAGTTACGTTTTGTCTGCGTCAAACTAGACCTCACTGTGAAATTGTAATTCAATTACCTCACCGTGTTCCTTTTGTTTCCTCTTTTCCCTGTCTTCCCGTCGTCTCCTTCTGTCTTCTTTATCCTCTTCTGATCGTTCTTTATCTCTTTTCTCTATTCTTCTCTCATCTTTGTCATTACTTTCAGTTTCTTTTTTACTCCTCTCCCGTTCTTTGGATTCCTCTTCTTTTCTCCGCCTTCTTTTTTCCCTTTCATGATCGTCATCTTTCCTCCTGTCGCTACTTCCCGTCTTTTCTTCTTTTTCTTTGTCTCTTCTTCTCTCGCTTTTTTCTTTCTCTCTTTTTCTCTCGTCTTTATCTCTGTCTCTTTTTCCCTCTTCTTTTTCTTTGTCACTTCTCCTTTCGTCTTTTCCTTTGTCTCTTCTTCTCTCATCTTTTTCTTTGCCCCTTCCTTCCTCCTTTTCCCTATCTCGTCTTCTCTCCTCCTTTTCTTTATCTCTTCTTCTCTCATCTTTTTCTTTCCTTGTTTCGTCTTTTTCTTTACCACTTCTTCCCTCATCCTCTTCTTTGCCTCTTCTTCCTTCATCTTTGTCTCTATCCCTTTCTCCTTTCTCTCTCCGTCTTTCTTTATCCTTTTCCCTCCGGTTTGCTTCTTTTTCCCTGTCATGACTCTCACGCCTTCGTTCCCTTTCGCGCTCAGGATCACCTTTAGAATTTCTACTTCTTTCTTTACCGCGAGAACTTTCATCTCTCTCCCGATGCGACGATTCATCTTTGTTTCTTTCCTTTCTCCTCTCGTCTTTGTCCTCATCTTTATTTCTTTCTCTTCGCTGCCTTTCTTTCATTCTGTCACCACTGCTATTTTCATTATCGTCATCATCTTTCAATTTGCCTCTGCTTTTATCCCTGTGCTTTCTTTCTCTGTCACGATCATCCTTGGTGCCGTTGCTACGCCTGCTGCTGCCCTCTCCAGGATCTAACGACGCTTCTTCGTGGCGTCGCTCAGATTTTTCGTGTTTTGTTCTTTGTCGATCCTATTAGTAAAACCAGGAAATTTTAATTAACTATAAACATATTATTATATGTTGCGTGTAATTGTTACTGCACACACATTACAATAGACGGTAATTAGTCAACATGTTGATGAATGTTTGTTTTTGGGCACTCAACACCTGGAACCATGCTTGGAACTCACTTTTTACCCTGTGTTGTGATGTGTGGTGCTTACATGCTGTGTCTAATTACTATTATTATACTTTGCTTTACCTCTCACCATTAGTATATACTGCAGTAAATACCTTCTCTCCTTTAGAATGACGTTTTTGTGATCCATCCTCTCTTGATTCTCTGCGTCTACTGTCATCTTTTGAACGTCTTGGTTTCTCACCCTACATACATGTACAAGTACTGTAATTAGCCATAAATGTTTAGACGTGAGAAGGAGCAGTTTGGTATTAATTCTTGTTTTATCACTTTATGTTTGTAGTTGAATAAAATCACGCTAGCCGGAATAAAATTGTACAAACTCAAAAGTCCCGAACGTTGGCCAGCCAATAAAGAATTACAGTACATGCAAATGAAGATGGAATTAAACTTTGTTTGCTAAAGCTTTTCCTCTGCTGAAAAAAGTTGTCTGGCATAGACCGATTGCAAAACTCCCTGGAAGTGAGGCTTTTCGGTGGTTACCGTTTCTAGGGCCTGATACACGTTAGTTTATTGGCCGTTATTATTGGCGTATTATAACAACAGCCAATAAGGTGACGTGCATCTGGCCCTAGCGACGATAACCACCGAAAAACCTCAATTCCAGGGAGTTTTGTGCTGTCTATTAGCAGAATAAAACTACGAAGACTCGAAAGTTTCAGTTGGTAAATAGATTTACTTACTCTGTAATCAAGATACAGTACAATTAGCCCTTTGCTTAAAATCTGAATAAGATCATTTAATAGCCAGAATAAAAATATTAATAAAAGACTCAAATGTCCCATATGAATATATGTGCTATAAAATTAATCCTTTGCTTACCAAGAGCTTCCTTCTGCTGAATGAATTGAATGCACTGTAATAGCTTTAGTCTAATACTTTTATTACTGTTATATAAAATAGAGTGGTTTATTGATTTTCCCACCACTAATAAAATTGATAATCGCACATGTGTTGATTATCATGAAACGCATTAGAGTAAACTGCTCTATTTTTGTGGGGCAATAGGACTATTTCTTATATAATAAACAGAACAAACATGGATGTTTGGAGATGTGAAATTACTGCACTCGTGTTGAACAGGATATCTCACTCGTTCGCTTTGCTCACTTGTGAGATATCCTGGCCAACACTCAAAATAACTTTCATATTTTCGCACATCCATGTATTATTCTCTATTTAACTATAACTAGATTTCATGCTAGTTGACATGAATCAATGTAAACATACCTGTAAAGCTTCTGTTAGGTCTTTTTCAGTCCATGTATTCTCTTTACTTTTATGCTTGGATGAATAATATAAGAAAAATATAAAAGACAGAATTGAGATATAATTTTATAATAAATTAGCTATTACAAGTGGAAGATAAATTATTACATAACCATTACCAGACAATATTATAAAATAGGTTGCATCTTACGCACGCTGTGACACTGTGATTGGTCAATTACCATGTTTATATCAGGCTATGTAAACACAGTTGTGGCGTCACGGCACATTTCTTAGCCTTATTTCATAAAAGAAATAGAAAATGGATGCCCTGTGTTTATATAATCTGATGCAAACACTCGAGTGAGTTGGGAGAATTCGAAAGTACTTATGTAAACCCTCGCCTATGGCTCAGGTTCACATAAACTTTCGAATTCTCCCAACTCACTCTCGTGTTTGCATCAGGCTATATAAACACGGGTGGCCATTTTCTGTTTCTTAAATAATAATATAATAATAATAAGAATATATTTAATAGTAGTAATAATAATAATAGTAATAATAATAACAATATAATAATATTAATAACAATAAATAAATAATAAATTAAAATGTTGAAATACAAATTCTGCATTTTGATTGACACTCACTAAGTATTAGTGTTTAGTTACAAGTACAGTACTGTAGCTTACTGTATAAAATATAAACAAATTGCAAAAAAAAAGCATTTTGACAAGATTTCAGTTTTTTTTTTTTGTTTTTTTAATATTTTTGCCAACTACATAGCCAGTGAGTAAACAGCTGCCTCTTCTCACTTGCTCAGCCCTTAAAAGGGGGTGACCAAGTGAAAAGAGATGGCTGTAAAATTCAGGCTACTAACTAAAATCGGCCACTTTCATGGGGCAGTTCACAGTCCACGTGCATGCTGGCTCAAGTGAGTTGTCGGCCGTGTATTGATGACGTTTACACGCAAGATATTCATTCTACGCATGCGTAGCTAATATGGGTCAGCCCGTATTTCACAAGCAGCCACCATTTCCGATTTTATGTAGTTGGTTTATACTAAAATCAATTAATAGACAACTTGCCCTTGTTGTCTAATGTACAGTAAGCTGTGACTGCCTTCAGAAGTGTACAGTCATGTATCCTATCATTATATATATTATATATATATATATACTGTATATTATTTATCAGATTATATATCAGATTATATATGAAAAATTACATAAAAACATTCATTCATATTATATATATACATATGTACATATATAATATGAATGAATGGACTTGCCGTGTTTCCATAAAGTTATAGAAATATGGCTTTCAACCAATCGCCACTTGAAAGCCATGTTTCTATAACTTTATGGAAACACGGCAAGTCCACGCCATTCAATACGCCATCATTACGGTAGGATACACCATCATATGCCATTATGAAGAGTAAGGAGAATTTATGCTTTGATGCAGTGATTATTTTTACGTTCTAAACCTATTTTCAACAGGTTATTTTATAAAGGAAATAGAAAACATTTTTTCCGTGTTCCTATACAGTTATAGAAACACTTGTGGAAGTTTGGGAGAACTCGAAATAGCGTGGAAACACTCGCCATGTGGGCTCGTGTTCCCACTACAATTTCTCGTTCTCTATGGAAACATGGAAAATGTTTTCTATTTCTTAAATATATATATATATAATATGAATGAATGTTTATATATATATATATATATAATTTATTGATATTCACTTAAAACTGAATATACAGTACATTGCTACTTAAAGTTTCATGCCTGTAGGCAATTATCTTCAGGCAATAGTGGAATCTGTTAGTTCACGAGCAATGTATATTCAGTTTTAAGTGAATATCAATAAATAATAAATATCTGCTCTACCCAAAGGTATTGAGCATTCTTCGAGCTATACACAACACAATCTAGTTTATATATATTACAATATTCAGTTCTATAATTAATCCATTTAGGCTCGCATTTGGGTGAAAGCTCGTAAAAGGAAAAATTAGCAATGGGAACATGAGCCCATATACGAGTGTCTTGATTCACAGCCCATACTTTTTTTTCCCTTCTATTTTGACAATTTCTTTTATGAACTTATATTATCAATTAAAAATCAGACATCAGATCTTATATTCTCTTTGGAAGTATATAAATTTATAGCACACGTTTACACATATGCACAAAGCCAAACCAGTAGTAGTGTTTTCATCATATTATATATCCTAAATGTTAAAACACTAACTTATAACTAATACGCCATAAATATCAGAATAAAAATACAGACTCGTTACCGGTTACTCATATTTTTTGATAAAACTATGTGCACGTTGATGAGCTTACCTTCCCAGATCGCATTATTTGAAGTTATGAAATATCATCTTTAAGTCCAATGATTCCCTATATTGTAACTATGTTCCAATGTTAAAAGAACTAATTAAACAAGTCCTTACAACAAACTATCTTGGTTTCTAACGTTTATGCGACAAAATATTATAATTGTAATTTTCGCCGCCATAGTGACCAAAGCATTACCCTGGGTGCCAGAGGTTCTTCCACGCTCGCAGGGGGTTAGCAGGGGATTATAGGGGAATTATAGGGGATATACCAAAGCATTGGCTTCCTAACTCCCGGGACTAACCTCGTACCTAGGTCTTTTCTTCCCGATGGAAAAAATGCCGTACCAACATTAGTAACCAATGTAGCCCTGATCAGCAAAGCATGTAAAGCATGTGCAATACGCATCACTTCCTAAAGTTAAAGTTTGTGTTGGAGACGAGCTTGGTCGGGCCAACATCTCGTATGCATGTGGCCGCTGCCACTGGGTGCTAGCTGCAGATCGTGTGGGAAAGTCTATTTCTCTAAAATCCAGGATTATCGTAGAATGATGAGGAAATGCTGGCGAGAAATGTGATATGAAGTGTTGTTTTAATAAAGCGTTTTATATATTTTTATAATTAATAAAGCGTTTAATAACTTGCCCATTCTCGAGCACTGCATGCACGTGTCACCCGTGACGCCTTTTGATTGGCGTTAACCCTTTCAATACTAGTAAAATACTAAAAGGCCTCAACAGTAGTGAAGGGGTTAATATTAGGTTAAGTCAACAATATTGATTTCTAATATGCTGCTGGGCGCTAAACTACATCAGGACACATTCTGCGCGAGGGTCTGGGTACGAGAATGATCAGGACAAAGATAATTCTCATGTATTGATATAACAAAGACACTTTTCAAGATTTTGGGTTGCGACTGCGAGATCTTAGAGTGTCTTTGCTATCAATACAATTTCTGCACGAAAAATACATTTCCTTCTACATATCCTGATGTACATTTATCGTCTAATGCTTTTGTCAGAAATCAATATTCTTTGTCTGAACTTATTTCTTTGTCTGAACTTATTGAACAGCCAATCAAAAGGCGTCACGCGTGAGTGCTATCTCCGTGCGGAAAGGTCTATTAAAACCCGGCCAAACTCCACCTTAACTGAAACCGCCCGAAAAAAAGGAAACCCGGAACTCGTTTTGGAAAAACGAAGCCACCTCCCAGGACAGGGATTACTACAGTTGATATTATATAATATATCGTTTGGGGTGGTGAAACAATACGAAATGTTTGAATAAGAATAGAGCTAAATTCCCATAGGATAAAGATGGTGCACCAATATGACCGCCATTTCATTGATTATTGCTTTCATGCGACCAAAGTATTTCTATGGCTCTCATACGTGCAAGATTGCAGCAGAAAAACAAAAAAATGACAAGAAAGTATACATAGCCGTTTTTATATTTGAATGCCTAATAAAATAAATTACCCTAAATATAAAGTAGAAATTTAAGCTAACGAATTGCTTTCTTGATCCTCAAAAAATTGCTTCAAGGTAGAATCGTCCAAAGGAATCAATAAATATTCAACGCCATCCGATCCCTGAAATAGAAATTGATCAGTAAAAAAATCTTTGTTAAGACCCCGTTTACACGGTACTGAGCGAATTCGGAACAGTAGCAAAATTTCGTTCACGCCAGTTTATGTCATTTCTTTTGTCTTGCACCATTCCGGATTCGTTCGGTGCAGTGTATTTTCTTCTACAGACTCTCCAACCAGTAAATAACACGTTTTCATATCCTGTTTGGTTAGTTTACGGTTTACCATCTTACATGCATGCAGCACCACAACTCATCACGTACATAGTGTTCAAACGCAGTAGGCTTTTCCACTCACAAACCTCCCCCCACTTCTGAGCGAGTCTTAATTGCTTCATCATCATCTTGGCTTTTCAAGACTCAACGCTCCCATCTCTATATAAAAGCCCTGGAACCGGTTGAAAGAAGCCCGGATATAGCTTATCCGGTAGCTAATTATATTAAGTCCAAGCTAGAGAACCACAATAGTCGCGTGCTTCGAATAACTTAATTTAAATGTTATCCATTGAATGTCGACTTATGCATCTCGTAGTGGTGTTCAGTGGATAAAAGTTAAATTAGGTTGTTCAAAGCACGCGACTAGTGTGGTTCTCTAGCTAAGACTTATCCACCAGATAAGCCATATGGACTTCGTAAAACAGGCCCCTGGGGACGACGCTTTACCTTTGTACCATTTACTAACAAAAGTACATACTTACTTTTTTGGATCTTATCAACTTATGGTCACGGAATTCTGTTAGCTGAGCTCTTAGAGTCGCATCACTATTCACAAGAAACGCTTCTCGACTTTTGGTATAGCAATCATGAAACGATAGGCCTATAAAAACAGATAATTAATAAAAAATTACTGTTTATAAAGAGGATAAAACTATCGACAAACACCCGAGCTTCACAGATGAACTGACAATCTGGAAAACTCAATACACAGTATATGATATGCGGACATAGCTATGTAAAACACCACGATTATAGAAACTAAGGGTCACTGTTATAGCATTAGTATAGGTAATAAAAAACAACACCTGCACGAGTAATTGTTTTTCACGATGCATGCACATGCACGATAAACGCTTCACTTCTTTCACCACTACTTAGAAACGTTTACTCAAAGCACTAAGAATCTTCTAGTTTTCGTGCAGGTACCAGGTACTTTACTTGACATGCATATTACAGTTTATTTCACATTACTTTACCGCCGCGTGTTGCCAAGTTCGCTTGGAAGTTCGTTGCCGTGGTTGACAATTATCCAATCAAATTGCGAGCTTTAGATCGAAGCTCGCATTTCGATTGGATAATTGCCAACCTTGGCAACGTAGTTCCGAACTTCCGAACGAACTTCGCCGCGACACACGGCGGTAAAGTAATGTGAAATCAACTGTAAAGAATAATCCGGTTCAAATTTGATCGAATTGTCTTCCACTATTCCAAATATCGACCGCCATCTTTGTTTATTGTATAATTGGCTCCTTTCAGTTTTTATTGTTTTTGATTGGCTTATTGGCTCTAAAAATTTGCACTGTGTTTCCTTTCTGCTGCACTGTTCTCTGCCAATCAATATTTTTTCATGCATATTATTACATTGTTATATGAGTTATCCCAGGTCTACCATCAATAATATATGACATGAATAATAGCCGTGTAACCCTTGCATGTAGGTGAAGAATTATCGCATTAGCTTGTTATACGGCGACCATTCATGCTGCAGGTATACCAGGCGATTTATCCAAGCTAATAAGAGTAACCATCTCAAAATCAATCAATCAATCAATCAATCAATCATTCATTCAATCAATCAATCAATCAATCAATCAATCAATAAACAAATAAAAGAGCACATTGCATTGCCAAAAGGGTGCAGTGTTTTCTAGTATTTACTTTAGCTCCACTACCCTGACACTCTACGTTTCGACAGTATAGCGTCACTTTCAGTTGATTTGTCATTGCCCAAGCACGCGGTATTTCGGCAGCATACCAACCTTTCAATATTTTAGACTTGTCTTCCAACACTACCTACGCAGCACACTATTTTTCTTTACATTACATTTTCATAACTATCGCTTGTTTGGAAAAGCGCAATGCTAAATTGAAAGTTGAAAATTGTTATAAGTTGAAAATAGAACTTATAATCATACTACCAATGAATTTTGCAGAAATATAAGACATACCAAGATAATTTCCTTCTTTAGAATGTTCCAATTGATAGTTTGCAATAAGCATAAACACTCCTTTGGCGTTTTCTGTTAAACTTCTAAAGACGTGAATAAGTGAGCTGAGGGCTAATGATCCTGATTGCTGGACAAGCAAAGAATTTTCATATGACGTTTCTTCTGTGTATGGTTCAAACGTTGTGACGTCATACCATAACCAGTTAAACCTGCCACATTGGGTTTGATCCCATACTAGAAAGAAAACATTGCTATCACATTAAAAGTGGCATCAATCTCTTTTGAACTTAATCATCGACTTAAAAGAAAACTGCAGTGCCGGCTTTGTGTATCATGTAATGGATAAAATATGAGAGGCTGATCTTTATGTAGTATTTAAAATATGAGCAGGAGTGTTTTGTATATCTGATAAAACACGTTCTGCGAGTGTTTTGAATGGCTTTAAAAACGATCACCATTTGGTAAGTTCGTTGGCGTAGTAATTTTGAAAAATAACGTTGTCTAAGGCGAGAAAATCAAAGCTAAAGTTTATGTAAATCAGGAGAATGTTTTATCACATATAAAACCATGATACGGTTATGATTTTATGAGTTTTTTTAAGGGCATTTGCTATAGCGAGGGAAGAATTTTTGTAATTGCCCGACACGACTAAAGACGCATTCTGTAAGACCGTTCCATATTTAAACTTTAATCTACGCTTCCTGGTAAGTGTATCTTATGTGCACTCTGGCTATTGTTTCACAGCAGTGTATAAATGTTTAGTTTCACTAACTGCAATGGGTTATTTTCCCTAGCTGAAACAGACAACCCAATCTTCAACAAGCGCCTTAAGCATTTTATTGCAAATACTGCGTGAAGGATACGACTGGCAAAGTTGACATAGAATTAACAAACAGGCAAGAAATAATATCGAAGAACATTTTTTTAGATAAACGCACAAATTAAATAAGAGAAAAGAAACGACAAAAAAAATTGTAGAAAAGCTCTGGTTTAATGTTCACTTATCTGACAAGGTCTTAAAAAGTAATCCGGTGTAAATGTCCACAGACAGACAGACAGACAGACAGACAGACAGACAGACAGACAGACAAACAGACAGACAGACAGACAGACAGACAGACAGACAGACAGACAGACAGACAGACAGACAGACAAACAGACAGACAGACAGACAGACAGACAGACAGACAGACAGACAGACAGTATTCTTATTAAGTCAAAAATAGCTACAAAAGCAAATCAATATATACATTTTCTGGCATATTTTGAATTATTTTCTTATGTAAGATTATAAGAATGTCTTTACCAGAAATTAACGTTTTACGTTATTTAGACAAAATTTAAAGTTTAAAAACTTCAAAATTCAAAGTTTATTTACTTACTGAGAGGAGCATGGATATGATCAATAGATGCTATGAGATAAATTGAAGGACTTTGAGCTAACAAACTTAATATTGTTTGGGCCTAAACAAAAATAAACAAACACAAAACAGAGTTAATTAAATAAAGAAAAAGAATAAGATTGAAGACCATTTTTCACAAAGAAGAAACAGCTGTTAAATTGAACTCACTGTATTTGATCTTAACATTGTTCCATCAATGTTATGTATAGTTAGGTAAAGTTGTTCGTGTTTGTTTTCGTTATAATAATTTTTTATAAAGTTGCATTGTTCGATGGGACTTTTAAACGTTCCTTCATGATCAAGAATATCAGCAGTTATTGTATTAAGAATCTATTAAAAAAAGAAAGACAGAAGGAAACGTGCTTAAAAAAATAAGACAGATGCAAACAAAACAAAACAAAACAAAACAAAACAAGACAAAGCAAAGCAAAGCAAGACAAAGCAAAGCAAAACAAAGCAAAGCAAAGCAAGACAAAACAAAGCAAGACAAGACAAGACAAAGCAAGACAAGACAAAGCAAGACAAAACAAAGCAAGAGAAGAGAAGAGAAGAGAAGAGAAGAGAAGAGAAGAGAAGAGAAGAGAAGAGAAGAGAAGAGAAGAGAAGAGAAGAGAAGAGAAGAGAAGAGAAGAGAAGAGAAGAGAAGAGAAGAGAAGAGAAGAGAAGAGAAGAGAAGAGAAGAGAAGAGAAGAGAAGAGAAGAGAAGAGAAGAGAAGAGAAGAGAAGAGAAGAGAAGAGAAGAGAAGAGAAGAGAAGAGAAGAGAAGAGAAGAGAAGAGAAGAGAAGAGAAGACAAGACAAGACAAGACAAGACAAGACAAGACAAGACAAGACAAGACAAGACAAGACAAGACAAGACAAGACAAGACAAGACAAGACAAGACAAGACAAGACAAGACAAGACAAGACAAGACAAGACAAGACAAGACAAGACAAGACAAGACAAGACAAGACAAGACAAGACAAGACAAGACAAGACAAGACAAGACAAGACAAGACAAGACAAGACAAGACAAGACAAGACAAGACAAGACAAGACAAGACAAGACAAGACAAGACAAGACAAGACAAGACAAGACAAGACAAGACAAGACAAGACAAGACAAGACAAGACAAGACAAGACAAGACAAGACAAGACAAGACAAGACAAGACAAGACAAGACAAGACAAGACAAGACAAGACAAGACAAGACAAGACAAGACAAGACAAGACAAGACAAGACAAGACAAGACAAGACAAGACAAGACAAGACAAGACAAGACAAGACAAGACAAGACAAGACAAGACAAGACAAGACAAGACAAGACAAGACAAGACAAGACAAGACAAGACAAGACAAGACAAGACAAGACAAGACAAGACAAGACAAGACAAGACAAGACAAGACAAGACAAGACAAGACAAGACAAGACAAGACAAGACAAGACAAGACAAGACAAGACAAGACAAGACAAGACAAGACAAGACAAGACAAGACAAGACAAGACAAGACAAGACAAGACAAGACAAGACAAGACAAGACAAGACAAGACAAGACAAGACAAGACAAGACAAGACAAGACAAGACAAGACAAGACAAGACAAGACAAGACAAGACAAGACAAGACAAGACAAGACAAGACAAGACAAGACAAGACAAGACAAGACAAGACAAGACAAGACAAGACAAGACAAGACAAGACAAGACAAGACAAGACAAAACAAGACAAGACAAGACAAGACAAGACAAGACAAGACAAGACAAGACAAGACAAGACAAGACAAGACAAGACAAGACAAGACAAGACAAGACAAGACAAGACAAGACAAGACAAGACAAGACAAGACAAGACAAGACAAGACAAGACAAGACAAGACAAGACAAGACAAGACAAGACAAGACAAGACAAGACAAGACAAGACAAGACAAGACAAGACAAGACAAGACAAGACAAGACAAGACAAGACAAGACAAGACAAGACAAGACAAGACAAGACAAGACAAGACAAGACAAGACAAGACAAGACAAGACAAGACAAGACAAGACAAGACAAGACAAGACAAGACAAGACAAGACAAGACAAGACAACAAGACAAGACAAGACAAGACAAGACAAGACAAGACAAGACAAGACAAGACAAGACAAGACAAGACAAGACAAGACAAGACAAGACAAGACAAGACAAGACAAGACAAGACAAGACAAGACAAGACAAGACAAGACAAGACAAGACAAGACAAGACAAGACAAGACAAGACAAGACAAGACAAGACAAGACAAGACAAGACAAGACAAAAATGGAACTCAAATGTAAACAAATAACTATTAGAAATTGTTTTGATTCGTTTAAAATAACATTTCGGTAGTTGAAAAAAGCAGAAAGCATGCGAAAAAAAATTTGCTGGATTACAAAACAAAAAATAGAAAAACAAGAAAGAGATAAGAACAAAGGCGTTGGAAGTAAACTGAAAATTTAGCACATTTATAAACAAGAAAAACAAAACAAAAACAAGATGCAAGCAAGCAAATAGTACAAAAAAAAACAAAAAAGAACTTTGAATAATATAAATAAATACACAAAATGACAGACAGTTTGTTTACATTTTTAATTGTAATACTTGGAAAATATCCATTGACAACGAGTTGTATAAATTTTGATAGCATTGCTGAGCGAAACTGGTCGATAATACGTCGTTTGGAGCCAAATCCATGGAGAAGCAAATTGAATCCATTTCTAAATAAAAACAACGTCAAGATAAAGCAAACACCTAACAACAAAGTTTAAAAATCAATGTAAAATTTTAAATAGTTGTCAATCTGCATGAATATAGTTGTACTAACGAAAACATGCTAATAGCCAAATATTGCAAAAATATCTGTAAACAATAAATTTTGAACATAGAACTGTTCTACAATCTCACAAAAAGAAACGTTTGTTCAAAAATATTGCATATTTGTACCTATCCATTTGGCACTAATTCTGCGTGCAATTAATATATTTCTGTTTCAGTTACAGAATTTAAATACCAATGTATATAGTACACGTATTTAAGAAAATAATGAAATAAAAAACGTAACTTGTTTACGTAAAGTTTCCATCGGCAAAACATCGACAGATTTAACAATACATTAAATAAGTCCTTTTCTACAGTTTAAAAACTCATTGGTGACCCGTGACCGAGCTTATATTTCAGTCCGGCCTTGCTATAAAATCATTTAAAATTGTAAATTATAATTACATGAAGACAATTTCAACTCAGTTTGACATTTCAGCCCAGTTTGAACTGTACTTGCATGCAGCTAAAAATTTCAGCCCGGTCGAAAATATAATACATGCGTTCGCATTGCATGTGCACAAATAAGTAACTAAATTTTAAATTCCGACGTGGTTTTACTTCCGACTCTCTTTTCAGCCTGGACTGAAATTACTCATGTAACAGAGATTTCCCAGCCCAGCTAACCTTTATTTCAGCCCGGTTGAAAAAGCTCGATGTTACTATAGCCTCTCAGTTACTTATACTTAGCTTTTAACTTTCAATCACCTTAACTGGAAAGCCCATTTCTCAAAATAAGTTCTGTATTCTACGTAGAGTTTACGTCGTTCTTTCTCGTGACCTCCAATTGTTGATTTGAGAACAGCAGATAAAGTCTAAAAAATAGCATTTATAAAGACTGAGCGTGTGGTCTATAGTGGAAGTAAATACGTCTAATAGTTCAAACACGAGTAATAAGAGTTCTTTCTAAATTTCAAAACACCGAGAGTAGTTGAATAAAGAAGACAAATACAACATTGCGGTGCCGTAACGAGTAATTTACATTCTGTCGTTGAGTTCGTTCGTTCGTTCGTTCGTTCGTTCGTTCGATCGTTCGTCTGTCCGTCCGACCGTCCTTCCGTCCGTCCGTCCTTCCGTTCACCCGTCCGTCCGTCCATCCATCCATTCACTCGCCGTCGATCCGTCCGTCCTTTCGTCGGTCCGTCCGTCGGTCCGTCCGTCCGTCCATCCATCCATCCATCTGTCGGTCCGTGCGTTCGTTCGTCCGTCCGTCCATCCATTCACTCGCCGTCGATCCGTCCGTCCGTCCGTCCATCTATCCATCCATCTGTCGGTCCGTGCGTTCGTCCGTCCGTTCATCCATCCATTCACTCGCCGTCGATCCGTCCGTCCGTCCATCTATCCATCCATCTGTCGGTCCGTGCGTTCGTTCGTTCGTCCGCCCGTCCGTCCAGAATCAAAAGCCACGGCACAGTCCTTTGGGCCTGAGTCTGTTTTTTTATGAAACTTCAAGGTATTTTAAAGACGAAAAACGATCTCTTTACGAGTGTTTGAACTTGGTTCTCGAATTGACCAATTTTTGTAAAATCTTTCCCCCGATTTCTTACACTTTGATGATGTTGATGACGATGATGATGGCGATGATGATGATGATGATGATAATAATAATAATCTTTCCCATATACCTCTTGATCCATTCGAGGAGTAGAAAGTTGCGACAATGTTCTGTCTGACGTAAGACAGTTCGTTTCGTCATGAGCAAGAAAGTATTCGTCAAGCATTTCTCCCTAATATAAAACATAAACAACATTTGTTACAACAAAAGCTCTACAGAAACATGTACAATATAAACTAAAATTTAACATGCACAATGCAAACTTCTTTTCAATTCACTGTCGATTTTATGTCATTATTAGAGAGCAACTGCAGTAAAAAATTGGTTAAAAAGGTAGAGTGCTGCGTATAAAACAAAGCGAAAAAGTGGTGAACTGGACCGAAATGTTTAGCAAAATACTGACGTTTCCAGCAAAGCACTTCGTCAAATGAAAACATGATGAAAGAAAGCGTTTATATATATATTTAGTATAAATTTACAAGTTTATAATGCAAATCCTCGAATTTCATTGGCTATTGCAGGAGTTTATAATTGGTGATATAAACCTCTGGGATAAACCAATGAAAGTCATTCTTTTAAAAAAATTGACCAATGACAAAATGCGTAGTATAGCACGAACAGTGATCATTAGAGCCAGAGGTTGTTCTGTTAAGCAACAATGGCGACGAAATTATAACGGAATGGGCAAATGAAAGAAGAAATTGGACATTTAGGCGAAGCAATACGTTCTACAGAAAACAAAAACGGCTACAAAATGGTTAGAATGGAAATTATTAATGGTAATTATTTATCTGTGTTCGTTTAAAACGAAATAACTGCAAACAAAACACATTTCAAAATTACGCTAGCTGTTGACAAACTATATGCTAAATTGAATGTTTCTTTCAACTTTTTGTCACTTTTACAAAACAAATGAGTGGATATATATTGTTTCAATATTGTACATGAAAATCCATGCTAAATTATGCAAGAAAACTTTTCTTTTCCATCAATTACTGTACGGGCCAAGCAGATGTCCAAAATGACTGTTGAACGTTTGTTGTTGGCTGTTAAAAAATGTATTAAACGAGCCTCAAAGAATATGTTATGGTCGAGAATTTATTTAACTTTTGTTGGTAAATTTATACTAAAACAATTAGACAACTCGCCCTCGTTTTCTATGAGCGATAGTCAACTCGGCTTCGCCTCGTTGACTATTCGCTCATAGAAAACTCGGCCTCGTTGTCTAATTGTTAAATATATATATATATATGAAAAAAGAAAGGCTCAGTTTCGTTCAATGATATTAACCATTGCATCGTGGTTACAATATAATTCACATCTCCTAAACTCAAAACGCAATAAAATATCCAAATGGAAATATCCAACTTATGAAAAATCGCCGACACGACACCTTTTTGTATAAGGGCATGTAATTTATACAGTAGTTAACAAGCGACAAAAACTTCGCACAAAATATTAAAATATTGTGAAGTTTCAACTTTTAAAAAAACACAAATTTTAGATAAAAATTGACTTGAGATAAAGCGCTTGAATGGCTTTCTTGTAATTCAGTCCCGCAAAAATTCCATTTTCACGTCGTAAATAAACATATTTCAATTCAATTTTTTCACTGAGAGAAAACAATATTTGATACGAAATTAAAAAAAACTTTCTTTTCGTCGTCTTATGGCATTATGGCATGTTCCTAACAACAATATATAAATTTCATGTCATATACAGTTAGATAAATTAACATCAACATTTGTCCTTAGTCCTTACCATATTATTGTTTTCATCATCCATATTATTCATCATTCTGAAAAAGAAAGAAATACTCATTAACAAAAAATCTCACAAACAATTAAATTCTTGCAAGTTTATTTATAACTGGTGGTAAACTGTCAACATTTCATACAACGAAACGCTGACGTTTAGATTTTAGAGACAACGTGTTTAAGCTTCTGTTGCAAGGTTCGATTTAAGAAATGGTTCATGGTTCATGGTTTGGCGTGCTCCATCGAGTTATGGATGCACGCGGGAAGTTGCGAGAGCGCAAAAAAAGCGTAAGAGTTGGTCGAGGCGATAACCGAGAACAAGTCTAGATTTTTGAGTCAGCTCTCCCAACTTCCCAAGTGCATCCATAACTCAATGGAGCACGCCAAAACCATGAACCATTCTTTTATAACAGAGAATCAGACACAAAACAATAGAAAACAATATTTATTTCGCTGATTAAAAGTGAGTTCCTCATTACGTTTGAAATTGCCGTGGTATTGCACGGTAGCCAATCAGAAACGCCGTTATATTACATCTATATGTTATAATATATCTTGTGCAACTTGCAAAATGAGTTATCCTTTGGAAAGAAATCGCAAGTTAGGATGTTGTCATATACGAACTTCTTCGAAGTCTTCTAACTTGCAACAAGCGCAGAGTTGCTGTGCTATCCTGCAGGTCATAATTACGCAATAATTCTCAGCGTCGAACTGAGTATGCGCGGTATCTTGCGTATCTCACACTTGATTAGTTAGCAATAAGAAGAAACGTGTTGCAATTTTCAGAAAGAGTGTTACACGTTCTGCACCTTGCAACGCAAGTAGAAACCTTTCAAACTTTTCTTGCAACTTGCAACACGAGAAGTCGCAAGCTTGTGCATTTGTAAATAAATTTAAAAATTAAAAATAAATCTTAAAGGAACTCCAGACTGGTTGAAGAAATACCCATCATCATTTGGAATGTCGTTTAGTGTTTTAAAAAGATTAGGTACTAAATGATTGCAACCGAATAGACGCATAACTCCTATACCTGGTTGTTTTAATTAATTAATTAATTAATCAATCAATCAATCAATCAATTAATTAATTAATTAGAATACCAAAATTCAAAATTAGTTGAAAGAAAACACCATAATTACAAGCTGATCTAGCAGTCATGCATTTATTCCGTTCCAATTAACCATTTGACGTCATGATTCGGCACAAATGGTACATTACTTGTACGCATTTTGTTTGTTTTGAAAAGTACGTTATTTCTATGTTCTTCGAAGCTTTGAATGATGCGTTGTAAATCGAAATTGAATGTTTGTGGGTTCAACGCCATTATTTTCTGTTTATTCTAAGCTATCGATCCGTGAACTCGTACCGTCTTCGGAGGAACTTCTGTAAAGTCCACCTCAAAAAAAAAATAAGTGCTTTGTGAATAAAGGCTGTTTTCAATTACGTCCGCTTTGTCCGTGTGGGCGCAGCGTGCATTGTTTACTTTGCCTTGGGAGTTGAAATATTTCCAACTGTCAAAGCCCGCCCCGCCCGCGCGGGCAAAGCGGACGTAGTGTTGAAACAACAATCGAAATATAGTAAAGTTAGATATACTGCCGAAACAAAGAACGTAGGACTCCGAAACGTTAGACTCCTACGTTCTCTGTTTCGGCATTATAGCTAACCTTGCTATATTTCGTAATGGAAAACAACCTTAAAGCACGTATCCAACCCGTCCAAGACCCAGACCTTCGCACTAAAGACAGACAAACAAACTCTGCGCATGTGTGCAATGAGTAATACAAAATATAATGTAAACCCACAAACTTCGAATTCTTTAACACATTTTCAAAACAGTATCAGTTATGCCATGACTTTGAGGTGAACAGCAATAACAAAATCGAAAAGACCCTGGGTACGAGGTTGTTTTGTTCCGATGCCCGTCGTGCAATCAAAACAGTCCTCAGAGCTTGTTTATGGGACAAAAGATCATTCCGAGCATTTGAATTTGTATTTATTGATCAAACAGTCGAGGATTCCTTTAAAGGTTTATGAAAATTTCCTTTCTCTACCTTGCTATAGCTTCTGTTTTACTTTGTGTTGTTTCATCATCACTACTTAAATCAGAATCGTCACTATAACTTTCTTCACTAGATTCTTTATTATTGGTTGAGCCTATATAAGTAATAAAAACCCCACAGTACTTACATATACAAAATTTAAAAAATACAAAAACATTTTTCGTGTTGCCATTAAGGTATAATAGTTTAAAAACAAGAAATGGCGGTGACGATACCAGCCCAAAGAACGAGCGTTTCCGAAGTTATTTCCGGACTTAGTTTAAAACAAGCGAACATATCAAGTAAATTGTTCAACATGAGGAACTAAATTTCGCTTTTTTGGGACTATTGAAAAGCCAATAATATAAAACAGATTTATCAGTTAATTAAGATTATAATTTTTCTATTAAGGTTTTAGACAGACAGACAGACAGACAGACAGACAGACAGACAGACAGACAATTTTCTCCTGACTTTTAGGTGAGCATGCATGCTATATTTTCATCCGATTGTAAAACGACAGCTTAATTTAAGCCTACAAACTTAACTCAAAACGAGACTGTTAAAATGAGACTCCGCCAATACAATGGCGAACATGCAGTAGGACGCGATGATTCAAAACACAACGTTCAAATTTTGCAAAGTGTCATAAAACCACAACAAAAAATGTTTTCAGATTCAATAAATGTGTTGTAAACTTACGTGTATCATTGTTTCTTGAACCCGTGGTTCTTAGGCTCTTTCTGGGCTTCTCACACGTCTGTATCTTGTTTTAAAACATAGACCAAAATAGTACTCGTCACTGTTAAGATGCAGTCACTGTTTACCAATGTACAGTAGAATAAAGCAAGGTAATATATAACGCAGCTGCACGCAAAGAAATGACATTTTAGAATTCGTATTATATCGGACTATACATTGTAGGAATAAAATAGAATCAAAAGCACAAAGGCCATTTGTTGACAATATAAAAAAGTTGCCTCTTAACATATAGTTAAATAATAGAAATAACCAGGTTTGGAAAGCCGGTAAATTTCAAGGATCTAACAAATTAGGTTGAAGTGCTATGAATGTGCACAAATCTTTTGTTTTGCGTTTATTAATATTTAAATAACATAGTTGAGTGATTGAATCCAAACGGTTCTATTGGCTGATTGCTTCATTGTACAAAAATACAATGTGTTCATTTCGGAGGCACAAATTTACATAAAGATAAAACTTTCCACACCAAGTCTATTTTCTATTGACTATGCATGCATGCTCTTAATTAATTTACACTCTTAAAGCGGCATGGTCAAAATGGCAAAAAAGGTCTACAAGTCAGTGGTCAGGACGTTAGTGCTATATGGAGCTGCCAGGCTTAGACGATGCGAAAGTACTTTGCTCATGCAGTAAAACGGAGGTGTGGTTGTTGTGATGGCTGTTGGGAATGTCTGTGAATGGCAACATCCAGAATGAAGAAATCAGATACGTTGGGACAGGAGCCACGTTCCTCTCATGTTGTGTACAATTTCGTCATGGACTTTTCATCTTACAGTTTATAAAAGTAAAGTAACTACACAACACCATCACCGACAACGTACCTTTTCGTTTGGTTTTTGCTTACTTCTTGTTTTAGTTGGTTCTGTCCAAAAAAATCAAAATAAATTTATTTTTTTTGTTATCAAATGTATTATAAACGTAAAACACTTTCAGAAAGCAATATAGCAACGGATAACATAATACTTTCGTTAATACACTTGATGTCATCTAATAGTCATATAATTATATATTAAGTACTTATTAACCGAGCGCGAGGTCCGTACGGGAAAATATTTTGCTTTCGATCTTTTGAGTACAGACCTCGCCCTTCGGGCTCGGTCTGTACTCAGAAGATCTCAAGCAAAATATTTTCCCGTACGGACCGAGCTTGTGAGGTTAATAAGGAATTTATTATATGTCTCCACAACAACGGGAAATAATTTAGAGAAAACATTATCGTCTACAGTACGTCTTCCTGCACGTCAGCGCAAGCGGAGGCTGAGCGGTCTCATAGTCGCGATTCGATATAATTGACAACAAAACAAAAATATAAATATTATAATATATAAAAATTATAATTTTTAATTTTTTTTGTATGTTGTTTTTGTGCGGGTCCGTACACCGAGTCCGTACGGTAAAGTACGGACTCGCACGTTAGCCATTCAGCGTTCAATACGCCAGTTCGGACTCGCAAGACATATAATAAATATATATATATATATAATTGACATTCTAATTATCAATTGAATAAAAATTAACAGTCAGAGCGTTCTTGAAGCAGTTCAAAACACTCACATCACGTGTTTTAACTAGCACTATATAGTGCTCGAATTTTTAAACTTGATAAAACACTGCTTTTTGTGTTTTAAATATTACATTATCATAGAATATATGATGTATACTCATGTACATAAATAATTAAAGCAATTTCATTAATCAACCCAATAATTCTTTCCTTTTTTACTTCTCTAATATTTTAAATGTGGCTAAATGTAATTTAGGCAAGGTAAAAAAAGAGACAATGCTAGTCAGCGGTCACTCATGATAATATGTGGGGATTATCTCAGCGCTCATCAAAGTCTTGTCAGCGTGGTCTGAGCTTGACTTGCGCTCATCAAAGTCTTGTCAGCGTGGTCTGAGCTTGACTTGCGCTCATCAAAGTCTTGTCAGCGTGGTCTGAGCTTGACTTGCGCGCACCAAAGTCTTGTCAGCGTGGTCTGAGCTTGACTGGTTTTGCGCGCGCTATCTATTATTAGATATTTCATCAGTGGTCACTCATTATAATATATGGGGATTATCTCAGCGCTCATCAAAGTCTTGTCAGCGTGGTCTGAGCTTAATAACGTCAATTGGCGATCTATTTTAATATAGAGTTTATGGAGGTCGTTCTTTGAAAAGCTTGGCAATACATTTGTTTACAATGATGGATCTTTATTTTATTTGTTAATTGTTATGGCATGACGTCACTCTACCATAGAACCTACCTGATCTGGGTACTTTTGGTCGAGTGCTCCTTTGCGGTGTTTTAACATGAATTGCTTCAGCAGCTTTTTAGAAGAAGAAAAAAAATACCTTTATTGTAAAGTTGAATGCGAAGAGATTAAAAATTCAAAAGATTACAGGCGACAAAAAGTTACTGTATGTAACGAAGAATCGACGTTAAACTCACGTCATTATGTTAATATTTAAAAAAAAAAGAGAAAAAAAAGTCAGATAAGAATAGCGATAAGATATATAAATACAAAAATTATGATCGATGCATATAGGATAAAAGTCATTGACAAGTAAAAAATTTAACGCGTAGCTGCCGTTATGTCACGAGAATCATTACGACTAGTTGAGTAATGCAAATTGCAAAATGACACAAAAAAGCAATTTGCCTTCGTGTTGCTGTAAATATAGCAAACAGGGTAGTCTAAAATCTTTTTTGAAGTCATAGAAAGATTTTCGTGACATAAGGCTTGTTCGTATGAACGGCCCCTGAAACAGAATTTTGTGAATTAGACAGTCAAATTTGTTGTTATATTTCTTAAAAATTTGAAAAGGTCAAAGTCTTAAGAAATGATTGATTTTATTAAATCTGTATCTCTAAAACTTGGAAGTGTTTTGCAACTTCTTTTTATGTTCAGTCAACATTATGACATTAAATTAAAGCAGTGGTTCCAGAGTAATGATCACCTTGCTTTGTTCTATTGCACCTATTTATACCACAATAATAATACGAAATTATACCAACCAGCTTCTGCCAAAGCACTTTTTCTTTTAATTTTCTGGAAACTAAACACATCATGGCTTGAAATTGGAGTCTGGCTTAGTACAGCTAGAGTAGAAAAAATAATGTGGTAATAATATTAATAAGGTACTTTATTATATGGCTTTGTAATATCCTGAGTTCTGATTGGTCAACGCACGGCCCGTAAAAATGCGTATCCAGACCACGGTCTGTCTTTTTCCGTATCCGGACCGCTGTCCCGGATGTTGATTTTGCTCGCGTGAATTTCTAAGGTTTTCACACTAAGTTTGATACAATAATTATCGAAAAACTTGAAATAGCCATATACTAAACGCTTTATTAACCTCGTTTACTCGGTCTGTACGGGAAAATATCAGACCTCGGTCTTTTTTGTACGAACCTCGCCTGCGGCTCGGTCCGTACTGTCAAGACGTCGGTTTGATATTTTCCCGTACAGACCTCGTTCTCGGTTAATAATCTCTTAATATATTGCCTGTAACAGGAAACAAATTAAATTTCAAATGTATTTACATTTTATTATACATTCAAACTTCATTCTCATTTCTTATTAGTCAACATGCCCTAGTTAATTCTCAATGTCCGGCAGCTGTTACGTCATTTCCGCCGAATATTGAAAATTATTGGACGGCTGTGACGCCATTTCTGTCGAATACTGTAAATTATTGAACGCTAATGACATCACTACCTCAAAGCGCGCGAGAATTAAAAAATGGCAAAATGGCTTGCAGTAGATTTGCCCAAAGACAACTCTTTTTACTGCCAGACTTTAATAAAACAATTATTGGATTCGGCTTTTATCCATATGGATAATTCTTGATATTATGCTCAGTCTCTTCCAATAATTGTTTATTATTACATTATGGTATGATCTAAGTTTAGAATAACAACTGATTAGTGTTGTTCATTATATATATGTACCATACCATGAGAGAAATTGGTGATTCAAAAACTGTCCCTGAAATCTTCGGAAGGATTTGTAGGAGTCTCGAAGGTCGTATAAGGCAGAAGGACTTTCACAAATCTTTCCGACGCTTTCAGGAACATTTAATTTCATGGCGTTACTTTATAATAATGTTAACACCAGAGTCCTAAAATTAGTGCATTGTTCAGTGGCGAGCACGCGCAAACTCACGAAGTTGGTTCAAAATCACAGTTTGCACTAGCCTGAGTAGCAAGCCCCATATTCTCTTCCCCAGCCCCCTCCTCAGTGCGACCCAACACCTCGAGATGAGGATCGCTACACACGCTAAGTTTACACTAAGTTTACACTTATGTACTTCGACGCTGTTTTTTTCACCATGAAACATCAATCAAAAAATTATGTGACAGTACTTCACGTGAGTAATCGGTTTGCGCTGTAGCAAACCCTTTGAGCGCGTGTAGAAGATCTTTTAGCATCTTTGCCGTTTTTTAAGTGCCTATGAAACAAAATTTCACTTACGTTTTTTAAGATTGTATTTGAAAGAACACCAGTAAGATAATGAAAAATAGCTTTAACATGCCTTTCAAATCTTATCCAATTCTTAAGTTATTGGCTACCCAATTTGAGCAATGACGTCAAACGTTTTATGTGGAAGAAAAAGAAAAATCAATCATATCTTTGGATTGATTTTGACTAAACTGCATCAAACGTTGGAAATTTTCCTTGGGGTATGGTCTGATCACATCAGTGTAATGTGTGGTTTCGTGTAGTTAAATCAATCCAAAGATATGACTGATTTTCCGTTTTCTCCCACATACAACGTGTGACGTCATTGCTCAAATTGCATAAGCAATAACTCTAGAATGAGATAAGATCTGATAGGCATGTAAAAGCCATTTTTCATTATCTTAGGTGTTCTTCCAAATACAATCTTATAAAAGTGAATACGAGAGTCGCTTTGCCACACGTGAATTCGTTACTCCGCCATGCATCTAAGCGTATTTAGTATTTACTCTGTGGTATTTACATGGGTTTTAGTTTATCGAACGTTTTTGCGGTAAGTTTTCCTGTGGAAGCTGTAACAAATTTTTTTGGTATTGTTGAGTTCATTCAGTTGTTTTTTGTTCCACATAGACCTGCTCCAAGCCCGCCTCTGCTCCAAGTCCGCCTCTGCTCCAAGCCCGCCTCTGCTCCAAGTCCGCCTCTGCTCCAAGCCCGCCTCTGCTCCAAGCCTGCCTCTGCTCCAAGCCCGCCTCTTTTTAAAAAAAATTATAATACAGTATAATAGTGCGTTGAAATGCGGATTTACCGTTATAATTCGAATAAGCGGCGCTTAGTTTTGGAATGGGGCGCTAATTCGGGAGGGAACGCTTATTTTAATTTCTGACAAAAACACTGACTCTGTGACAAAGAGAACTTTACTAATGACAAGAACAATAACAGGAAATGTGAAAGACGCTTATCAGTTAATTGTAAAAAGCCGCATTAGGGAACAGCTTATTTAGAATAACGGCAACGCAATGAAACAGAGACGTCACTCATTCGGTGGTGGCGCTTATTTAACTGAGGGTGTTTAATATTCAAATCATTACAGTACATATCTTCCTTTCTGCATTTAATAATTTCTTCACACCTGTCAATAAAACTATCCACTTCTCAATTACACTTTAAAAAAGTATTTAAAAACTAGCTTGATTAATAGCTATTAAATTTCATTTTGTTATTCAATATCTCCCGGTGGTGTGTACTAGTTATTTTCTTTGTGTGAGTGTGTGTGTGTTTGTATATGTGTGCTCTACCCGTCATCTTGGAATTTATAAAATTACCTATATTGTAACTATTTGACTGCCTGATACTGTATATCTAGCCCTTATGGTTATTACAGGTCTCTCTCCTCCGCAGAGGTTAAATTTCGGAGATTGGAGTTTTCGGCGGTCGTCGGAGATGCTCGGAGGCGTCAGCTGGACATAAGTAGTGCGGGCGAAACTTCCAGCTGACGATTTCGACGCATCTCCGACGATCCCCGACATAGTCGATCTCCGAAAGAACCTCTGCGGAGGAGAGAGATTACAGGTGGTCAATACCTAAATTATACAAAACACACCACTAAATATGTTTTAAGTTTTTGTTATGGGTACAAATAAAATAGAGCGTTTTCACTTTCGTGATTGGTGGCCCCATTGGGGTGGTGAAACAATACGAAATATTTGAATAAGAAAGAGCTAATTCCCATACCGTACACCAATATGGCCGCCATTTCATTGTTTTGGTACACCAATATGGCCGCCGTGACGTCAGATGAAAACGCTCTATTGTTGTTGTCGCCGACGCATGTACGCTATGCCCACCTATTTTTTGCATTTGATTATAGTAACGCAAACTAGGCAACAAAAAGATAGACACCTCAATAGTAGCGAAACAATAAAAATAATGCAAAAAAGTTATTGAAAAACAATGTTTACAAAATGGCAAAAAATAAGAAATCATAAGAAACATTGAGATATATTGTACTCTCTGGAAAAGCAAAATTAATAAACTTGGCTTTTGTCAAATTCATAGCAAACTCTTGATGAGATTGTATGAGATGCATATCATATACACTGTACTGTATGTACATGCAGTTTGTACTGTAATATATCTATAGGTGGATTTTACAAAATAATCAAATTTCTCAAAGTTTGGGATATGTCAAAAAAGTTTGCATATAAACTATTTTTGCACAATGTATGTGACTTGCATATATAATTAGGGAACATGGGTCTAGTGTGCAAGGGTGCAGACATGCAATAGTGCAGACAATGTGGAGGGGTGCAACACCTCCCCACTTTTTGAAAAATTTGTTCACTTGGTAAAACAGAGATTATGTGAGGAAAAACGTGATTTGTCAGTAAATTGATGAAAGAGAAATTGGTTCACTTAGTAAACTAATCATAAAATTGAGTTGGTCAGCATCAGTATAATGTATGGAGGCAATAGAGGTACACCTCACACCCCTACTTGGAATGGTCATGCTACGCCACTGTAAGGGTAGTAGTATGTGGTGACTGGTGACTGTTATATACTGTATGTCAAGGTGATTTATGCTAGTAGCACAATTAATTATTCAACTCGAATCAGTGAATAGTGTGCAAGATATTTACCTCACTAGTTTACAGTTTTATTAGTAAATATCCAGCACTGCTAGTTTGTAGCATCATGTACTTGTATATATATATATATATAATGATATTAGGTGTTACTCCGAGTGACGAACCATACTGGACAAGTAGAGAAAACTCTACTTGGCCCAGCTGGGATTCAAACCCACGACCTTCAGTTTACTAGTCTGACGCTCTACCAACTGAGCTACAGGTCAAGTTGGGAGCTGGTATATAATAACCCAAGTACCATCATTCGACCACCAGCTCCCAACTTGACCTGTAGCTCAGTCGGTAGAGCGTCGGACTAGTAAACCAAAGGTTGCATAACATTAATATAAAATGCTTAGCTCTGGGCTTCCCCAGAGATTTAATAAAATCAGCTTTTTGACAATTAACGACTCAATCGGCTTGTCTCACCCCCATGTGACCCTGACCTCTGCCTTATTGTGATTGGTCAATTAGCATTCGAGGGCAAAACATTTTGCCCTCAAATGCTATAACTGACCAATCGCAGTAAGGAAGAGGTCAGGGTCACGTGGGGGGTGAGACAAGCACCCATTTGGCAGCTTTCAATGTATAGTACTGTATCTGTTTCTATAATTCTGCATTTTATCGGTCTGATACTGTACTGTACGACACTGGGGCAGATACAGGATGTGACTTATAAGGGACCTGCTTCTGATCCGATCACCCCTTAATTTCCCTGTCCCTTTGTCCCAACAAATACTGCCATAATAGTCCAACAACTTGTTAATAAGTAACTGGTTCATCAAAATGCATCATTCCACAACTAGAAAATGTGGCATTAATGTTAAAAAACACCATCTACAACTGATTTTGACACTGTTCTTAAAGTCCATCAAGAGATAACAGAAGCCCTGGGCAAAATGGCCCAGACTTCATTTTACACTGCGGGCAGAAGATCTTCTGCATGTATTTTTCCCAACACACCCTATTTTTTTGAATGGCGTGTGCAAAAATTTATTACTGTGTGCACCATGTGCATATATTGTACTGTAATCACATTTCTCACCTTCACGCGAGACGATTGACACCACATGTCTTTGAAAGCATAAATAGAGCTTTAATTTATATCTGCATGGTTACTTCCATTATCTGTCATGTGTACAGCCACTGACCACAAGGTCCAGGTTACTTCCGATTTGATTTTTTCGATGTTTTTCATGCGAAATTTTTTACCAGTTTTTATCTTCTGCGTGCACTTTGTGGCAAGTCTGGCCTTAGCCTGGTACCCTGGCCCAATTTCAAAAGAAATAAGGGCCAGGTAACCACTAATCTCATTCTCGCGTCATCAGGGCTAAATCCACTTATGACGATTGCAGTTTTACTCATAGCCACTAAAAACGCGCGAAATTTCAACCAATAGGAAAGCAGAAGTCTTTAGTGGTTAACTGGCCCATATTCTTTGATTGGGCCAGGGTACCAGGCTAGTCTGGCCTGAGGCCAAAGGCCCCATGTTTTAACAGGTTTTGGGAAAGCCTGGGGGAAATTGCCCCCCCCCCCCTCTCTGCATCCCTGGAGGAATGCTTACTACAAAATAAATAAATAAAATATACAATGTACATGTTTATGTACCTTCACCAGCAGGACGCAAAATGTTATCTTCCTCATCGGAGCTACTCTCTAATGTAACATCTTCTAAATAGCGAAAGCGGCGATTATCTCTTGGTGTGGTGCAAATATTGTTGCGTTTTACCTGAGAACGAAGTCCTATAAACAATTTATATATTAGAGAAGTTCAGATCACCATGAACCTCGCCATGAACTGATGAAAGTACATGAAAATGTACAGAGTCAAAAACCTTGCACGGTATAAGCTGTGTGATGTAACTTTGATTATTATTCACCTGTTCTGAGCGGGGTAAAGCTTTCGGGAATGCTCTCTTCGGCGATAAAGGTAACACCGATATTTTTGTCCAAAGTTGCCATTCACATAATCACAGGTGATACTCGCACAATATGTTATATATGTCACATTTTGTATTTTCAAATTTTAGCATTCATGATCAGCAGTAAGAAATACTATTGACCAGTGGTGACAAAACTGAAGTACTTTATTTTATGGGGATAAAATGGTTCGCACCGTGAAATTCCTGAAATTAACAGAATAAAGTTAATCTTTATTCTGTGATAATTAACATTTACTTTATTAATGATTTTCTAATCTTCAATGAAGAGTCTGATATGACAGTGAAAACTGAAAAGAATCTGCAATTAACATAACCAGCCCGATCTCAGCGTCTGTGTGTTCCGAAAAAGAAAAATAGTCTTTTCATCGGGACTCGGGAGCTTGCTTTTTATTTTATAAGCACAAATTAGCCTCCTCCGCAGGCAAAACTCTGTGGCTTCCAAGTACGGGTTCCCTCACACAGCCCTCACCCATATAAGCCGTCCCATATGCGCGCTCGACTTGCTACAGGGAACCCGTTTGGTTGCTAAGCACAAATCACCGTGTCAGTTTTTTTTTACGAGTTAAGTATTTTTTATTTATTTTTGTTGAATTAAGCTTCTCACAGTTAATAAAAACCTTATACATGCCTCGCGATTCGGGAATCGGCAGGCCCCATTAGGACTGCAGAGGACACTATGGATTCCATATACACACATTTAATATTTAATATTTCACGACAATTGTCCAATCACAGAGGTCCAATCACGTGCTACATAATGTAACAATAGCATGCGACGTGGAACGGTGAAGTAATTAATTTGACACAAATGACAAAGTTGGAGAAAGGTAGAAATCGATTGTTAATAGGCTCTTCTCCCTTACCTTTCCCTTGCTTTTCATTCACCCGTTCTTCTCCTATCTTCCCGTGAATTTATTCATAGTTCAAGAAAGAACATCAACAAAGCTTCTCGCAGTTCAGGTAAGCGCGAGAATTTTTAAAGCGGAAGTTTATATTTCCTGTAGTTATGGTGGCCTGGTATCAGACTCATATCACACTCGGATTGTAGCGATAAAACTGTATAAAGGAAAGTTGGAAACTTTGCAATTTTTATTTGCATGTTTGAGTTTACGTGTTTCACGCCAATTACGTTTTGCTGGCGTAGAGAAGCTTATTAAGAAGGTTCCGTTGAATATCCGTTGTTACAATATTATTTTTTAGCGCGTGTGTGGCGTGGCAACGTTGGACATGCTTTATCAGTTTTACCATCAATCAATGTGAAAATATTGTTCAACTCTTTCGAGTTATTTAATTCCCCAAACGATCACTTATAAACAGTCATACAATGTTACTGACTTACTGTAGTATTACATTGTAAATTAAACGTGTAATGATTTTTAACAGAAAATGAGTGATAGACGAAAAAAGCCAAGAATGATGGACGACGACTCGGATGATATTATTACCTTGAGGTTACTGATGAATGGAAAGGTTAGAGTTTTCTTCGTTTTATGTAGTATTAAAATGATACTAAGCCTAGCAAACGTTCTACAATAGACAAAGATTCCAGCTTGTCGATATTTGTAAGAAACAGAGCTCAGATGGTTATCATGGTTTTATTGGTCATGACAATGTCCTTATCATTGAATTTGAGAGACTTAACTTAAATTAAACCTATTAAATATTCTCCCTATCTATCCTAGTCTGTTTGTGCAAGCCACAGATTGTTATTTGCTTTATTACCCCATATGAAGGAGTTCCATAATGTTAAAGACAGCCTTTGGAATACTGTTAATTAAATACAGTAAAATATGCTAAGGCAATTTAATAGTCGTCCTTGTATGGTTGCTCAATCAGAAGTTGTGGTCTAGCTTTGGATTAGCTAGAAAGATAAAAGATGCTTTCAATTGCCTAGAATTCATACTATAGATCTAAATGCCAGTCTCAACTAAACTTTTCAGTTTATGGACCTACAATGTTGTATTTCACTCATTATATAATTATAAGTGAATCTTTCATGTCATGTGGTTCTTTAACTGAGTTGTTGTTCAGGTTAGAATGGTTTACCCTGGAATTGTTTCTTAAAGACTACTTAATAACCAAGAGTGAGGTCTTTACAGTAAAATATTAAACCGAGGTCTTGCTGCATTGACCGAGCGATAGCAAGGTTAATACACCCCAGATCGAGGTTTAATATTTTACTGTAAACACCGAACGATCAAGGTTATTAAGTAGTTTATTATATGGCACTTTTTATTTCAAAATCAATCTTGTATTTCTTGGTCTTCCCTTCCTTTAACTTTGTCAAAACACCGAACTAGCATTATGTTCTTCTGTTTCTTTCTCGTCTGGATACTAGAATTTACTTTTATAATGTTCATCGTCGTCTATTTCATCTATTTTTGCCATTTTTCGGCAGTAAAAGTTTCTTATTAGGATTTTTTGTTTGTTTCCAATCGTAGGGCATTAACAATTTTCATAATGCCTGTGGGCATTACGGAGAAATCTCACCCCATCAGCAACCAGTCACAGCACGTGATTTTATAGGAAGTAATCTGTGCCATATAATAATATATATATATATATTATTTTACTGCCCTTCAAGGCTTTTGTTTAACTTCACAGGTATATTAATAATATATATTTCATATATTATTAACATTTTATCAAAACAATGCTGATTTGAAGAAAAACCTTGAAAGAACAAATTCAAAAATTATGTGTTGTTGTGTAAATACTCTTGAGGGTTCTTTCCTGACCAACATCTTTGTTGTTTAGAAATCTAAAAATATCCTGTTGTTTATTATCTTCATATTTTCTGAATCACAACAGCAGACCTGGAAAAAGTGTTCAATGTTCCTCAGATCCTGAATTTGCCATGACAAATGTTTCTTGAAAAAGGGCAAATAACTTCTTTAGTGAAAGTAATTGAAATTAAGTTAACCTGTATATTTCGTTAAATGTATATTGAGATGCAGGGGTTCCAACCAGCATAATTGCATGATGTCCCGTATTATAATTGCATATGGAACTGGTAACCACATTAGTAAAAACACTCAAGTTGAGTTGCCTTTCCTGACTGCACATTAAGGTTCCTTCCTACATAAAGACGTTTAATAAAACACAAATATGTTCCTTGATCATTAAAAATAATATTTCAAATGAGGAACATCCTCAAAATCTGGAACTCAATTATGATGGTTAGAACCCCTGCATGCAACAGTGAGGAAACAAAATAATCTTCAAATTCTGTTAACAGGATACAAAGATTGAGGAACACTTCGCACTTAATTAAAGTACATGAAGAACCCCAAATGTTCCTCAATCTTAGGCTGTTAACAAATGTTCCTCAGTATCTACGATCTTGAGATCCCACTTTTTTCCAGGTCTCACTCTGCACAACGCATTACCCTGAAATTCACCTATTCGATGGTGTTTAAATGTAACAGCTATAACATGTACTTGTGCAAGTGTTGATATTAATAGTAGTCATATGGTAGTATTAATAGTAGTTGTATGTGTCAGTAAAACCTGAAATGCAGGTGATTTGCCTAATGCTTGTGGGGTTTGATGTGTATGTATACAACAGTGGGAGATATCCACTTGTAGGATTTTTTCCAAACTACATGCAATCATGACAATAGCAATATTTTCCCAATCAAAAGAACTCAAGAAAGGGCAGGCAGGCATGGATGGATGACTGGTACATGTAAATGATGCGTTTACTGGACACACATACAGTACATGTAGATACACATACATGTAATTTGCTTGTCAGTGATCATCACTAATTGAACTAGCCAACTGAGGCCTGCCACCTGCCTTTTTAACATTTTCAATGATTTGTACTGCTTACATGCACTGTATAGTGTATATACTACTTTTTCTTGGCATCACACGTCTTTCCGTACGTCTTGGCACACGTCTTTCCCTAGGTCTTGGCGCACGTCTTTGCGTACATCTTGGCACACGTCTTTGCGCACATCTTGGCACACGTCTTTGCGCACGTCTTGGCTCACATCTTTGCGCACATCTTGGCACACGTCTTTCCCTATTTCTTGGCACACGTCTTTGCGTACATCTTGGCACACGTCTTTGCGCGCATCTTGGCACACGTCTTCCCCTAGGTCTTGGCACACGTCTTTGCGTACATCTTGGCACACGTCTTTGTGTACATCTTGGCACATGTCTTTCCCTAGGTCTTGGAACACGTCTTTGCGCACATCTTGGCACACGTCTTTCCCTAGGTCTTGGCACACGTCTTTGCGTACACTGATCTTGGCACACGTCTTTGTGTACATCTTGGCTCACGTCTTTCCCTATAGGTCTTGGCACACATCTTTGTGTACATCTTGGCACACGTCTTTGCGCACATCTTGGCACACGTTTTTGCGCACATCTTGGCTCACGTCTTTGCGTGCATCTTGGCACACGTCTTTGCGCACATCTTGGCACACGTCTTTGTGTACATCTTGGCACACGTCTTTGCGCACATCTTGGCACACGTCTTTGCGCACATCTTGGCACACGTCTTTGTGCACATCTTGGCACACGTCTTTCCCTAGGTCTTGGCACACGTCTTTGCGTACATCTTGGCACATGTCTTTCCCTACGTCTTTGCGCACGTCTTTACCTACGTCTTGGCACACGTGTTTCCCTACGTCTTTGCGCGCGTCTTTCCCTATTTCTTGGCGCGCGTCTTTCCCTACGTCTTGGCACACGTCTTTCCCTAGGTCTTCGCACACGTCTTTCCCTACGTCTTGGCACACGTCTTTCCCTACGTCTTTGCGCGCGTCTTTCCCTAGGTCTTGGCACACGTCTTTCCCTAGGTCTTGGCACACGTCTTTCCCTACGTCTTGGCACACGTCTTTCCCTACGTCTTTGCGCGCGTCTTTCCCTAGGTCTTGGCGCGCGTCTTTCCCTATGTCTTGGCACACGTCTTTCCCTAGGTCTTGGCACACGTCTTTCCCTACGTCTTGGCGCGCGTCTTTCCCTACGTCTTGAAACACGTCTTTCCCTACGTCTTTGCGCGCGTCTTTCCCTATTTCTTGGCGCGCGTCTTTCTCTATGTCTTGGCACACGTCTTTCCCTAAGTCTTGGTACACGTCTTTCTCTACGTCTTGGCACACGTCTTTCCCTACGTCTTGCGCGCGTCTTTACCTAGGTCTTGGCACACGTCTTTCCCTAGGTCTTGGCACACGTCTTTGCGTACATCTTGGCACACGTCTTTCCCTACGTCTTTGCGCACGTCTTTCCCTACGTCTTTGCGCACGTCTTTCCCTACGTCTTGGCACACGTCTTTCCGTACGTTTTGGCACACGTCTTTCCCTACGTCTTGGCACACGTCTTTGTGTACATCTTGGCACACGTCTTTGCGCACATCTTGGCACACGTCTTTGCGCACATCTTGGCACACGTCTTTGTGCACATCTTGGCACACGTCTTTCCCTAGGTCTTGGCACACGTCTTTGCGTACATCTTGGCACACGTCTTTCCCTACGTCTTTGCGCACGTCTTTCCCTACATCTTTGCACACGTCTTTCCCTACGTCTTTGCGCACGTCTTTCCCTATGTCTTGGCACACGTCTTTCCCTACGTCTTGGCACACGTCTTTCCCTACGTCTTTGCGCACGTCTTTCCCTACGTCTTGGCACACGTCTTTGCGCACGTCGTTCCCTACGTCTTGGCACACGTCTTTGCGGAGTTTGCGCACGTCTTGGCACACGACTCTGCACACGTCTTGGCGCACGTTTTTACGCCATATTTGCACACATTTTTGCGCACGTCCTTGCGTATGTCTTTGCGCACATCTTTGCACACGTTTTTGCGCACGTCTCTGCACATGCGTCGTTGCGTACGTCTAATTTATAAAGAATAAAATGCGATCGCGTTTGAGTGAGATGCGATCGCGTTTGAGTGAGATAATTGCCGTTTAGCTTATTATGCTTTGTTATTCCTGGCAGCTTTTCATATAATTTCGCACAACATATATTGCACGCCACAGCATATCTAGACAGTCCAAGGAATTTTGTTTCTGGGATGGGTAAATATCTTGATAAAGTGCAAAACTAACATTTTATTACCTTTATTATTTTGATTGCAGGAAGCTGGTACATTGATTGGAAAAGTAAGGCAGTTTTTGTATTTTAAGTCAGGTTTATGCCTGAATAGATAAATAATACATGTAATAATTTGAACACAATTTATTAAGGTCAATGTTATTATAGTTTGTACAGTATATATACTGAATTACAAATCATTAAATGGAATGAGTCTGAAGAGAATCTACTGTTTTACATTTTTGAATGATGCAATTTTATTTGAATATTGAGAACGACGTAACGATATATATTAATTTGTAATTTTATTGTTTATTTTAAAGGGAGGAACAACAATTTCAACTTTACGACAATCTGTGAGTAAACATTATTTGGTAGCTAATATTATTGTCATATTTAATCTCATGGAGGGTACACGATGTATTTCATCGTGTAGGGTACACGATGTATATGTTTAGTAATTTGACAGACTGAAAAGACTGTAAAGATTGAAAGTTGAAGTTGTTTAATTTGTGTCTTTTTAGAGTGGTGCCATCATTAATATTAGTGATAATTCAACAAAAGAAAGGTACTATTAAACGAAATATACTGAAATTAGAGTTGTTATTGTTAAAACTTGATCAAGAAACTTTGATTTTCATTGCAAATATAAACAATAGTATATATTATAGGTGAATATTAGTCTTAATGAGCAGTTCAGTACAGGTGGTCTAAGGTTACATGTGGTTTTGACGGGATGTTTAGAAAGTTCGTTCCGAAGTTCGTTTTGAACTACGCATTTGATTTGCTATTTAGTTACTAGTAGCTAATCAAATTACGCGAAGATCAAAACGAATTTGTGAACGTCCGAACGAACTTCCAAACCTTTCTGTCAAAACTAACCTGAAACTGACTGTAAAAGAATGGAGAATAAGTGAGTACTGTTTAGACTTTCATTTTATCCCCAAGGATGAAGATCAAAGTTTTTTATTGAAATATCTTACACTGATAGTTGTAAATTTAACTGTTTTGAATTTAAACGTTTTTACAAATTTAAAACGAAAACACATTTTTAATGAGTTTTAACAAAAAAATTATATTACTCTACATGTATTTCAATTAAATTACAGTACAGAGTAAGACCAAAAGTTTGTCATGCTCGTGTCAAATGCCAAATTGCGTTTGAATTTGCACTTAAGCAAGCGCTATGGTTCTCCGCGATTTGTGAAGCGTAACGCGATTGTGTGTTTTTTAATTGTGGTTACACTATACTGTATGAAATGTGATCGCGTATGATCGACTAGTTAAAATAGGTGCGCAATGCGTGCATATATCTACTTCTGCTACGAGTAATTTGGATATCAACAGATCCAGACGAAAGGACAAGCAAGGGGTGAAAATATGTGAAACGAAAACAGAAGATTTTAGAAAACTTGTTAATGTATAGAATGTTTTTCTTTTAAAGTTAAAAAATTGAATTATTGTTTCTAACAGGATTGTCTCAGTTACTGGAGCTTTGGAAAGTGTTCTTAAGGCTTTCAAATTGATTGGCAAAACACTAGAAGAGGTAAATATGGGGATTTAGTAATTCCAGTATTGCAAGTCTGTAGTATCATTGTTCCTTTAAAAATATTAGTAAGCTATATAAAAAGTAAAATCAAAGTAGTAAAATCACGTTTTCTCTCTTACGAAAGGCCTTCGCTCGAAACGTTAAGACTCCTACGTTCCCTGTTTCGGCAGTATATTCAACCTTACTATATTTCTATATGTAAGACGTAAATATGTAAAAATTGTATATGACGTACTGCGCTTACAGTTGATTTCACATAATTTTACCGCCGTGTGTTGCGAAGTTCGTTGGGAAGTTCAGATATTCGTTCGGAAGTTCGGAATTACGTTGCTAGGGTTGAAAAATTATCCAATCAAAATGAGTTTTGATCCAAAGCTCGCAATTTGATTGGATAATTTTCAACCTTGGCAACGTAATTCTGAACGAATATCTGAACTTCCGAACGAACTTCGCAACACACGGCGGTAAAGTAATCTGAAATCAACTGTAAAATTGCTATTGTTAAGTAGTATAGATATTGTGGTTACTTTAGACTAATTCTGTAATTCAACCTATAACTATATCAACTACTGTGAATTTTCGGTACCAGAAAAAGAAATTTTATTTATGTTACTGTAAGTGTAATGTCATGCCAGAGTAATAGGCATTTTTGACAATACAGTATTACACAGTTTGTTCATCGGTAGAAGTTTCAAATCCAAAAACTATTATTGGCATTAAACATTTTTTTATGAAATGAGTCTAATTATATGATACTGTATTTCTTCAAATATCAAGGACTGACAAATTAAACAATAACTCGAATATTAATGGTCACTGTACGGGCTTTACAGTAATTAACTGAGTCTGTATGCCGTCAGAAAACTACTAATTAGGGGTTTTCCCTAGGTGAAAAATATTTATTGGTGTTAACCAGAATAAAATACTGAAATGAAATTCAGCATTATATTTGAATATTAGATTAGGACAAGAAGAACGGAAATAGTTTTCACTAGTGCAAAGACTATTGTGAGAATGGTTTAAGACCTGGTTCAAATTGAAGTGTGGCTTTTTTTTTCTTAACAGCATGTTCTCTTTTTAGACCAGTGACTCTTAACCTTAACCTTTTTTCGGGCATCCCCCCTTTTTATTACCAACCACACCTTTCTGTCCATATTCCCACCCACACCAATCTCCCTTCCCTCCGCCTTTTGATGACAATGGCCAGTTGCTGTTATTAATCTGCTATACCATGTACAACTGTCAAGATATTTCGAAATTGCATTTCTGATGTTAATGTGAGTAATTTTCTACATGTAATTAGTATAATATCTATCTTCAATATGACTGTTGCAGGGACTTCATTAACGCGTTGTTCAATATTGTTTGAAATTTACATAAACCACCTTGCTGATCATTATTTCCTAATGTACAACTGTGGTTGTATTAAATGTACAGTTACTGTTATAGTGTAATATATCTATTATGTATATATTTTATGTATACTCACTTTCTATAACAGGCTTTTTGCAACATCCGTTGTAGTTTTTGCAACAGGTTTCGGTTAAGCTATAGAATGATTTGAGTTCACCTAGAGCCAAGGAAAAGTTACCAGATAGCATGTATCTGAATAACCCAAATTCACGTCTCAGTTAACCTCATTGTTTTGGTTTATTAGAACCGCTAGAATATTGCCAAATGATGTTGAATATATGATCTCGTTTTCCCGACTATCAACTTGTTTTCCAATAACATGTATTTTCGTGAAAAATATTAGAAGTTCATGGTGATAAATCGATAGACACTGGAAAATCCCAACGATGAGTATATTATTACAGTTCCAAAATATTGAATACGTTTTCGGCCCTGATTTGGTGGTCGTAATTAGTAAAAAAAAAAGAGTAAAAAGTCTAGCTTTTGTAAAATAAGATACTAAACTCTGCTCCATAATAACAGTCGCGTGTACTCCGTACGTAGGCTTTTGGTTAAAGCAGCTGTTTTGTTGTATTCGATTGTTGATTATATACATTCAAAAAGTCATTAGTAATCGTGAATAAAGAACAAACAAAAGAGGTCCATGATTAATGATGTCTATTTGTGATAAATACACGCGCTTACACTTTTCGATAAATTTGTTGCTGGATTTAAGACTTGCACAAGGTCAATCTTCAAAAGTTTTATTTTACTGAGTTTTACATCAATGGAATCACGAAATGGTACGTTTTTGAAGCGCAGTTCGAGTCTTACTCCCCCTGCTGGTTTATTTGACAATACATAAACGGGTATAATCGTCTTCTTTCTTTACCATTGGTGAATCAGTGCGTAGTGTTCTTCATTAAACGAAGAATCCACCTTGAGCCTGTCACTACAGTACTTGGAGATTACGACATGGTTTGGAAACTCAACAAAAGTCATTGTTTTATGTTTTTGTTCAGGTTTATGGAAATTTTTGCACTTTCACAGTTACTGAACATATTGTGTTTTCTGTATAATGAAGCAATCATCCAATAGCAACGTTTGGGTTCAATCACTCAAACGTACTGTTTAAATATTAATAAACCTAAAACAAAGGATTTGGCACATTCATGTACTGTACCTTTCAACATGAATCATAGCTTGATTGTTAAACGCTTTGAAGTTTGCCGGGTTTCCAAACCATGTATATTTTCTGTTAACTATGGTCCTTGTCCTAAACGTTCTAAAATTGTAGCCCATAGGTGGCCATTATTTTGCTGGATGGTTACTGAAAGTTAAAAAAATGGCGAAACGTAAAAGTATTTCATGTGGTTAAATACCTTGGCAGTATAGTACACACTCTTATAGCCTCCCTTACGAAAATACTATGTATAGAATATCTATCTTATATAGAATATTCTATGGGATATCTAAACTCTATAGAACATTGTATACAATGTGTTTTACCTTACTTAAAATGTGCAGATTCCTCCGCATGCATTTAACGAGAAGGACAACAGTGATATACGATGGCCTGTCTGCTCCGTTGCTTGTTTTTCGTGCAGTGAGGCCTGGACCATGCAATGCAATGTGTGGACATCGGAAACTAATTGAACTGCTTTGTTTCTTCTATTGGTACAAATGTTTCTATCGATATCCGTACAAATTTATTTGCATCTAGTATTCGGACGGCCCATCCGTATATTCAGCGCTGAATGTAGTAAATTTTACTAAAAAGAGGTCCGTAAAGTGCACGGGCATGTGCTCAATCGAAAAAAGATGGCGGCTGTTTCCACGAGCATTTACCAACCCAAATACGTTCTGGGAAGAGTTAATGAATATTTGACATGCCAAATTGAGTAATTAGTAGGTCTTTTAATACTTTTTCGAGATTTAGTTTCTGTTGCACGCAAAGGAATAAGGTGAAAACTACATGCCGCCATATTTTGGCCTGCAGTGGATTACATTTACTGCAATAAAAAAAACAAAAAAACTTTTAGTAGCGTCATAATGTGTGTTTTCGTGTGAAAACATAAAATAAATTGGCAAGTAGCGCATGTGTTTTTTTCATGTATGTTATGAAATGAAAGTGGATGTTTTTGTTTTGAAACTTTTTAGAACTTATTTAACAACGATACATCATCTAACTCGGACCTGCTATTTCAACTGGTAATTCCCTCAGGTCAATGTGGATCATTAATTGGAACTGGAGGATCAAAGATTAAATCAATCCGTGAGGTAACAAGATCGGAAATCTTCGGCTTTTAATATTTTGAGTATGGCTGATTTTCCCCGGCATAACAATTTTTCAAGTAGATTTTAGAATATTTAACAATTGGAAGACGAGACCGAGTTGTCTATGAGCTGATAGTTGACGGGGAGCACGGGTGGCGTGTGCTGTTAGGGCGCTGCCTCTCGCCAATAGTTAAGCCCAGTTGGACGGGGTTAGTATGGGTGACCGTCTGGGAATAACCCACTCATCAGTGGAATAACCCCGTTCTCGAACTTGAATTTCATGTGAGTAGAGTTTAGTTGGTCTCTCCTGTGCTTCGAGGGTTTTTCGCAGGGTTCTGCGGTTTTCCTCCCTCCGTAAAATCAACACGTTACGTCTTAGCTTATGTCGTGCACCTTTAACCCTGGCTCGGATGATTGGGCGACCACATCCTGTGCTTGCGACGTTAAATAAATCATTACTCATAACTCCTAGACAACGAGGACGAAACAAACTGAAACCTCAGCAAAACGCGAGTTTTCTGCCATTGTTTTGCATGTAAAACTTGACTCTTTTGCTACTAATGGTGGATAACCAGTAGACAGTGAGTATAGGTTAGCCTGAATCGGAATGCAGCATTTGTAATACTCTACTAGTTGGCTTATACTAATCTGTTATATCTTATGCAAATGACAAACATGTATGTCCGTACACTGACAACGTTCGCGACAGCCAAAACATCTTTGGCCAAACAACCAAAACCTTGTTTGTTCTTAGAGTACAGAGACACGAAGAAGAGAGATGAATGGCGTCATTAGAGCTTAAACAGGATTTAGTTCTGATATTTTGCAATTTTCGTGTTTTGGTTTTGGTGAAGAAATAGACCAATATAAGCATTATTGACAAATGGCCGACAATTTAATAATATTTTATATGCAAGCATATAAGTTGTGATTCTCTATGATTTCGTTTTGATGTACGAAACGTTTTAAAAAAATTTACTCTAAAACGAGGTCATAAGGGGCTCATTTTTGTTCGTATAAAAGAATTTTAAATTACGAGTATAGTTTGCTTCTTTTATTATTTGTCTAGTTGCTTTGCCGACTGTTAAAAATAATTAACGTGATATTTTTTGTCTTTCTTTAGACATCTGGAGCTTTCATTCAGGTGATGTATAATTTTGACATTGTTTCTAGTGGTGCGGGCGCGATATTGATATGGGCATATTTACTATATTTTGGACACTAAAATAACAATATCAAATACAATCCATTGTACTCTCATAACATATTATTTTTTGATTTTGAAAATACTTAATTTTATTAAACTTTACTTCCTTTTTTACATAAAAAGACGCACAGTTAACAGTATTTTAATCAATATTTCGATTTGAATCCATTTTATGCTAGAATATCGCTTTTTGCTATTTCTGATTGCCAACAATGATCGACCAACTGATTCTATTTTTTTTCTGACTCACTTTTCAGATTGCCAGTGATACTTTGCCGATGTCATCAGAAAGAATGATAACAATATCTGGTAATGTTTCGTGAATTTTTCAATAGATTGTTTTTGTGTGATGTCGTTAACATTTTAAAATAAAAACCTTCAAATGGGTCGTTGTTGGAAGTTTTCGTCCAAACATTTTAGGTGGAAACGACTACTCTTTCCTGAGTTACAGAGTTATAAATTTTGTTAATACTTTTGTCAGCATGCCATAGTTTTCAAAGGTCGTGTTCATTTCTTTCACATAATTTGAAGTATATTATGCTTAGTTAAACTTTGAAAGTCACGTTTAAGCCATTTTGAGTTTACATCTGACCATTTTCTGATTAAAATTGCGCTTTATGTTGCCCTTAGTCTTTTTTTTTTTTGGCCACCATGTTGGTTGTCTACAATGGTCAACCAACATGGCGTCCCCATGTTAATCAAGCGAATATTTGACATTTTAGTTTCTCTATAGTTCAGTCAGTAAAAGCCTTTATCACTTCCACATTTTGGCTTGGTGAATTTTTGCATGCTCTATGCTAGGGTGAGGCGGTTTCGGAAAAAGAAAACGAAACCGACACGAAAAAAAACGATCCTCCGCTTTGGTCCTTCAATCAGCGTCTGCGATACTCTAATGATATATACCGCGTTATTCAAAGATGCCGCCCGTAAACATAAACGAAGGAAGATGATAATCCTGGAAGAAGACCAACTTTGGCGTGCTCAATTAGTTTGATCCAACTTCTGGGTATCCGATACATTCATCTGAATTGTCCAACGAACGATCTGACGGAGCACTATTTGCGTTAAATAGATAATTTAAGAATGTATTAAGACATATTTTGAATGACTTTTTGGTTTTCCGGGGTTTTTTTTCGGTTTTCCACTTTTTCATCGTGAAGGAAACCGGCAAAACCGATCTCTAAATCAAACCGTTTTTTCTGGTTTGCCGAAAAACCGCCTCAACCTACTCTCCTCTATGCGCAATATAGAAAATATTTCACTAAAATCAGCTGAGCAAAAAAAGAAACAGTTGTGAGAAAGATCTATAAGACGGAATAATAAAATGCTGCATTCATGTGTGTACTGCACATGTACTAAAATTGTAATAACTAATAATTGTAATAATAATTAATCAACTTTACTTGAAAACATTTTCTCAACCAATGATCCCAATGTGTATATGATATTTCGTTACCTTTAGGTACACAGGACAGTATCTATTCGTGTGTAAAGGATATTTGCGAGATAATGATTGAGGTAAGTCAGTCATATTTAATCATGGGTTTTTTTCTCCATTTTTTTGAATAACTTTTGAAAGCTGGGACAAAATAACTCGTTTATACTCAGCGTTGCAAGTAATCAACTATAATACATAGTGTCAGTGACAGTGATAATAATGTGATATATACTGTGTTTACTTCGGTGCTTTTTTAAAATATATAAATTATACTACAGTACCTATATATTCCATCTTTGCCACCCTTCTTTACGATCACTTTGGCTTACATCAGACGATTGTCCTTGCTGCAAATTTCGTGATGGCATTTTCTTGTGGGAGAGAGGCTATTAAGCAACCATGTTCTCCCATGAGTCTTTGCTTCTTCAGTTGCTGTTTCACGACATTCAATTTTTGTAGCAGCTTTTTTATTCCAAGTTATTCATTTACCAAAATGACTAAAAGTCCTTTTCTTACAACCTGTAACCTACCCTGCGAGCAGAGCCTTCTTTTCCTTATTTCTTTACTGAGAGAGAGGAAGAAAAGAAGGCTCTGCTGTATTCGTGTTTGGCTTCGTCTAAGATTTAGGACGAAGTAAACCGTTTAAAACCCGTTTAACCGGTTCTTGTTTTGCTTTCTGCTCTGATTTGGACTGGGTTCGAGATTGTAACCAACCAAGCAACTGACATGCATGCGCAATCGAAACCTGTCCCTCTCCTCCGCAGAGGTTCTTTCGGAGATCGGAGATTTCGGGGATCGTCGGAGATGTGTCGGAATCGCCAGCTGTCCATAAGTAGTACGGGCGAAACGCCGGAACAGGAAAATATCAAAACAACTATATACTCAGTTTTGCCGTTAGAGGATAACATGCTTACATCCCGACGTGTATCTCACATTGAAACAACAAACTTTCCTAATTTGTCCACACATTCAATTAACAATGGTCACGTAACCTTCTGCTATATTTGACATGTTTTCCACAACCTACATTTCCAAAAATTATTGATACCCCCTGATGTCGCCATATTGAGACAGAAATCTAGCAGAGCTTATTTTTTCTCTTTCTTTTCCGCTTTCCGCCCGCACTCTTCATGTCCAGCTTGCGATTCCGACACATCTCCGACGATCCCCGAAATCTCCTAAAGAACCTCTGCGGATGAGAGAGACCTGTCACTAATACGGCAGACTGGCACAGCCTTCTTTTCTTCCTCTCTCTCTCAGCGAAGAAATAAGCCGGAAAAGAAGGGTCTGCTCGCAAAATACCTATATAACCGCCATCTTTTTTTGGTGTCGTCAATTACTTCTACAAACTAGTTACATTTGATATCATGGGATAGAGGCATTAGGTTATCAGCATCCAAAATATTATGTTATGCATATGTTATGCTTTCAGTAGATAAAGTCGCTTTAACCTTGTTGTTTCAACTGACAGGCCTACGTAGCCGATGCTGGAGAAGGGGGTTAGGAGGGGAAACTAGCATTTCCGTTTACTAAATTTGTTATAATTTTTTTTCAGTATCCTGCACGAGGTCACATAGTACCTTACTACCCTCAAAATGCGGGTAGGTCTGGAGGTTCTTACTTCAGTCAGGTATGGAAGAAAATAAATGCAGAATGTACGCCTTGTGATTGTTGACTTTAAGCTACCGAGATTTGTTATATAATTGTTGAGTTTTTACATATCAGTATAACTTTTTCTTATGCATTTTAGCTATAACTTAAACTTTTGATTGACATTCATTGCACTTTCACTGTTCACATGCAGTTAGAATGATGTATAACAATATTACTTAGACCAACCGCAGCATATATATTTACTTTTTAAGAGGGGGAGTGAAGGATCAACACGATATTCTGGGGATAATTCAAGTAAGTGTACAAAATGGTACAATTATTTCAAATATTAATGCAATAACATTTATTTAGCTACCTACACATTAACACATAGGTTAACTATGGCTTCCGTGCTGGACAGTTAATTGGCTAACCGAAAAAAACCCTGTTTTATGGTTGTTTTTTTTTGTTTTTTGAAAGATCGATCATACAATTGGTTTTGCTCTACACAGATAACCGATGAAACGGTGAAAATAAACATAGAAATTGAACCAAGGATATAGGAAACCAAGACGTTGTATAAAGTATTGAATATTTTTACTTCATTATTTTGATAGGAAGACGCAAGAGAAGTGAAGATTATGACGATTATATGTCAGATACTATGGCCATACCAAGTCAGGTAATATTATTTAGATGAAAAATATATTACAATTAGGTGAAGAGGTCATATTGAAGTTTTGCTTGGGTGGATGGTAGTTTACCATTGGGCACATGCAGTGCGGATTAACGAGTGAGCTGTTGTCTATAGGTCTTGCGATAAAGCGTGCACTCGTGAGCAGGACATAAAAATACGCCACTCAGTTCCCGAATGTAGGGAACTATACAGTTCTGCTTTTATGCGAGTGTTTTAGACCACGTTTACACTAGAGCAGAAGTTTCCGGATTCATAAATGTTTCCGGATTCAATTCGTACCAAGTATTCAGATCCGTTAGGTGTTTACACTACAACAGTATCTGGAGTCATCGGAGTAACCGTTCACACTATACGTATATTGTTTTGGATTCAAAAGTATTCGGATACAAAGTTTCTACTTTTTTTTCCGGATTCGAAATCTCCGGATACGTGACCAAACCGGGAAGTTTTTATTCCGGATCCATTCTTTTGTGTGTAAACGGCAAAACGAAATCCGGTACCGAAACGTTTCGGGTTCGTCATGAATCGGGAAACTTTTGCTCTAGTGTAAACGGGGTCTGAGACTTGGTTCCAACAATATAATACTTTTGACCATGTAATAAAAACTATATACCTTCATATTAAACAATACATTTTGAAAAAGCTTTTTAAATATATATGTTTCATTGTTTTTCTCGTTTTTATTAGTTTGCGGGCAGCGTTATTGGAAAACGGGGAACAAAAATCAATGAAATAAGGTAAATTTTCAATCTACAAATTAGTATATGTACAATTTTGTAAAATTTTGAAAACACGAGTGAAATTAAACTATTAAATTATTCAAAAGCTATGTTACTATGATGTCCAAAAAATGTCGGAGTACATGTACCTTATCACTGTCGGCGCTCGGCAACATTCCGATTTTCCTCGCTCTATCGCTGTGCCTGTTGCTTTCTTTTTCTAAACACAGGCAAAAGCTGGTAAATTTTCTAGTGTATTCATTTTCACTAATAGTTTGCACTCCTTCAGTAGTTTAATAGTAGTTTAATAGTAAAAAGCATTTTCAGACCGAAAAAAACTTGCAGATTTGTTGGAAAAAAGTCAGTCCTCTGAGGTTCACTGTTGGTAAGTAACAAAGCGACTAATCACATGCAAGTACTGCTGATCAAGGAACCAATCAAGTGCAAGTAGTTTTGCTCTGAATTACAAAAAAAATGCCTTCTTCATTAGCCAATCATTGCCCTGTATATTATTTCAATTAATACTGAATATCAGCAACATGCTGAAATCGCTTAAAATTATTTTTCTTGTGTATTTAAACAAAAACTACGAGTTGCATGAAGTTAATTCGGAAAAATCCACTTATTTCAAACAGGAGTAAATCGGGAGCCTCGGTTAAAATAGCTGACGAAGCAGAAGGTTCAAAAGAAAGAATTGTAACAGTGAGCGGATCCCCAGAAGCTGTTGGAATGGCGCAGTATTTGATTAAAACAAGGTACGTATTGTCATCATTGAAATCAACTTTGTAATTAATTAACTGATTAATAACTACTTATTGATTGACAGAGCGTGAGGTCTGTACTAGTGAAATATCGGACCAATGTTTTTTAGTATGGCTTGTTATATGTCCTACCCCTAAAAAATTTTAAAACGAAGTATTACTTTTTTTTTAGGATCGAATTTGAAGAGAAGAGAGCCAATGGTGACGCTTAATATGCATGCATGACGCAAGCCACCCAAAAGAACATTACGTAATATTTATTGCTCCAGGTTGATTTCCAATGCAGCGTTTTGGTCATCGCTAAAAGTGATGACTCAAAAGGACCCTTCCAGTCTTTTCGCGGGTTTTCCAAAATATGTCATCAAATACGTTTTACCCAAAAGCTAGGCAGTAAACCAGATTTCTGACTAAAGTTTAGGGTTTTTGTTGTAGTTAGGTTATCCAGAAGATTGCTAAAATCTCGAGACTCGCTGAAACTTGACGACAAATTTCGAAAAACAAATTTGACGACATTTTTTGGGAAAGCCGCAGAAAGACTGCGAGTGTTCTTTTGAGCCATCTCTTTTAGTGATGACGATTCTATTTATAAGCGCTGCGATACGAGCCAATATCATACCCATAGCGAAGGCTCTGTGTACAAGATTATGTACAAGCGTGGACGAACACAGTGTGCCTGTCCTTCAGTTCACTTCATAATTTTTCAGTTCTTTTACCTAGAGGTGGTTCATATCAGTAAGCTTTTTTCCGTATTTACACGTACGGAGAAAAAACGCGTGGAAATCAGTCCTTTATTTAATATGGGATTTAATAATAATCATTGTAGAATTTGTAGCGAATGTCTTTCCAAATACCTATACTATTAATAATTAGTGAATGATTTCATAGTTTTAGATTGTACGACAGATACAGGTATTTCTGTTGAATACATTTTTATTGCGGTACTTTGAATGTATTTTTATCTTCGTTTAACCATAGTCAATAGAGGTATACATGATCTGGAAGTTCGACAAAAGTCATTGTTCTATGTTTTTGTTCAGTTTGTACACTTTCATGGTTACTGAACACATTGTACTGTTTAATAAACGGGCAGGAATGTTTTATCAGATATAAAGACACGAGGCGAAGCCGAGTATTTTTATGGCTGATAAAACACGAACTGCGAGTTTATTGAACGGCTTCAGAAACGAACCACGTGGTAAGTTCATTGGCGTAGTAAGTTTGAAAGATAACCTTAAATAACCTTAAAATCAAAGATAAAGTTTATGTAAATCAGGAGGTATCTTTATCACATATAAAGACACTGATTAAACTTTAATTTCTTTTGAATTTCCCTCATGAATTATTAATGAGTTTTTGAAGTATATTTTCTGTATAGTGAAGCAGTCCTCCAATATCAACATTTGGGTTTAACCTGTACTGTCCTAGATTTTTTTCCCTTAGAGAGTTGGCAATTTCCTGGATCAAAAAAAAAGCAAGCCCTTAAAACTTATTCTTATTGCTTATTCGAAATTTCGAATATATAATTTGTGCGCGAAAGAACAGGAAAGAAAATGTGTATAGAACAAACCTAAAACAAAGGATTTGTTCACCCTCGGGTCCCCTCAACATGAATCCTAGTTGGTTTGTTAACCCCTATTGGAATTTGCCGGGTTGCCAGACCATGTATACTTCCATTGACTATGGTTTAATTTATCTGGCTCTTTGCATGTATAGCCAGTCCTCGATAATGATTCTGGTGTAGGCTTGATTTTATGAAATATCATCTAGTTAGTATAGGTGTGTGAGCATGGTAAATACTTTGTATTTGAAGCTGTCATGAATAATATTTTCCTTGTTGTTTTTACAATTCAACATCTATAATTAAATCTTATGTCTAGCTTGAATTATGAAATGAAGTATTAGAGTATAAACTTTTGACGTTATGACAATCAATTTAATTTGAATAGAATTACAACCGGTTGTAATTTAGGTCACTACATTGGACATCTGGGGGATTTGAACTGTCTCAGTACTGTTCTTGGGTGTAAAGACTGCAGATCAGTGCTCCACGCAGGCTACCGTTTTTCTCTTCACCTGGATTCCCGCCATTTTACGTTTCGATTTAACACTAGAGAAGGTAAAGTGGAACTGGACTATATAGAAGGTTTCACGATGGCGGCCAGTCGGCCACCATTTTTTCAAGTTGGGCCAACACAATGAATTTTAATTAAATGGTATGTGACTTTACATCCCATGTGTATAACCAATAAGTATTTACCATTGTTTTTGTCCTACTTGCAAAATAGCGGCCGCGAAAAGATGGCGGCGGTACATTTAACCATAATGCTTTGCGACTTCAAATCAGCTTAAATACCAACTAAACATTGTCTATCATGCTTAAAACGGATTAAGAAAGCAAGAACTTCTTTCGTACCAAAGTTCACCCTTTTAAAACCCTATCTTCCGATTTATTCTGCAAGAAACAATATTTTATAACGTACGCAAAGGATTGTGGTTAAATCTACAAGACGCCATCTTTTTCGGTGCCAGTGTGGGGAGGGGCAAATCATCCAAAAAATGTCGTACACCTTTAAGAATCCCATACAAAATCAAAAAAATTTTTAAAATAACCTCAGAAAAAATCTCGTACGCTTTTTTTGGAGTCTAAAGTACCTGCAGGTTAATTATTTTGGACATTCATGAACTTATACACGACAAAGTAAATAAATTCGCATGCCAATTGCCAAGCGTTCTGCATGCCTTTCTTATTTGTTTCAATATATATATAAAGCTATTACTGCTAAAACTGGCGAACCGAGGCCACTTACACAAAGTTAATACATTTCTAAATTTGTACTAACTGATCATCTTTGACAGTTCTTAGACTTGCAGCAAATTAAGATGAGGGTACAGGATCTGTCGATCTTTTCATTTTTTGTTAAAAGCGAAAGAATAACTGGAAATATTGATTTAGTTTGTAAGCATACATGGCCTCGGTTCGCCTGTTCGAGCAGTAATTGTCTCGATCGCAAATTTACGTTTTATAATTTTAAAAATCAAACGAGACTTACCTGTAAGTTGAAGTTTGATTGTAATTCTATGAGTTATCAACTACCTAACTGGGCTAGTAATGAAGGAGTTCCATTTTGGCTCTGGAGATTCGACAAAAACTAAAGGGGAGTAGAACCTCTGGGGAGTCAGCCGTCGAGAACCTTTTTATACGGTTATTTACACCAAGAAAGGTCGGTAGGCTCAGTGGCCAAGTGGTAAGGCGTCGGTCTCGTAAACCGAAGAACGCGGGTTCGAACCCCGTCTGGGCCTTTGGTTTCTCTATAAATCTTTTTATCTTGCTCCGATTGCCGGCATACTTTTCCTTTCAATGTTTATGTATGTCTTTAGGATAAAAATTGTAAAATATACACCTTTCGTTCCAATTAATGTAATCTTTTATGGCATTTTTATAAACTTTATGAAGAATAGCTTGCTCGTTCCCAGGACTTTTGCAAACACGGTCGCCTGCCTTCAGTTCAAAATCAAATTAAAGTGGAAACCAAAACTATAAGTTAAATATATATTCAATGCCTATGGTGGAAATATAAGTTATTAAAACGTGTGAAAACAAAGCATTTTTTACTTTTTGCATCCAAAGATATCAAACCGAGGGCTATAAATACAGCACGGACCGAGAGTCGAGCTGTAAAGTCAATAAGGCGATGCCCGGCAAAAGCCTGTCACAGGGGGGCCGTGAGCCAGGAAGTCGGATGTCCTTATGGGGATTCCGTTCCGTCATTTTCACATATTTATTGGGAAATCGTCAGTCGTCGTTGAACTAGATATAGCTTTCCATCGTTTAAATATTTATTGGTACGAAGTTTCAAACAGTTTCTTCAAAAATCATTAATAATTTAACCTTATTTATACTGGATAACTCTATCAGTTTATCTAAACTGTTATCCTCAGAGGTCCAGTAAGCGCCCACCCTCATTGGTCCAGTGTTACTAAAGGAGGAAACCGGAGTACCCCGGAGGAAACCTGTGGTATTTGGTAGACTCAAACTGGAAGCACTCTTCTCACATGCGGCCAAGGTGAATTTTTTTTAATCAGATAACTGCACCGTGCAGAAATCGAACCCAGCTCGCAGAGGTGAAAGGCACTTGCACTAACCACTGTGCCACCAACACTCCACGAAGTACGAAGTGTCAAACAGTTTCTTCAAAAACTCATTAATAATTCATGAGGAAAACACAAAGGAAAATCATGCCGGGACGTGTCTCTTCTATATGTGATAGAGACACGGTCGCCATATTTTCGATGAACTTTTTCTTCGATTTTGCGGCTCAGTCAACTTTAATATTCAAAATTGATTTCTATATGAGCTTATTTATGGATAGTTTTTGAGGCCATTTAAAATATTCGCAGTACGTATTTTATCAGATTTAAAACACGAGGCGATAGCTCGTGTTTTAAATCTGTACATAAAAAATACAGAACGTTGGAACAGGTTAATAAAGGTACGAAAATGGATTTCTATTCTGCTGCTTGTCAGGCCTTTTGTGCATGGTCAAATTACCGTTTTTGCGCAAAACGGCGGGATATAAACTATAAAGTTGAAGTGTATTGTCAAAAGATCTGTGTTATCTTAGGTATAGCAGTTAGACCAATCATTTTTGTGTTCACCCAAATCATAAAAACAAAATGTTTTATTTTTGCTTTTAATGCAGCAGTGTTAGAGCTAGCCAGGTTAGTCACACGTCGCCCAAACTCATGGTGTGATCGAGCAGTTATGTATACAAGAATTTAAGTCAAAATGATAGAATATTTTAATTGCTTTAAATTTTTGAAGTATACTGAAATAAAGTGTACTTATCTCTAGTACAAAGTGTATTTGTCTTACTGATGTGGTTTCGGTGAGATTTTATAAACAGTAGTCTGGGACTGCACGCAGGCTACATATAAACCCAACATACTCATGTTTTATTTATATTACGGTACGCTCCACTGGTTACTTCGGGTTTTCGAAACTCGAGGAATAATTGGCGGAATGATCCAAAATTTCACAAAGACAAACGTATTGATACAATAAACATGTAAGTAAAACAGCAATTTTCATAAACTTTTATTTTGTTAAATATTCGTACGGTAGTGTTTGCGTTTTAATATAAATAAAACATGGCTATGTCGGGTTTATATGTAGCCTGCGTGCAGTCCCAGACTGTTTATAAAATCTCACCGAAACCACATCAGTAAGACAAATACACTTTGTACTAGAGATAAGTACACTATATTTCAGTATATTTCAAAAATTTAAAGCAATTAAGAGGAAATATTCTATCATTTTGACTTAAACTCTTGTACACATAACTGCTCACCCCATGAGTTTGGGCGATCTGTGGGTTAGTTTGGTAAATAAATCTGTGTTTATATTGTAAAGTGAGTTTTCAACGATGTAGTTACGTGATTACGGTATTTTCGTCACACTATATTCTCGATAAATATTCGTATACAGTAAAGACCCGCGTATAAGACCACAATTTTTCGAGTTAGCCAAAAAGGTTCTTATTGTATAAGTGGTATTTACTGGGTTTTAGGCTATTTAGGTTCTTAAATAGGTTCTTATTTTTTGCGAGGTAAGGGTGCTTGCTGTTGGTCCAACAACAAGATCAAAATGGGCGTGGCCCCTTGCTTTTGTACAATAAACACTTTAATTATAACTAATTTGACCACATTCAAAAAGAACCCGGCTCTGATTTATATCCAGGTCCTTTATGTAACAATTAAACTGCAACAAAACTAGAATGTTTATAAAACAATGGCACCGCCTGACAGTTGCACAGTCATACCGTAACAACCAGTTTTTGTCCATTTATTTTCAGTTATTTCAACTGAAGTTTTTCAAATAAGAACCTGTTATAATTTTTAGGCTAAAAAGGTTCTTATAAAATGGGGGTCTAAAAGGCAAATTTTAGCCTAAAGGTTCTTAATTGATATATAGGTTCTTATACGCGGGTTTTTACTGTAATCCAAAAAATGTTTGATATAATGATGAATTTCCCCTTGTTATACCGATTAATTTTTTTTGAAATTTCCTCGCCGAAATCGCCGAAAATGCACTTCCGGGACATGTGAAATTCAATTCGGGGGGTCTTCGCGCCCAGTTTGGGCCAGGGGCACCCTAGCCCAAAGTTACGCCACTGATAACAGTCCGTACTGCGCCTGTACGAAACTAATTTACAATATTTATACCTTATTCACGATTGTTAGCTTTTCTTGCTTCCTCTTCATTATTTGTACTTGAAACGAAACATTTTTAGCGGAAATAGACGAAATCCGAAGAGATATCCTCGCTGAATCACTTGGTTTTCGATCTGCAGCTGAGTACTTCATGTAATTATCTACGAATGTCTAAGTACAACATAACTTTATACATCCGTACAGCGATGACTGCCGTGACAGACTCGTCGTTTTCAATATTGTTCTTCTTTATTTGTACTTGCTTTCGTGATCGCGTTTTATGCATGATTTGGTGCTTAGGTACCCCCTTCGCAGGCGTTCTTTGCGGGCTTCGATATGTTCGTCCCCATATCGAGGCCCGCAAAGAACGCCTGCTAAGGAGGCGTGAATGGTTGCCAAGATACTATTTTGGGCCCAGGCTCTAACGCGTTACTTGCTATGTTCCTGCTAACGTGCGTTCATAAACTAGAACTTGTTTGACCAGTTTAAAAACTGGCTCGCCCCAGACTTGGGGGCGAAGATCGAGTTTGTAATTGGAAGAGCCTACTTTCTCCCGAAGCCTGCGTAGGTCGGAAAGGGGGTTATACGTCCATGTCCTATTTACACGAATTGCCATCCTTAGGTTAGGTTGTGTGTTGGGGTAAGGCTTTCATGAAGTACTTGGGTTATGTAGGACATGGAATTATTACCGGAAAGGGGCTCTGACTCGCAGGGTAGTGCTTAGGTTACTGTTTTCATTAAATTAATTTTCAAAGATTTCTTTGTACTTAGCTTCTTCGTTGTATTTTGTATAAACAAAATTACTCACAAATCCGTAATCCGGACCAACCATCATGGAAAATAAACGACCAGCACGTGACGCGCCTCAGCCAATCAAAGCACTCAATTTTACCAGAAGTAACTTGTGCCATATAATATCCTTTACAGCGTACTTCTTGTCTTATACTTAATACTGTCGTTCCCGCCGCCAGATTAGTAGAAGGCGCGTGGGGAGGGGGTGACCAGTGCTCGATTATTCAATGTGGAGTATTAAAAACAGTAATCCAAAATAAAAAATATAATTTGTTTTATTTCTGTACATTGCATAGATTAAAATTAAGACAATTTATTATATGAAATAGAGTGTTTTATGTAATATTAAAACACGAGCAGGAGTGTTTTATCAGATTTAAAACCACGAGGGCGCAGCCCGAGTGTTTTAGATCTGATAAAACACGTGATGCGAGTGTTTTGAATGGCTTCAAAAACGATTCGTTATTGGATGTTATGTTCATTAGTATTCTTTATATAAAATTGTATGTTCATTAGTATTCTTTATATAAAATTATATGTTCATTAGTATTCTTTCTGACGTCAAGAAGTTTCATCAGATATAAAACCACGGACATGATACTGATTTCCTTTGTGTTTTCCTCGTGAATTATTAATGAGTTTTTGAATGATGTTTCCGCCACTAATAAAAACGATAATCTCACATGTGATTATTTTATTTATGATAATCTCACATGTGTCGATTATCGTGAAACGTATTCGAGTTTACTGCTCTATTTTTGTGGGGAAATAGGACTATTTTTTATATAATAAACAGAACAATACATGAATGCTTGGAAATATGAAATTTATTTCTCGTGTTGACCAAGATATCTCACTCGTTCGCTTTGCTCACTCGTGAGATATCCTAGTCAACACTCGAAATAAATTTCATATTTCCGCGCATCCATGTATTATTCTCTATAATTATATTTCACTCTTATTATTCTTTATAGAAAGCTAAATCATATATATAATACTTCTATAATATTCAGTTGAGATCATTTCGGTTCGGGTGAACATTTCGGTTGAACAATGTTACCAACAGAAAGTGACTCTTTTTCTTCTGAAGGAATATGCAGTAAATGAACACCAAAAGGTATCTGACAAAAATAGAAAAACACATGAAGGTTAAAAAACCTACATGCAACAAAGCCAATTCAAACTACTATGTCACCGTGCATGCACTTTTTAATGACAATATGCAAGCTAGAGGGCAACATTATTGCGTTTTGGTAATAACAAAACACAAGTCTGTCGTATACATCAAAACACTCTGGATAAAGAGCACGTCGGCTTAGCGGATAAAAATGTTGAAAGATCGGGAGAAAACCATAGAAATTTGAGCATTGCCAACACGACGATGCACTTTGAGGGGTGTTGACAGCAGAGTAGTTAGCGCACGTATCTTTCACCTCTGCCACCCGGGTTCGATTCCTGTTCGGTGCAGTTATATCTGATTAAAATTTTACCTACAGACCGCATGTGAGAAGAGTGCTTCCAGTTTGACTCTACTAAACACCGGAGGTTTCCTCCGGGTACTCCGGTTTCCTCTTTTAGTAACAATGGACCGACTAATTGCAACTAATTAACAATTATTCGCCTCAGGCTCAGTGAATATCGGTGTATAATAACCGAGACGAAGTCGAGGTTATTATTCACCGATATTCACTGAGCCTGAGGTGAATAATTGTTTTAGTATAAATACACATTTTCGTACTTTTAGGAACAACATTTCTTGACTGGCGACTTGGCTGGCGGCCATTTTGGATAAACGCTGTAGGTGATTATCGAGAAGTAATCCGAAGTAGCTCGACCAATCAGAGCGCGCAATTTTCTATAATCACCTGTGTATTTATACTAATAAGGTATATTGCCCTCACTGGACGCACCTCTAAGGAGAACAGTTGGGATATGACTGCTTGGGTTATCCGGATCCAGTATAAATAAAGTTAGTTTTAGTTTAATAAAGCACAGTGCTGCATAGGCAGTGCATCAAAGCGAAAAGGTGATAAACTGCTAAGATTAATGACAAAAAGCAGACGTTTCGAGCGGAGCTCTTCATTAGAGTAACATGTCAGTTTATTTTAGCTTTTAGTTGAGAGTTTTATGTGCATAAGGCATGGATCGCGTCCGTTGCGATTTTAGTAAACCGCCTCTCGCGATAAACGACAGTAAGATGTTTACCTTGCTTCCTCGGATTCTAGCCAGTGTTCTTAATGGTTCTTTGGATCGTTCACCAGTACTCTGATCAACGCAAATCATTTGACAGCGGTGACACGCACCACAACTCTATATATAATCCAAAATACCACCTCGTTATCAAAAGTCTTAATATTTTTTCTTAAAAAGCATGGAAGGAGCGTTCATTAAAAAATTTAAGTCAGTCTGGTGATTATAGTCTTCAAGCATAAAAGTTTAGCATAGGCCATAATTAAAATTACATTGAGAAAGTAAGCGCTCAGTTATTTAGACCGTTTAGCTAGTGGCGTAACTTTGGACTAGGGTGCCCCTGGCCCAAACTGAAAAGCCCCCCCCCCCGGCCCTGGGGGACCATGCCCCAGAAGTGCATTTTCGGCGATTTCTGTGAGGAATTTTCCAAAACATTAATCGGCCACTGCTGCATTAAAAGCAAAAATAAAATATTTTGTTTTTATGATTTGGGTGAACACAAAAAAGGTTAGTCTAACTGCTATACCTGAGATAATACAGGTCTTTTCACAATATACTTCAACTTTATAGTTTATATCCCGTCGTTTGACAGAGAAAACTTCACGATGGACTGGGCATCCGCAAAAACGGTAATTTGACCGTGAGCAAAAGGCCTGGGACAAGCAGCAGAATAGAAATCCATTTTCGTACCTTTATTAATTACCTGTTGCAACGTTCTGTATTTTTTTTTGAAACTGTTTGAAACTTCGTACCAATGTTTAAATGATGGAAAGCTATATCCAGTTCAACGACGACTGACTATTTCCCAATAAATATGTGAAAATGACGGAATGTCGAAATCCCCATAAAGGACATCCGACATCGACTCAGGGGCCCCCCTGTGACAGGGCCCCCCCCCGGCTCTTGCCGGGCAGCGCCTATAGGAGTTACGCCACTGGCTAGACTTCCACTAAGCAGTTGTTGCCTGAGCGGACAACAATTGTTGCAATATTGCCCGCGCGGGAAACATTTGATTTGTCTAATGCCATGTGACTACAAATGAACCAATAGCAGTCTTACAACTAGCAAAAACCCAGTTATATAACAATGAACGTTGATGTGCACAAGCATGTACCACAACAACAATACAGCTTTTCTCCACCTGCATACGTCACTAGCTCCATTACATTCATTCCCAGTGTTCTCCATTATTTTGTAATGGCAAGAAGCAACTTGTACGAAGTTTATTTCATATTTTGGGAAATAGTTGTTTAGAAGACAAGCTTCAAGTTTGTTGATAAATATACAGGATCGAAATGTTTCACTTCATTGACATTTTAAAAATGTAATGAGAAAAGTACTATTTATAAATAAATAAATAAAAACTCTTTTATAGAATTATCAGTTCCTACTTGAAATCGATGACTGTCAATTGTTAGTGAATTCCATGATTCTTCTTCATAAGCTAGACACACTCCGGAAATAACCAAGTTGGGTCGAAATCGTTGGATTAGCGTCTCAACCGTCAGCTGACATGTCTGCAGTAAAAAATCAATCATTACCAGAAATTGATGACAAAATGGCCGCCGCTTCGGGCTAATTTACATATAGCCTCTATAAAATGGCATCCAAATTTGAATAGTAAATATATAGAGAGCAAATATTAAAATACAAATTCTGCTAATTGAGTATCTCGCCTACTATTTGCCGACCTCGCTATTTAAGCAACAGCGATTTTCAAATTATTCACTTCCTTATTTGTTGAATCAGGTATGTCTACGATCCGCCAAAAGACTATATCTCTCGGGCTATCGTTTGTCACTGTTTGAGCCTCCATCAATCATGGTGAGTTTAAAATGCATATTGTCTTGTTGTCATTACAAGTCGGGTAGTTGTTAAATTAGAGGTATACAACTTCAGTCAATTTGGTCAATATGTAATCTGTTACATGCCAGATAAAGGTTCCTCTATCAACTCTCGAACATTTGACCAAAGACGCCGATTTTGAAAGTATCAAACAAAATCCTACCGCAATCCAGTGGTACATGACCTGCTTATTTGTTTACTATTTTCAACACAATTTGGCGGATCGTATACATACCTGGTGAAAATAAATAGGCGACTGAATGATTGGTTAATAGTTGTTGTTTAGATCAGGAAGTCGGCAAATAGTAGGCAAGCTACTCAATAAGCAGAATTCTCACTTTAATATATTCGCCTTATATATTTACTGTTCAAAATGGGACGCCATCCTCTAAGGAATATATGTAAATTAGCTTTCAAGCGGTGGCCATTTTGTCACTAATTTCTGGTAATGATCAGTATAGTACTTGAGTATTAATCGTCAGCTTATACATTGCTGCATGCATGTAATTCTGCTAACAACCTTGTTACAACTTTTCAACCAGCTGAAATCAGAATAGTTTCTGACCACTTCCTTTAGTTAATTTGTTGACTCAACCCTACAACAAGTTGTTCGCATGTTTGTGACAAGTTGTTGTAATCAACAAGCCTGTTGCAGTTTGTTCCAACAATTTGTTATCAGTAGCGCCGTTTGGAACAATTTGCTACAATAACAACAGGCTTCAGCTTGTAGCATGCAGCTTCATGACATAATACCATTCAGTTACAAGTTGTTCACAAATGCTTGTTATCTTATATGTGAGCTTTTTACGTGTGTACAAGCAGTATAGACTTGGGTGGTGCCGTCAGCTGACATGGCACCTACTCCAAAGCAGTGCCGGATTTCATAGGACAGGGCGGACTGGGCGGTCGCCCAGGGCCCCCCACAAAATAATGTTTAAGGGGGGGCCTCCATAAAAATGTCTTGAAAGTTGAAAAAATAGGTGTTGAAATGAAAAAAATCTTGAGAGCCCAAAATATGAGTCAAAAACAAGACAAAAGATATATGGATGATATATAGGGTCACTTCTAAAAGTGTATACTATGACGATTATGACAGATTGATGGATGGAGTTGACAAGTTGTTATTTTAAACCTAATTCAATGTGGGAATTGTGACTTCGAAGTTGTATTACAGTAAAAACCCGCTAACAAGAACTTACATTTTACCAAATCAGCCTGGGATAGGTTCTTATAGTCTTATATAAATAAATTCTTAATTTCAGCCTGAGGTTTTTACTGTAGTTCGCAAAGCAAAATTATCTCGTGTCTTTACCGACGAAAGCGTAATTCGGGGGAAAATATACTGATAGGTCTCGAACTCGGAATAATTGATATATTGTGCTGGTCAGTGACCGCCCAGGGGCCTCCACAGTTCTAAATCCGGCGCTGCTCCAAAGTACCATAAAACATTCGTTAAAAAGTTACACCTCTTGTTTACAGGTTAGTGTTTTGGAAAACACCTTCAACTATGAATACAATTAGTCCTCCAGGGTCGATACCTTATAAAAGTACGATTTTCGTATGCACGAGAAACGTATTTTCCAAAATTTATCTTTTTTTTACTGGTTAGAAATTTCAATATTTGTGTCAAAATAACCACATTCTTGTTGTACGTTCAACCAAGTCAAACTGTACAATTCACATCCAATATACGGAAGTGACAGAACGTAAATGAAACTACGTAAAAGTATAACTGATTGATACTTACATGTATACACGACCTAGTACTGTTTATATTTTATTAATGGATTACCTCTTCATCAGGAATTGATGTTTTGATGTGACGAAGAAGATCCAAACAGCTTGCCTCAGTAATCATTAGTATTTGGGACTCATTGGACAACGAAATAGCGTGTTCGTCAATCCTTTCTCTTTCACCTATGAAATAATGTGAAATTAAGAATATGACGCAAAAGGTAGAAAAGAGAAGAAAAGGGACGAGAAGGAAACTAAGGGAAGAGGCAAGTATAGAGAAGAAAGGGATAGGAATGAAGGAGGAAACGGGATAAGACAACAGGAGAGAAGAGGAAACGAGAAGAGACGAGAAGCGAAAAGAGACAAAGGGAAAGGACATGATCTCATGTGTCAAAGGTACATTATTAAAGCTTATAGTACAAATTTACACAATTTGTCTACTATACATCAATGTATTACCATGTTGGTCTTCAAAATGATCTTGGAAGGTGTTTACTATAGTTGGTTTTGTCTTTAGTGTCTGTATGATGCGGGTGGCGTTTTTATTGTGTTAATAAACAGGAGAGTATGGTAAGAGCATTCACTGAAAATTTCAAGAGAATCTGATGTATATTGTTTGAGTTACGGATTCTTAAAGTTTCCCATGGCTAGTTCGTTTTTTGAGAAATTTGAACTTTCGGTAACAATGCCTGATGACTTGCGCAAATGACAACTATATGCAGAAGAACAATAGATTTTAGCATCAATGATCAGTTACGTACGTCATAAGGCATTAGGGAGCTTAAGCAAGCTAGGACAACGGCAATCTGAAGTTCATTATTTAGAAGAAACCACGAATCATTTAAGTGTTGAATACTTAAAGTATGTTTTTCGACATCCAAAAGCTTTAGAGTTCTAAAAAGATTTTGTCGCATAGTTTGAAATCAAACGGAACTAACAGGTTTCGCTGTTTCACCAGTTAACGTTGTCCTGAATAAGGCTGCGCGTCGGAGGGCAAGAGGCCGGAGTTTTGCCGGAGCTTCGACGTTTTTACTCGAGTAAGCCGGAGGCTGGAGTTGTTGTTTTTTTCAGCTCCGGCTGTGGCTCCGGCTATTCCGTTTATTTAGCTAATAAAGGGGTTTAGCTAAACTTCAAATAGTTTCCGAAATATTTCCCTTCCATTGTTAAAATATCGTTACGACCATATGATATTAATATCTGCTGAGTTTCCGGCAGCTCAGAAAGATGAAAGCCGCTAGACCAGATTAATCAAATAAAGCTATTTTAATATACTGTCCCTCACTTGGCAAGTAGATAAATTCGGAGCCGGAGCCGCGGTGGAGCCGGAGTTCGTAACTCTAAGTTCGCCGGAGCCGGAGTTGAAATACCGGAGTTTGGACACCCTTAGTCCTGAAGACGTGAAAATGATCTAAGTAACGTTGTATGTAGGCACTGCAAAACCTCCAATTCTTGTCAAGATAATTTTTCTTCTTTTGAGATTTTATTTCTTGTTTTAAGATATTTAATCTTGTTTTAAGACAAAATATCTTGTCAAGAAACCGCAGTAAGATAATTATCTTGCAAACGGGACAAGAAAATCTTAAAGCAAGTATTTTTTTCTTAAAACAAGTTTTTGGGAATTTGCAGTGTGGGACGGCGTTACGATTACTCTTTGGACTAAAAATTATTCATTTTCTTTGTGTGAAAAAAATTATATTGTATTAAGGACGTTGTCCTTGACGTTCGCATTGCATTTGCTTAAGCTCCCTATTGTTATCAAGAAGATCAAATTTCTCCAAAAACGAACTAGCCATGGCAAACTTTGAGAATTCATAACTCGAGAACTATATAGCCAGATTATCTTGAAATTTTCAGTTAATGCTCCTGTCACGCTCTTCTGTTTATTAAAACAATAAAAATATCAACGAATTTTTCACTTCATATATATCAGACATTTTAAGTAATCATCGCATATTAAATTAAAAACATATAAATCCATACCTTTGCTTAATGTGCTTTTTCTAGTAATGTTCGGATTTTGTCTTAATAAACGACATTTCTTTTTGAAAAATGACGTCAACCATTCACTAACTTCGTCACCACAGTCGATACCTGATACTCTGAAAAGGAATAAATAAGTCTAACAGCTACATTCTCTCTAACAGTAATATGTAGTACACTGAATTCATCTCAATTTCATAAACGTTACTATTTACAACATAAAAAGCTTGCTAGAAGTAAACTTGGGTCAAGTGAAATAAAGTGTGAAAAGATGAGAGTTATGATGAGAGAAAGTGGTTCTACAGCGTTAACAACTTCTGCTATACACTTGGAAAAGTGATTTCGAAATCATTTCGCAAAATAGTACTTTTTGTACTTTTAAAATAGCCTTACCAAAATTAACAAGTGTAAATTCTACAAATTTGGGGTAGTACTGTATAGGGAAACACTGACGGTGAGCGCTGTGAGCGCGCTGCCAGTCACCAATCAGAACAAAGAAAAACGTTTTGCTATATGCAATGAATGCTCAGAAGAGTCCAGTCCGTTCTGCGCATGTAGGAAACTAATGTTTACTTCTTCGTTTATAAAAATACCTTATTGAAGATAGTAAGCTTTTCTTGCTTCCTCTTCATTACTTGTACCCAAAACAAAACATTTTCAGAAGAAATAGAAGAAATCCGAAGAGATATCCTCACCGAATCGCTTGGTTTTCTGCCATGTCGCTTCTAACGGTTTACATTGAGCTGAGTACTTCATGTAATTATCTACGAATGTCATGTTTGAGGGTCCCGATAAACAAAGATGCGGATCATGCGCAGAACAGACTGGACAGCACCTTTAATGATCCACTCTCGTGAATCATTTTCTTGTCCTTACCACGTTGTGCCGTGTGCATATATACCAAAAAAATAAACAACGGCAAAATAAAATAATTACTAGGACAGCCAAACCTGATGTTCTTTGCCCTGCGATCGTGCAATGTTAACAACAACTTTGCAAGTTTGACTTGCAAACGGTACACAACGACTCCTTGGCAAGGTAATGACCCATTTCAAATGTCAAACTTCACATAGTATGAAGTTCAATTCAAATTCAGAGCAATTAACTTTGAGTATAAATCGTTATAAACCATTTGCAATCAAGATTGTAATGTTGCTGCTAATATTCCAAGGTCGCACGGTAAAAAAAAACATCCGGTTTGGCTAAAAATTTTAAAGTGCGTAAAACATTTTTTAGTAACACTATAACAGCAATACAAACTATTTACTTTGTTCCACAGATTCTTGGATGAATTATCAAACTATGGCCATTGCTAAGTGGCACTTGAAGAGGAAGTTCACAAGGTGACATTCCTGGAGAAGAAAAGATTCAGAAACTGGTTAGAAAACTGTTCACATGCATTACATAACTACAATAATCACTTGCATGAAGTTAACGTAACAGCAAGACCTAAATATAAAAGGTTTGAAGTGTTGCATGGTGAAATGTAATTTAGAATAATTGATTGCGGATACACCATGTATAATTGAACATTTTAATTGCTTTCGTCCTTGAGAGCTTTCGTCCTTAAAGGGCATATGACTCGAAAATTAAGTTTGTCTTATTGAAATGAACATTTAAAATGATAAAATAACATCTTTTGCAGTTTTTGGTTTCCTTGCTTCGTTTTTGAGATATTCCAGCTTGTTTGATATGCAAATGACACAACTTTCTACGTCACATGTGCATAATGAGTTATCAGAAAAGGTTACATATCTTTGATATTATGAAAACATGGGCTTAACTCAAAGGAAGCATGTGCGTGTTTCTATCCACACCACCAAACTTGTAGAATTCCAAGTGATTTCGTTTCACAATAGCAAAGATATGTAACCTTTCCTCGGTAACTCATAATACTCATTATGCACATGTGACGTAGAAAGTTGTGTCATTTGCATATCAAACAAACTGGAATATCTCAAAAACGAAGCAAGGAAACCAAAAACTGCAAAAGATGTTATTTTAACATTTTAAATGTTCTTTTCAATAAGACAAACTTAATTTTCGAGTCATATGCCCTTTAAGACTCAGGACGTCTTCAGAGCTGAATGACAATTCGTCTGTTGGTATACGTCATTAATTCAAAAAGTCTAATTTGTACATTAATACAAGTCGTCCTGAGTCTCAAGGACGAAAGCTCAGCAATTAAAATGTTTAATTATACATGGTGTATCCGCAATAAATTATTCTAAAACGATCTAAATATGTTTTGCAGAGATATTGCACAAAGTGTGACATTTATTTATTTAATTATTTATTTATTCATCTTTTTATTTGTTTATTTACATATTTATCTATTTATTTATTTATTTATCTATTAATTTATCTATTTATTTATTGTTTATTTTTTGTTTATTTATTTATTTATTTATTTGTTAATTAATTAATTTATTATTTATTTCTAAGGGTAATATTTCGAGAGAAGGCTCTTTATTAAAACCATTTAGCTTACTCAGACCTTATAAATCTATCTAACCTACTTACCTATTTTTACCTACTTAGCTAACAATTCTTAATATTGAAAAGAGACAAAACAAGTAAAAATATTTAAAAAAACACGTTTGCTAACATTTCGTTGCATCTTCCAACAAGAAGAGTGTTACTCAGGGAGTGTTAATTATTTATCGCTAGCGTTGGAAGAGGGTACTTGGGTAACCCAGATTTTTGGCAGTAAAACGTTCGGTAATGTATATTTGTTGCGATATAAATATAAATAAAAAAATCAGCGTTATGTCTATAGTTACAATAGTAATAGTGTTATAACATAAAACGTGAGTTTGCTTATTCACGGACACTATCGTAAGGTAAAACCACATTGAAGTCTGAAATATAGTAAATCTGTATAATTGGTATGTATGGTGTACTAATGTTGGCAAACGTACTACAATCCTATGTATATATATATAGTTCAATCTACATTTAAAAAAAAAATAAAAAAAAATAAATAAATAAAATAACAGCTCATCAGTGTAGCTTGGAACAATCTGAATGAATTTCATCAATTACTTATACACATGCGATTGTCGGTGACAACCGCATGTGGGACAGCATCGGTGAAGTACATTCAGATAGCGTGAAGTGCGCATGGGCCCAGAGTGCTCAAACTTCCACAAGGGTAGTGAGCGTTGCATTATCGCTAATAGGTACCCGCGGCAACTTCACAGAGTGCTCAACAACACCGAAGTGAATTGTATCAAAACAGATCATCAGCTAGTATTGATTGACCAGGCGGGAAGCGTAATCTAATTATGAATATCAAAACCCAGCATATTATTTTCATAAAAGCCATTGAGTCGGACACGAGAGTAAAATCATAATATTTAATAAAGTTCTAACGCTTTTATATTCATAATTAGAAAACAGATCATCTATAGTGGTGGTTGAGCTGAGAAAAAAAATCAGTGTCTGAGGGATTGGGTCAAACTTTTTTCTTACATCTGCAAAGGTCTTTTAGGCACTCACACATGGTTTATAACCAAAACTACTCAAACCTATGTTTTCATGTTTGCTCTTTAAAGGTGACGTACAGTCCGTTCTGCGCATGCCCGCAATGTGGTCCCCAAAAACATGACATTCGTAGATAATTACATGAAGTAGCTCAATGTAAACCGTTAGGAACAACATGGCAGAAAACCAAGTGATTCGGCGAGGATATCTCCTCGGATTTCTTCTATTTCTCCTGAAAATGTTTTGTTTTGGGTACAAGTAATGAATGGGAACCAAGAAAAGCTTACAATCTTGAATAAGGTATTAGTATTTTTTTTGTAAATAAAGATGTAAATATTAGTTTCGTACATGCGCAGAACGAACTGTACATCACCTTTAACATGTTACGCAAAAGGTAAAATAAATAATTTTTGTAAAGAGAACATGCAAGGGGGAAAATACACAACCTGGCGCTTCCATTCGCAAAACATTTCTTTTCAGATCAATAGAGGGTTTGATAAGACATAAACGTGATTCTCTTTTCTGACCAAGATATGCTCCAGCTTCGTTAACAATCAGCCACTCTCTATCGTAACAGAAACCTTTCTCATTCATATCCCACTGCTGAACCTAAACATAAAGTCAGTAAAAGTTAGAAATCCAGAAATTGTAGTTCTTGTTGACAGACTGACAGTCATGATAATTTGACCAATATAATATGCGAATTAAGGAAATGTTCGTTTTTCAATCCATCAATCAATCAATCAATCAATCAATCAATCAATCAATCAATCCATCAATCAATCAATCAATCAATCAATCAATCAATCATAATTTATTTATCCACGTAACACCTGGCCTCTCGTTAAAACATGTACGTCCACAAACAGTTGGTTTGAATCCTATATAGTATTGTAAAACACCTTTCGATTCTCTTTGTCGAAGACAACACTACAAAATATGCTTACACTACACATGCTTAATCGTAGTAGAGAAATGTGATATTCGGTAATTGTATAAGGTTCCTATAAACCAGCGCAAAAAATTGTAGTATGGGATTTTCAGAGTATGTTTATATGGAAGAAAGTTGTGCTTAGTAGAAGAGTCGCCCTACTCCCCTAAGCCAAATGGAGACATTGTTTATGTGAAGAAAAATTATCCCTTTTAGCATGCATACAGGTTCAGGACGACTTTTCCCAACAAGCCAACTGGCAACTAAACTACAGTGTTAATTTTAAATTAATCAATCAATCAATCAATCAATCAATCAATCAATCAATCAATCAATCAATCAATCAAGCAATAAATAAAAATCGTTTACTTAAACGTTCACTAGCCTGTGATTACTTAATTTAATCATGGAAAACAGTGTATATTACAGTCAAGATGGAAATACCTTCCCACTTCCGCTTCTGTAGTTCGTTGCGTATTACTGTACTTCTGTAGCCGCTACCGAAGCGTGAGGAAAGTCTAGCGACAAAAGTCGCCAATTCTTAATGTATATTCGTCTGTTGGTGTCGATTTGGATAAACATCTATTGTATCATGATTAAGTACTATTTAAAACACGAGCAGGAGTGTTTTATCAGATATAAAACACGAGGCGAAGCCGAGTGTTTTAGATCTGATAAAACACGTTCTGCGAGTGTTTTGAATGGCTTAAAAAACGATCAACATTTGGTAAGTTCGTTGGCGTAGTAATTTTGAAAAATAACGTTGTCTGAGGCGAGAAAATCAAAGCTAAAGTTTATGTAAATCAGGAGAAAATTTTATCAGATATAAAACCACGATACGGTTATGATTTTTCTTTGTGTTTTCCTCATGAATTATTAATGAGTTTTTTAAATGCCATTTAAAGCTAAATTATACTATTTATGTACAGTTTTCAACAAAAAAAATTCTCAGGCTTCAGTAGCGGCTACAGAAATACAGTAATACGCAACGAACCACAGAAACGGAAGTGGGAGGGTATTTCCATTTTGACTGTAAATCATTCCTGTCCGAGAGTTTTCCATGAGATAAATAAAGTCGTCTGGCTTTAGCCAGAATAAAATACTAAAAGCAATTCGAATAGGAAAAAAACCAATTCATTTTCATACTTCAAATGCTGCACATGATTTGATAGGATAAACAAACATCTTCTTCAAAACTTCTTTATTCTCAGAAGTCGTTCTCAGTCCATTACCACTGTGAAGGCCACCAAGTTTCTCGAGAAAACATTCTTTAATGAAATCTATAAATCTTTCGGCATCCGAGAAATCCGACATGTAGCCAAAAGAGATCCTCACAGATCCAGTAGGACAGCCATTGATCAAATCTATGCCATCTCCACAAACATGGCCAGCTTTCAAATTGCTTCTTAACTGCTCGGAAGTTAAATTTAGAAAATGTTGACAAGCGCCAACATTGCAGAAACAACCCGTTCTGAGATGGATGTTGTAAACAGCTGCTAATTTAGAAACCTAGCAAAATTAGAAATACAATATAACAATTAAAAGTAGTATATGGCAGAATATTGTGTTATTTTCCTATAGCTTAAAATAGATGAGAAAATTATAATATGCATGGCTAAGCATGTTTTCCTGTCTGTACGCAAGAGTAAGATAAGAGGGTAACAAGGAAATTGTTGTGACTTTGATTATATTCGTGCTTCAAAAACTCATTAATAATTCATGAAGGAAAAACAAATGAAATCCATGTTTAATGACTGTTTTTATACGTGATAAAGTACGATCATAAAAGCGGAATTACAATATTATTAGTAGCATTCTCTGTACAGAGGTTATGATCTTAATTTATATCAATATTATATATATATATGCGGACAGTCTCTAGACGCTCGTTTCGCGATTTCGTTTTGTTATGATGCATGCAATATATATATATATATTATATATATATATTTCTAAAATTCATTAATAATTCATGAGGAAAACACAAAGAAAAATCATGAGCGTATCGGATCTATATATGTGATATAGACTCGCTCTAAGTTTCTCGCTGGTTTTTAACGGCTGAGATAAGCTTAATTTTCAAAATTACTACGCCAATGAACGTATGAAGTGATTCTTTTTAGAAGCCATTTAAAAACCTTGCAGTACGGGCTTCATCGGCTCTAAAACACTCGGCTATCGCCTCGTGTTTTATATCCGATAAAGCCCTCCTGCGCGGTTTATAAATATTATTATATATATATATATAGTATATATTGTTGTTTTTCATGATTCGTCAAATACAAAAATGAACCCGTGACAAAACGCCCTTGCAAATTAATTAAAAAGTTAATAATTAATTGCAGTCAGCACTAGGGATTCAACGATATTGATCGTAGGTATAATTATTTGCAGCTGACGTTGCAATTTTACAACCAATAAAAATCAAGAAAAAAATAAATTGAATATAACAAGAAATAAATATGTAAAAGAATCGAAAACTTGTGTTACCTCGGTATAACCAACATACATTCCACTGGATCTCAACAAATTGAAATTGATTATTGGCCCTTGAGTGGACGCTGTTTTGTAGTCAGTATCGCAATAGATTTGACATACTATCTTTCCATTGTAATGTCGTAGTTTCTTTAGCTTATTATACACAAAATGTGCCAGACAGAAAGTGTGTTGAGTGATAAGATCCATTGTTGTCGTCAGCTTGGCTAAGATCTCAAAACCGTATTTTAAAGATAGTATTTCCAAGAAAGGGGGAGTTCCATCTTCATATCTAAAAACAACAATATATTCATTTTATCTATTTTCGAACTCGAAATCTTATTTTTTTAGAAGTTGCAATCTCAGTGATGCGGTCCTTCAAACAAAATAATTCTTCTTCAAACACAACAAATTCGGCGACGTCATTAAGGGAGAAAGTTATTCCACACTCAGTTGATGTTGTGACGTCATAGTTTAGGGATAATATTGTTACTAATCCAAACCCAAAATCAAAACCTATCCATAATTCTAGCTCTAACCCAAAGTAGTTTTGTGACTACGCAATATCAACTGAGCGCATATGTATTGTTAGCTCTTCCACCTTTTAACAAAACAATGTTTGCATGCATTTACCCTGCAAACAGAGCTATATTCTCGGCAATAGAAAACAAAGGAAATGAATGCTCTTCTCGCAGGGTGTCTTGCATAAAAATAGTTTCAAATATAGTGGTCAATAATTCATGATTCTTGAAATTGTGAAATTTATATATTGCTTTTAAATCTCCGTCGTCTTCATAGCATCTTAATTAAAAGTCCATTATATAACGTCAGAGAGTTTAATTTACTTCACGTCCAGCTTATATATATATAGTACCCTAGTGTATATTATTTCGTGCGTTATTTCATAAAGCTGTTACAAGCAAGCTTGCTGTTGCCAACCCTGTGTGGCAATTACTTGCTTAACAAACAATGCTGCAGCAAATCGTTGGAACAACCGGCGACTGAATTGTTGAACATACAACAACTGTTACAAACCTGCAAACAACTTATTGCAAAGTTGTACATGCTGACACCAGCTGAGTGGATAATTTAAAACGAGGCTGCATTTACGTGTGTAAAGCGATATATATTCGTGAGACTCGCTTATTTATCTCATAATTTATCTTTGATTACAAAAAGCCTATACGTCGACAAGTTTGTTTGTCGTCGTTGTCCTTCCAACAGTGTCTGTTCTTGCTATTGCTATGCTACAGTAGGTCGTCAGGTTGTTTAGAATTATTTCGTTTGTTTGGCCGATAAACATTATAGTACCGTGGTTCCGCAAAAATCATCAAAACGTTTCTTGTAAGGTCCCTGTTAGCACTGGCATATTTGCTAAGACGTTACGGCTGCTGTAGATACACAATTTACACGTACTTCAAAGACAGTTTTGATATTGAAAATACCGCAGTCTATACTAAAGCTCCTTTGGATTATTTCCAATTTTTAAAAATCATTGCAAAAACGTAATTCTCAATACACATGCATGTCAAACGTTTTCTCTACACATGCACGCAGGCTTTCGGCTTCACTATAAAGCATTATAGATATTAAAAAAAATATTAAAAAAAGCATTATCAGATATATATATATATATATATATATATATATATATATATATATAAATTTATTTACAGTATATATACATCGAAATATAGTAAGGTTTGATATACTGCCGATAAGGCCCTTCGTCAGAGAGAAAACGGAGGGCCTTGTTTTTCTATCTGACGAAGGGCCTTTGCTCGAAACGCTATTTCGATTGTTATTTCAACACCGCCTACGCAGCACGCTACTTTATTTCACTGCATGTTTATATGGGGCAGTTAACAAAACCCTGGCTAAATAATATTGAAAATTAACTATTTAACCCGCGCTCGATGGCGACTAATGCTCAAGTAATTTCTAAGCCTACAATCAATCATACTCACCTGTCTTGCATAGAAGGTTTAAAAACGTGAAAATCAGTGTCACTGGAATACGCTGAAACAGTTCCACCACTAAAGTACGACTTTCTTAAAGCATCAGCACCTCTTACACTGACAAGCAATGCTCCCAAGCCAGTGGGTAAACCAAACAATTTGTAAAAAGAAATTGGTACAAAATCAGGTTGGTAAGAACTGAGATTCAAAGAAGACGTACTAACAAATGTAGCTGCATCTAATAAGACAAACCACTTTCCAGTCACTGTTCTGGAAAAAGGACCATTTTCTTGAACAACATTTATCCATTCCAATGGATATTTATGCCCGGAAAAATTACTCATGGCAGGAAAAGCAAATAAATTGTTAACTTTGTCGATGTTATTATCATGGTCAATAGAAAAGGTTTGATCAACATTAGAAAAATTATTTGTTTCATGACTTTCAGTGCAGTTGATGAAATGTAAGTTTAAGTTCTCGTTTGAAGATTCCTCGTGAGTAACAGATCTAATCTGAACTCCTTTGTTCAAAGCAACTGCACGGATCCCAACAACTGATGTATGATTATCTTGAAGATAAACAAACCAATTTGCACAGCTGATTGAAGAGTTCTCTTCACGGTGACTTGATTGCTGGCTAGTAGCCTCAGAATCAAATTTGAAGTTTTCAGCAATCAACTTAAGAGCACTAGTTGCATTGCTTGTAAAAACCACATGGTACTCGTCGCTAGATGTGTTGAAGAAAGAAAGGACTTGCTGTCTGACATCATCAATCACTTGAGAAGTCAGTTCACTGCTAAGGCAACTGCTATGAGGATTTCCATAAGTATTTTTTAACAAATCTTCATGGTAACGCTGTAGTTGTGACTTGGCATACAATGTTGAACCAGTGTGATCCAGGTACACTATATCTAAAATAAAATAAAATAAAGTAAAGTAAAGTAAAGTAAAGTAAAGTAAAGTAAAGTAAAGTAAAGTAAAGTAAAGTAAAGTAAAGTAAAGTAAAGTAAAGTAAAGTAAAGTAAAGTAAAGTAAAGTAAAGTAAAGTAAAGTAAAGTAAAGTAAAGTAAAGTAAAGTAAAGTAAAGTAAAGTAAAGTAAAGTAAAGTAAAGTAAAATAAAATAAAAGGGGCCCCGACTCGCAGGGTAGGTCACACATAACACTTAACGTGACAACGAATCCGGCCAGACAACGCTTCCGATGAAACGTGACCAACGGAGCCGCAGAGTGGCGTGACATGACACGAGACAACGAGTCCTGCCCATGCAGATACATGTAAGTTAGAAGAAATTGTGCTTAGGGCAACTGAGCGCACCCCCCCTGTATGCAACTACAAATACATGCGTAAATATATCTCAATATAAAGCCAAGAGTTATCTATCACCTGGCAAGCCGGGTAAAGCAAGACCAACCTCATCCCCAGGGCCATTTGTGGGGGCTGGGCCAAGATCGCGGCCAAAACCAAAATGGCGGGAACAAATGGCCCTGGCGCTAGCAACACCGCTGCCAAACGTTTTGCGCCTGCGCGACATCCGAGCTCGTACGTCAAAAAAGAGCGGGAAAACACTGAAATATTTGGACTGTTCCGAGAGTCCACACAAAAGTTAAAATTATAAGCATACTTACTGCCATACTACGAAAAAGATAAGGTAGGTAATTTGTGCATGGCTTCTTTGTCAATATTGTAACATATTCTGAAATGACCCCTTAGTGATTTTCATGACCCTTTTTTAAAAGACAAATGAATAGTCGAGTCTTACTTAGTCTTTACTGTCTCGTTGTTGTTGCCACGGCTAGTACCCACTTCTCTTGCAATGTTATTTACTCTAGCAAATTCACGCATGTGCAAACGTTCGGCAGCGGTGTTGGCACAGGCCACAGCAGGGCGCTTATATACTATATATATAAGCGCCCTGGGCCACAGTTACCAAAAATCACAGGGAGCCCACTCACTAACTTTGGGGCGCGTGAAACACGTCAAGGACTGGGGCGAGTAAGTCAAGCCAGGGTGGAGAGAAGACGTCGGGCCTATGACAGATTGACGGGCATATGTATATATAGATAAAGAGAAGATGATGTAGGCATGTATTCCATAAGTAGATGGGTCCCACATCGGCATCTTCCGTTAGTACACTGGTAAGTATTTTCACAAACAAGTAAAACGATAAAAATTTCGACGCCATATTAATTTAGGTTTGTTATATAATAACAATGTGTATATAACAAGTTTGTTTGTCGGCTTTACGGCTTACCTATCTTTTTTAGCTATCTTTTTTACTAATCTTTTGCCAGCCGCTCAAACTTTTCGTTTTTGTTTTGGTGTCTTTTTCACTTTTCAGTTTAACAGATGACAAAAAAACTTGCTGCTGTTTTATATTTGTTTAATACAAGCTATGGCAAACGTATTCGGAAAGTGAAACCAATTCCGTTATTCTTTGCGAAATTGTCGACAATCTTTTAAGTTGTCTTCCGAATCTTATATTAGCAAACCTCGCGAGCTTTATTAAACATTACTGAAGCGAGTTTTCCCCTTTACAAGACAAATGAAGAAGACCGTAGTACATGGTAAAACCGAGAAGAAAGAGAAACGTTGGGTCTACACCAACCTGATAAGAATTAGCGAACTTAAAATTAAAATAAACGAGCATGCAACGATCTTGTATTCTGATCTACTTATGGAACACATCCGCCGAAACAAACGTATTTTGATTTTCGACTGAAGAAACAAAATATTAGAGGTTTCTTCAGGAAGCAGTTCCTAAGTGAGTTGAGCTTGATGCTAAGGATCTTGTAATAATTAAATTATTTCAACACTTGGCTAAATAACCGTTGTTTGGGACGATTCAAAAGTTCACAACTTTGGATGTTTCATCCCTTATTCCCTTCTCTTTATCTATATTAGCGAGGTTCAGATCACACTTCCACTACCGCTACCGTAAATATAATTAAGCATGTCAAATATTGTTTTTACGTTCAGTAATGGTCGCAGGTCTCAAACCTAGTGCAAAAAGAAAGCGTTTTACGATACTAGGATTAAAACCAACTACGACTACAGAACGAAAAAATGAACATTTATATCAGCTTAACCACATTTACGGTAGCAGTAGCAGTAGCGTGATCTGAACCTCGTTATTATATGCCCGTCGTCTTCTCTCCCCCCTAGCTTGACTTACTCGCCCCAGTTCTTGACGTGATTTCACGCGCCCCAAACGTTAGTGAGTGGTCTAGCCTATATGGTTAGCCTGGTCCCCTGGCCCAATTTCAAAAGAAATATAACTATAACCACTAATTACATTCTCGCGTCATCAGGGCTAAATCCACTTATGACGATTCATGCAGTTTTACTCAGCCACTAAAAACGCGCGAAATTTTAACCAATAGGAAAGCAGAAGTCTTTAGTGGTTACCTGGCCCATATTCTTTGATTGGGCCAGGGTACCAGGCTAGCCTATGGTGGGCTCCCTGTGCAAAAATGCGCCATTTAATGGCGTATTTTTTACTCGGATCCAGTCTTCACTAAGTTTATCGCACCTAGTCAGGCTCAAATTTTTTCTGATCTGAATATTTACTTCAGCTTGACTGACCTGAAAACAATCGAAACATTCATTACCAAATACGTTGTCAAATTATTATTAAAATAAATAGACTTCAAATAAATATCCGTTTTATCAAATTCGAAAAAAACTGGATTGCTATTGTCTAGCCGGGGCCGCCTTCTTTTCAGCGGATTCAATTCAGCGTTTTTTTTGAGAATTCTAGAATTCTTGGGCTTGTTTAAAGAAGGCCGGCTTCCCAATGACCAAACACGTAAATTTTTCCCTGTGGTGTACTTTCCTTTCGCAGCCAAAACACTTTTTGACTTCGTTCACCAAGTCTTTCGTTCGCCAGCTAGCCTGCGAGTTAGCCGCGAGTTAGCCTGCGCGCCTGCCTTGTTTCCACCAACCAGAATACCTAAAACATCCAATGTTATCTCGACCTACAATATAAACAAAATGCTGACTATGCAGTTCATCGTGTTGCCAGATGATTGTGTAACCACTTTGGTTCATTGCACAGCCATCAGCAGCCTGCATCGATAGTCAGACACTTAGATGACTGTGTAGGCAGATGATCCAGATCGATAACCTGAGTCAAAAAATAAATCTGGCAAGAACATGTACATGCACCAACCAACTAAAGTACAATGAGCATTTCTTGTCATTCCTCCATCACTGCTGACTGCTCTATCTTCTAGTTCAAGATGTAGTTTTTCTCCTATTTCATGGCTTATTTCCACAAATCAAAGTTGTGTTACGTACTGTAGGCAGCTGCATAGCCAGTTGACTGCATAGCTAGTTGACTGAGTAGCCAGTTGAGTGCATAGCCAGTTGACTGTATAGCCAGTCGACTGAGTAGCCAGTCGACTGAGTAGCCAGTCGACTGCATAGCCAGTTGACTGTATAGCCAGTTGACTGTATAGCCAGTTGATTGCATAGCCAGTTGACTGTATAGCCAGTTGACTGTATAGCCAGTTGACTGTATAGCCAGTTGATTGCATAGCCAGTTGACTGTATAGCCAGTTGATTGCATAGCCAGTTGACTGCATAGCCAGTTGACTGTATAGCCAGTTGACTGTGTAGCCAGTTGACTGAGTAGCCAGTTGACTGCATAGCCAGTTGATTGGATAGCCAGTTGACTGTATAGCCAGTTGATTGCATAGCCAGTTGACTGTATAGCCAGTTGACTGTATAGCCAGTTGACTGTATAGCCAGTTGATTGCATAGCCAGTTGACTGTATAGCCAGTTGATTGCATAGCCAGTTGACTGCATAGCCAGTTGACTGTATAGCCAGTTGACTGTGTAGCCAGTTGACTGCATAGCCAGTTGACTGTACAGCCAGTTGACTGCGTAGCCAGTTGACTGTGTAGCCAATTGACTGTGTGGCCAGTTGACTGTATAGCCATTTGACTGCTTAGCCAGTTGACTGTACAGCCAGTTGACTGCGTAGCCAGTTGACTGTATAGCCAGTTGACTGTGTAGCCAGTTGACTGTATAGCCAGTTGACTGTATAGCCAGTTGACCGTGTAGCCAGTTGACTGTATAGCCAGTTGACTGTATAGCCAGTTGACTGTGTAGCCAGTTGACTGTATAGCCAGTTGACTGTATAGCCAGTTGATTGCATAGCCAGTTGATTGCATAGCCAGTTGACTGTATAGCCAGTTGACTGTATAGCCAGTTAACTGTGTAGCCAGTTGACTGTATAGCCAGTTGACTGTATAGCCAGTTGACTGTATAGCCAGTTGATTGCATAGCCAGTTGACTGTATAGCCAGTTGACTGTATAGCCAGTTGACTGTATAGCCAGTTGACTGTATAGCCAGTTGATTGCATAGCCAGTTGACTGCATAGCCAGTTGACTGTATAGCCAGTTGATTGCATAGCCAGTTGACTGTATAGCCAGTTGATTGCATAGCCAGTTGACTGCATAGCCAGTTGACTGTGTAGCCAGTTGACTGTGTAGCCAGTTGACTGTATAGCCAGTTGATTGCATAGCCAGTTGACTGCATAGCCAGTTGACTGTGTAGCCAGTTAATTGCATAACCAGTTGACTGTATAGCCAGTTGACTGAGTAGCCAGTCGACTGCATAGCCAGTTGATTGCATAGCCAGTTGACTGTATAGCCAGTTGATTGCATAGCCAGTTGACTGCATAGCCAGTTGATTGCATAGCCAGTTGACTGCATAGCCAGTTGACTGAGTAGCTAGTTGACTGCATAGCCAGTTGACTGTGTAGCCAGTTGACTGCATAGCCAGTTCACTGCATAGCCAGTAGACTGCATAGCCAGTTGACTGTGTAGCCAGTTGACTGCATAGCCAGTTGACTGAGTAGCTAGTTGACTGCATAGCCAGTTGACTGCATAGCCAGTTGACTGTATAGCCAGTTGATTACATAGCCAGTTGACTGTATAGCCAGTTGATTGCATAGCCAGTTGACTGCATAGCCAGTTGACTGCATAGCCAGTTGACTGTGTAGCCAGTTGATTGCATAGCCAGTTGACTGTATAGCCAGTTGACTGAGTAGCCAGTCGACTGCATAGCCAGTTGACTGTATAGCCAGTTGACTGTATAGCCAGTTGATTGCATAGCCAGTTGACTGTATAGCCAGTTGACTGTATAGCCAGTTGACTGTATAGCCAGTTGACTGTATAGCCAGTTGACTGTATAGCCAGTTGATTGCATAGCCAGTTGACTGTATAGCCAGTTGATTGCATAGCCAGTTGACTGCATAGCCAGTTGATTGCATAGCCAGTTGACTGCATAGCCAGTTGACTGAGTAGCTAGTTGACTGCATAGCCAGTTGACTGTGTAGCCAGTTGACTGCATAGCCAGTTCACTGCATAGCCAGTAGACTGCATAGCCAGTTGACTGTGTAGCCAGTTGACTGCATAGCCAGTTGACTGAGTAGCTAGTTGACTGCATAGCCAGTTGACTGCATAGCCAGTTGACTGTATAGCCAGTTGATTACATAGCCAGTTGACTGTATAGCCAGTTGATTGCATAGCCAGTTGACTGCATAGCCAGTTGACTGCATAGCCAGTTGACTGCATAGCCAGTTGATTGCGTAGCCAGTTGATTGCATAGCCAGTTGACTGTATAGCCAGTCGACTGAGTAGCCAGTCGACTGAGTAGCCAGTCGACTGCATAGCCAGTTGACTGTATAGCCAGTTGACTGTATAGCCAGTTGATTGCATAGCCAGTTGACTGTATAGCCAGTTGACTGTATAGCCAGTTGACTGTATAGCCAGTTGATTGCATAGCCAGTTGACTGTATAGCCAGTTGATTGCATAGCCAGTTGACTGCATAGCCAGTTGACTGTATAGCCAGTTGACTGTGTAGCCAGTTGACTGAGTAGCCAGTTGACTGCATAGCCAGTTGATTGGATAGCCAGTTGACTGTATAGCCAGTTGATTGCATAGCCAGTTGACTGTATAGCCAGTTGACTGTATAGCCAGTTGATTGCATAGCCAGTTGACTGTATAGCCAGTTGATTGCATAGCCAGTTGACTGCATAGCCAGTTGACTGTATAGCCAGTTGACTGTGTAGCCAGTTGACTGCATAGCCAGTTGACTGTACAGCCAGTTGACTGCGTAGCCAGTTGACTGTGTAGCCAATTGACTGTGTGGCCAGTTGACTGTATAGCCATTTGACTGCTTAGCCAGTTGACTGTACAGCCAGTTGACTGCGTAGCCAGTTGACTGTATAGCCAGTTGACTGTGTAGCCAGTTGACTGTATAGCCAGTTGACTGTATAGCCAGTTGACCGTGTAGCCAGTTGACTGTATAGCCAGTTGACTGTATAGCCAGTTGACTGTGTAGCCAGTTGACTGTATAGCCAGTTGACTGTATAGCCAGTTGATTGCATAGCCAGTTGATTGCATAGCCAGTTGACTGTATAGCCAGTTGACTGTATAGCCAGTTAACTGTGTAGCCAGTTGACTGTATAGCCAGTTGACTGTATAGCCAGTTGATTGCATAGCCAGTTGACTGTATAGCCAGTTGACTGTATAGCCAGTTGACTGTATAGCCAGTTGACTGTATAGCCAGTTGATTGCATAGCCAGTTGACTGCATAGCCAGTTGACTGTATAGCCAGTTGATTGCATAGCCAGTTGACTGTATAGCCAGTTGATTGCATAGCCAGTTGACTGCATAGCCAGTTGACTGTGTAGCCAGTTGACTGTGTAGCCAGTTGACTGTATAGCCAGTTGATTGCATAGCCAGTTGACTGCATAGCCAGTTGACTGTGTAGCCAGTTAATTGCATAACCAGTTGACTGTATAGCCAGTTGACTGAGTAGCCAGTCGACTGCATAGCCAGTTGATTGCATAGCCAGTTGACTGTATAGCCAGTTGATTGCATAGCCAGTTGACTGCATAGCCAGTTGATTGCATAGCCAGTTGACTGCATAGCCAGTTGACTGAGTAGCTAGTTGACTGCATAGCCAGTTGACTGTGTAGCCAGTTGACTGCATAGCCAGTTCACTGCATAGCCAGTAGACTGCATAGCCAGTTGACTGTGTAGCCAGTTGACTGCATAGCCAGTTGACTGAGTAGCTAGTTGACTGCATAGCCAGTTGACTGCATAGCCAGTTGACTGTATAGCCAGTTGATTACATAGCCAGTTGACTGTATAGCCAGTTGATTGCATAGCCAGTTGACTGCATAGCCAGTTGACTGCATAGCCAGTTGACTGTGTAGCCAGTTGATTGCATAGCCAGTTGACTGTATAGCCAGTTGACTGAGTAGCCAGTCGACTGCATAGCCAGTTGACTGTATAGCCAGTTGACTGTATAGCCAGTTGATTGCATAGCCAGTTGACTGTATAGCCAGTTGACTGTATAGCCAGTTGACTGTATAGCCAGTTGACTGTATAGCCAGTTGATTGCATAGCCAGTTGACTGTATAGCCAGTTGATTGCATAGCCAGTTGACTGCATAGCCAGTTGATTGCATAGCCAGTTGACTGCATAGCCAGTTGACTGAGTAGCTAGTTGACTGCATAGCCAGTTGACTGTGTAGCCAGTTGACTGCATAGCCAGTTCACTGCATAGCCAGTAGACTGCATAGCCAGTTGACTGTGTAGCCAGTTGACTGCATAGCCAGTTGACTGAGTAGCTAGTTGACTGCATAGCCAGTTGACTGCATAGCCAGTTGACTGTATAGCCAGTTGATTACATAGCCAGTTGACTGTATAGCCAGTTGATTGCATAGCCAGTTGACTGCATAGCCAGTTGACTGCATAGCCAGTTGACTGCATAGCCAGTTGATTGCGTAGCCAGTTGATTGCATAGCCAGTTGACTGTATAGCCAGTCGACTGAGTAGCCAGTCGACTGAGTAGCCAGTCGACTGCATAGCCAGTTGACTGTATAGCCAGTTGACTGTATAGCCAGTTGATTGCATAGCCAGTTGACTGTATAGCCAGTTGACTGTATAGCCAGTTGACTGTATAGCCAGTTGATTGCATAGCCAGTTGACTGTATAGCCAGTTGATTGCATAGCCAGTTGACTGCATAGCCAGTTGACTGTATAGCCAGTTGACTGTGTAGCCAGTTGACTGCATAGCCAGTTGACTGCATAGCCAGTTGATTGGATAGCCAGTTGACTGCATAGCCAGTTGACTGAGTAGCTAGTTGACTGCCTAGCCAGTTGACTGCATAGCCAGTTGACTGCATAGCCACTTGACTGCATAGCCAGTAGACTGCATAGCTATTTGACTATATAGCCAGTTGATCGACTTACTTGACTGTATAACCAGTTGACTGTATAGCCAAACCTTCCCTCGGCGGCGGGGAAATTTAATCGCTAATTTCCCTCAAGTCATGTTATAATTACTAATCTTATAATAAATAGACTTCAAATAAATATCCGTTTTACCGTTTTATCAAATTCGAAAAAAACTGGATTGCCATTGTCTAGCCGGGGCCGCCTTCTTTTCAGCGGATTCAATTCAGCGTTTTTTTGAGAATTCTAGAATTCTTGGGCTTGTTTAAAGAAGGCCGGCTTCCCAATGACCAAACACGTAAATTCTTCCCTGTGGTGTACTTTCCTTTCGCAGCCAAAACACTTTTTGACTTTGTTCACCAAGTCATTCGTTCGCCAGATTTAGAAAACTGAAAATACTATGATTTTGTCGTCCCATGGACTTCGTTGTATGGTAGCACCATTGAACTCTAAGGAGACTCTTAGAGTTCAATGGGCAGAACACAGAGACGACACGACCCATCATTACATATTCAGGCTTTCGACGTTTTTACAGGTGTTCCGCCAGCTTTTCCCACATTTTCATTCATTTTGAAATTGTTTTTTAACTGCGGGCAATTGTTGCCAACACTTATTTATAATTTGAGCCCTATAGACATATATCCCTGCGAGTTAGCCTGCGCGCCTGCCTTGTTTCCACCAACCAGAATACCTAAAACATCCAATGTTATCTCGGCCTACAATATAAATAAAATGCTGACTATGCATTTCATCGTGTTGCCAGATGATTGGTGTAACCACTTTGGTTGTCAGACACTTAGATGACTGTGTAGGCAGATGATCCAGATTGATAACCTGAGTCAAAAAATAAATCTGGCAAAAACATGCATGTACATGCACCAACCAACTAAAGTACAATCATTATGAGCATTTCTTGTCATTCCTCCATCACTGCTGACTGCTCTACTTCTAGTTTCAATCCAAAGATGTAGTTTTTCTCCTATTTCATGGCTTATTTCCACAAATCAAAGTTGTGTTACGTAGGCAGCTGCATAGCTAGCCATTTGACTGGCTATACATATTTATGCATAGTTTTGTGCCAGTTATGATGAAACAGCTTCAACGGGACCACCAACGGGACAAATAGGACTGCCATTACAATGAACTTCCCCACAGGGCTGCCATTACTCAGATTCAGAACGATTTTGCATACTAAACTAAATTGCTAAATTATTACGCCCAGTATTCTTGGGTGCTGTGATTAGCCAATGCCAGGGCTTTTTCTCACCCTCTAAATTTAAAAAATGCCCTGAGAACGAGGTTGGACACAGCTAACCCTCTGCGTGGTCTGCAGTAATAAGTTAGCTTGTGAGTCATTTGAGATTTTGAGGTATTAAATACAAAAGTCATTTAATACAATAATACAAATGGCAATTCCTGTAGAAAACATTCCTCTTACGAGAAAGGGCAATTGGTTGCCCCCGTGCTGGTCAGCTCCGTGTGCCCCTGGTTGACTGTGTAGCCAACTGACTGCATGTATAGCCAGTTGACTGCATAGCCAGTTGACTGTGTAGCCAGTTGACTGTGTAGCCAGCTGACTGCATGTATAGCCAGTTGACTGTGTAGCCAGCTGACTGCATGTATAGCCAGTTGATTGTGTAGCCAGCTGACTGCATGTATAGCCAGTCGACTGTATAGCCAGTTGACTGCATAGCCAGTTGACTACGTAACCAGTTGACTGCGTAGCCAGTTGACTGAGTAGCTAGCTGACTGCATAGCCAGTTGACTACGTAACCAGTTGACTGCGTAGCCAGTTGACTGCATAGTCAGTTGACTGCATAGCCAGTTGACTGTATAGCCAGTTGACTGTGTAGCCAGTTGACTGTGTAGCCAACTGACTGCATGTTAGCCAGTTGACTGCGTAGCCAGTTGACTGTGTAGCCAGCTGACTGCATGTATAGCCAGTTGACTGTGTAGCCAGCTGACTGCATGTATAGCCAGTTGACTGTGTAGCCAGCTGACTGCATGTACATACTGTATAGCCAGTTGACTGTGTAGCCAGCTGACTGCATGTATAGCCAGTTGACTGTGTAGCCAGCTGTGTATAGCCACTTGACTGCATAGCCAGTTGACTGCGTAGCCAGTTGACTGCGTAGCCAGTTGACTGTGTAGTCAGCTGACTGCATGTATAGCCAGTTGACTGTGTAGCCAGCTGACTGCATGTATAGCCAGTTGACTGTGTAGCCAGCTGACTACATGTATAGCCAGTTGACTATGTAACCAGTTGACTGTGTAGCCAGTTGACTGTGTAGCCAGTTGACTGCATAGCCAGTTGACTACGTAACCAGTTGACTACGTAGCCAGTTGACTGCGTAGCCAGTTGACTGCGTAGCCAGTTGACTGCGTAGCCAGTTGACTGCATAGCCAGTTGACTGCGTAGCCAGTTGACTGCGTAACCAGTTGACTGCATAGCCAGTTGACTGCGTAGCCAGTTGACTGCGTAACCAGTTGACTGCATAGCCAGTTGACTGCATAGCCAGTTGACTGCGTAGCCAGTTGACTGTGTAGCCAGCTGACTGCATGTATAGCCAGTTGACTGTGTAGCCAGCTGACTGCATGTATAGCCAGCTGACTGCATGTATAGCCAGTTGACTGCGTAGCCAGTTGACTGCGTAACCAGTTGACTGCATAGCCAGTTGACTGCATAACCAGTTGACTGCATAACCAGTTGACTGCATAACCAGTTGACTGTATAACCCATTTACTGTATAGCCAGTTGACTGTATAGCCAGTTGATTGGGTACTGTATAGTCTATATAGCGGAGTAAGCAGACTAGTTCAGTTGACTGTGTAGCCAGGTGATTGTACAGTATATAACGGAAAAATTTTGAAATATAGTAAATTGAATTGAAACACTGCATATACTGTAGAGTGTAGAGCTGCTCTACAGGTTTAATATTAAACCTACCCTGTAAGTTTGGGAAGTCTTTGTCACGGATAATGGTAATACGACCTCCATATCCATATTCTTTGGCAGCTGTGATTGAGTGTAATTTTTCCTCGAATTCTTCAGCCATTTTCCAACACACTGTGTTCCAAGAAGCATCTCCGTACCTTGACAAAAACCAGATCAGTGCAGAGAAACTTTTCTGCTATTCACAGAGTTGGGAGTGCCCGCGAACATGTGTCCAGCGTAAATTTCAAAATGGCGACGAAAACGAAGGATCTTCGTCGTTTGATGAAGGAACAACAAAACAAATCGAAAAAGAAAATCGATTCACCACTAGCTAGATATCCTTATTTAAAAATAATGCGTAGTTTGTGTGTTAAGTTCCTATATTTCTACTACTCGATTCCAGATCATGTTAATATAAAAGGTGTATCATAATATCAAATCTCCATGTCTCAGTATTTGTCTGTTCTTGTCACTTTTGTTTATCTAACTTAACTTTGATGCAGATATAACAATGCAGGTCAGTTATGCTGTGTGTTGTGTAACACAATACTTAAAAGTGATCTTCTCTGGGATGCCCACATACGAGGTGCAAAGCACAAGGAGGTAACTGCATGTATACTGTATACTGTATTTATACTTATTGGACATCTACTGATTAAGACAGGTCTGCCAAATCTCATGGTTTGCCCCAAGACCAACAATTACTGCAATCTCACAGTCCGTAATTCCGTACTTGATTCTTAAGATAAATTAAAATTTGCTTATTTGTAACTCAATAATCTCATCTGCCATTTTGAAGTTGTTTTCACCTATTTATTAGCCTGCAAAAGCTTACAATATGGCAGGTTACACTTTTGCTTGTGCAAAGGAGGAAAAATGTCCTGAGTATAGCATGCTGGGTAGCTTTTGAAAGTTGTTTGGTTTACTGTATGTACTGTATTGGAAAACTCTTGACTGATACAATTTTTGAAGACTTCCCAGGGTGCATTCCATGTCAACCCCACACCGAAGATAAGCCATGGGTGTTCAGGTGCTGCGCCAAGGGAGGTCAAGATGAACGCTGGCACCAGGGCCACCCCACTGACTTGTATAGTTGTATGGCTGTTATATGTGCCCCAGCACACCAACCGCAGTGTGATTGTGCACCAGCACGCCAAGCACTTTTGAAATTCACGCTGAGGATCTTCGGCATGACCTACATGGAATGCACCCTGGAAGATTTCTTAAGTGGGGTCAGTGGACAGTACTGTAACGTAGACAAAGAACCCTAATCCCACATGTCAGGATTTAGTCATCCACAAAATTATGGAATGGATTAAAGAAATACCAAATGGTTTTCTGTGTTTGGATACTCTGATACACTTTGGATACACGCGGGAAATTGCGAGACTGGAGAAAAGCGTAACAAAACACGAGCCGTAGGCGAGTGTTTTTAGCTTTTCGAAAGTCGAGCAATTTCCCAAGTGTTTGGATAAAAGTCTCCAAACACGGAAAAAAACCATTTGGTATTTCTTTTATAAAATAATCACAAGTGAATATGATATACTGTCCGACATTTTCAAAAAATCGTTTTGGCGGGAATTTTCCGTGTTTGGATACTCTGATCCAAACACGGCAATTGACCAATCAGGGCTCGCGTAGTATACATGTTATTTTATAAAACATAATTATGGGTAATGATATGTTTGCATGAATTATCCAATTAAACTAAATATATTTCTATATTTTGCTTACAGAACTTAACAGCTTTAAAATCAGGCCAGTCAAAATCCCAATCAAGCACAACCAAACCCCATTCTGTACTGCAAAATAAACATCAAAATAGATCTGAAGTAGGTACATGTAATTATAACTGCTTTAATTAATAGCATTACACACGCCATATAAATCAATCATGACATGTCATGTTTCCAAATAAGAAAGTGAAATTGTACAGTACTTTTAATCACCTGGTAAGATGGGATATTTTTAACCCAGGTTTATACAGTATAAGAATGTTTCCAGGCAGTACAAATATCTACTACATTCACTGCTGCTTATATGCAAAAGTTGCTTAAATATGCAAAGATTTTGGAAACCTGCAAATTTTTTTAATCCACTAGGCATGCACTGCCAGGCATGCACTTATATGCAAAAATCCAACTGGCAAAAATGATTTGCATATACATGGTGGTTACTGCAGTATACATGTACACCCACAGTATATATATATATATATATATATATATATATATATATATATATATATATATATTATATATATATATATATATATATATATATATTTATATATGCCCACAATGTTTTGCAAGATAGCTACAGTATAAAAATGGTTTTATTTGTAAGTTTACATTACAAAACAATTAAATGTTTGGAATTGATACTGTACACTGCAATAGTGCAGTTACATGTAATGATGTTGTATTTGTGATATCTCTTCAGGTTGAACAGAGCATATATATTACTTTACTTAATTTAAATTTAGAAGAACTTTATTTCTAGCAACTTGCATTACTTAAAATTTAGAGCAGTAGTGGAATTCAGGTAGCACCACAATCTTCAATCAAAAGAAAAAATGAAGAAGCAAATGTAAGTAATATAGTTATGAATGGACCAATAGACTGCTCAATGGGTGGACAGATGCAATTGAATGAAAGAACAAACAAAGGAATGAATAAATAGATGAACAAATGAACGAACGAATGAACGAGTGAACGAACAAATGAAAAGCAAACAAATAAATAAATAAATAAATAAAAAAATGAGCATCAAACATATTAAATCATTCACGCAATATCCGTATTTATTCACATTCTTTCCTTTCTTCCTTACTTTCTTTCTTAATACTTCTTTCCTTTCTTCCCTCCTTCTATACTTCCTTACTTCTAAGCATGCTTCCTTCCTATTTATTTCCTTTCTTCTATCTATATACTAATCATTTGTTTATACAATCATGTATTTGTTCATTCATTCATTCATCTTGGCATGCATCATTTATTCATTTACAAGATTTACTGTTATCTATCTGTCTGTCTGTCTGTCTGTCTGTCTGTCTGTCTGTCTGTCTGTCTGTCTGTCTGTCTGTCTGTCTGTCTGTCTGTCTGTCTGTCTGTCTAGAAAAACAAGTTCTTTGTAGAATCCAGTACATGTTCTTTGTAGAATCCTATGTTATCCAGTGAAACATCAGCACCAAAGAAACCAAAAGGTACTTACTGTACAGGTTACATAGTACAGAGTACTGTGTGGCAGTGTTTTAGATATAGCAAAGTGTAAAGATGGTGAACTTCAAATTATTTTTCATTTTATTATAATTTTTTTTATAGTTTTTACATACTGTACTGTATAATTTAAACCAAGTTTTTAAGCCAATTTTATTAAAAAATGACCTGACAGTTTCCTTTGAATATTCATTGTATTATTATTGATGAGTTCATTCTCAAAAAAAAAAGATGAACACCTTACACTTTGGTATCTCTTAAAGTACTCTATATACAAGCAAAATTGGTGCATAATATTTCATCAAATTTTAACAGGTTGTTAGTACTTCACTATATGTACGTACAGTACCGTAGTACTGAGCTCTTGTCTGTGTAAATTGCTTACGGGTACTTACAATTTAGAAAACGATAAAAATATCCATACTGTTACATGCAGATGGTCTCTCACTTTGCTAAGAATTTGCCGTTTAGCTTAAGATAAAGGTAAAAGTCTTTAATTAGAATACATCAAACGTGTATCTTTACAATCAAATTACTCCTAAGGATTTTTCAATGTGGCCGTGTCGAGGCATATCAAAGGCGCTTTACAGTCAAACTGGATGTTCTTACCCACGCGACCTTGCAATATGATCGGAACGTACAGTGCAATATTGAAAACAACATTGCACTTACCAAGTTGCTAAAAATTCGCCTTTTAAATATCGAACTTCACATAAATTTGAAGTTCTATTGAAACTCAGAACAAGTAACTCTAAGTAAACTTCATGTTATGTGAAGTTCGATATTTAAAATGCGAATTTTTAGCAACTTGCCAAGGAGTCGCTGTGTATCGTTAGTAAGTCAACATTGCAATGTTGCTATCAATATTGCAAGGTTATGCGGGAAAGAACATCCGGTTTGACTGTAAGCAGCCGCCATACGACACAGTTCAGACCACGGATCCCAGCTAAGCCACAGGCTATAAGCCCTAGGTGTTGATTTTACGGAGGGAGGAAAACCGGAGAACCCTCGGAGCACAGGAGAGATCAACTAAACTCTACTCACATGAATCCCAAGCTCGAGAACGGGGTTGTTCCCAGACGGTCACCCATCCAAGTACTAACCCCGTCTAACCGGGCTTAACTATTGGTGAGAGGCAGCGCCCTAACAGCACACGCCATCCGTGCTCTCCGTACTTATCATACGTGATCTCGGATTGCGATGATGATGAACAGTATGCGTAACACAAAAGTAAATTATAGTAATGCTACAGTATATGTACTAAATTTACAGTATGCCTAGCATGAAAAATAGTTCTTGAAGTTAAAGCTGTGGTTTTCAATATTTTTATAGCATCTAGCCCACCTGTAAATTCAAGGTACTGTACTCTACTGTACTTTATACAATAAGTATTTGATGAAACGTTTTTTAATTTTCCTTAATACCTGCAGTATTATAAAGTATTGTCTGACACTTTTTGTCTTTTTAGTATACCGTCCGACTTTTTTGACAAGGATGTAAGCAGTTCGCTTGATGACCAACAAATGTTAGTAGATAATGATACTGATACTACAACTGCTGCTTCCTCCACAACTCTCTCGGACAAGGCTGCTCTCCCTACAGGTATAGGTATAACACGTGGATTCGAAGGATTTATAGTTCACCACCACATATAATTGCCGAATTGCATGGTGTTGTGCGCACATTATTTTAAATAGTGGTCTCTATTCGAAGCTTGCAGTTGCAAATCCAGAAAATTAACGGTTACCGTGGATCAAAACTCAAGTCTACAACTTTGATTAATATTTGTATACAGTAATTCCGGGAGGTTTACTTGTGTAATAGTGTTATATTTTCATGCTACATGGCGCGTTTTCGTGTAGCCCGCTAAAATAGACCTAATTTCCGCATGAAGTGCGTGGTAACGCGTTGAGAGATTTGATTGGCTCTCACAAAACTTCGGACAAACATTGAACATTAGCCAATCAGATTTGTCAAAAAGAAAGATCACGTGATCCATTCACTTCATGCGGAAATATCTATTACGTGTGCACCAATTTTGCGATTCGCTACTATTTACGACTGCTACTATTAGACGTTGTTCAAGTATTTTTGCTTTACGTTTTATATTTCTTCATAAAAATATTTCGATAATGTAAATCTCCACACAATTCGGTCACTCATATTATGATTTGTGTACAGTAGGCATTGTTGTTCAACTTTACTAACAAAATATTGGCTGTAATGTTCAATATACTACGTACAAGCAATTGGTTTTTTAATATTTGTTTTTCGTTGCTAGACTTTTTTGATAACTCAAATACGGACACAGAAGAATCGGAGAACATCCAGGCGTCAAAAGAGTAAATGATCTAAAATTATAAATTTTGTTTTCAGTACATAACTTTTGTGAAGCTCATGAAGCCTTTAATTAAAAGGAAACTCTAGCTGTTGAACTAAGTCAGAACTAAAATGCGCCACAGTGACTATAACATAAAATGATAATCTATTAAAACGAAGGTTTGAAAGTTTGACATTCCCCTACTAGCTGTACGACCTACAGTGCATGTTAAGTTTTATGCTAATCATCCATAACCACGACAGAGCTTTGATGTACTTTTTATATCGATTTCACTTGTTTTGTTTTGCTGTCTGACGAGCTTTTGACATGTAATACTAGCTCCCTAGCTCTTTACTTTGTTCCAAATGAATAAGCGAACGAACGGACGGACGGACGAACGAACGAACGAACGAACGAACGGACGAAGATGTGGCGCTTAATCAGGGGTGGCGATTTACATGTCACATAATGGGTTAATTTATAGAAATCTCGTTTATTTGTGGTAAACTATTTTCTGAACTAATAAGTACATTATATTTTTACAGGAAAGAATCTGAATCCATTCCTGAAGGATTCTTTGATGATCCGAAACTTGATGCAAAAGTATGGAAAATTATATACACTTTCTTAATATTTTATGAAAAAGGGAGGGTTTTAAATTACCAAAATTGTATTTTGCTAAAAGTCTGGTGGGCGTTTCAACCAATTCAGATTATACGGTATATTTTTTCATGCTTTGTTTATGCTTATTTCAAGGCTCGTAAAGTTGAATATAAAGATCCTGCGGAAGAAGAGTGGGAGAAGTTTCAAAAAGCTCTGAGTACAGAAAGTCATGTAATATATATATATATATATATAGCCGCATCATATAATTATATTGGCATAATGGCACTACTGATTAATTTAGTGTTACTGGCCACCAGCCCAGGTTTCTATTTCTGTTATTATCCGAAATGATTCGCTATCATCGCAGTGATTTGGTGACGATGTTAGGACAAATAAAACAAATAAAAACCAAGATTCAATGAAATAACTGTAAGATTAGGAATAATCTGTTAAGATTAAGATAAACTATTTTTGTGATTCATTCAACTTTGGTTTTTTGAAAAATCATATTTTGCGCACAATACGAACTTTGAATTGTTATAACTCCTAAAGTTTTCAATCAATTTATCTGAAATTTTCAGCATTTGTTATTTTATATATTTGCAGCAAAATCATGATAGCAATTTTGGAAGGGGGATGTAGTTTTTGAAATATTGTCAGTGGAACTCAGAAACTGTTTTACTTTTTTAAATTATTTACTTTTTGTTGCTATGGCAACAGAGACAAAGATTCTACAAATTCCCATCATATTTTAGGTTTACCTCTAAACTACTTTAAAAAGTGTTTTTGATGCGACTTGGTGATGTGTTTTTGAGGAGTTAAAATTTTGAGAACATATACTGGGTGAGGCCATTTTGACAATCGATCGCCTCAAATGTAAATTATAGTGTAAATAATCCAAGTCAAACATATGGTTGTCCATACTTTGGTTCAATACTTCATGAGATAAAGCACACCAAACATCAACACCGTAAATAAACATAATTCAGGTGTGTTGCCCCCTTAAAAGCACCAAACGTTTTGAAAAATTTGTAAGTACGTTAAGGCCTGGCCAAACGCTTTCAACATTTCATTCAACATCGTTCAACATTGTTGAATTCAGCCGTGATTCAACATGTTGAGAGCGTTTGGCCACCTTGTTGAATGATGTTGAACGTTGTTGAATGGTGTTGAATGATGTTGAACGAAATTTGAACATGTTCAAATTTTCGTTCAACAATGTTGAACGATGTTGCATGAAATGTTGAAAGCGTTTGGCCAGGCCTTTACATGCATTCGAACTTATCACAGTAAATCCAGTAAAGACCCACCTAATATGAACGAGTTTTCTGATTGGCTATATTAAGTAGCCAATCTCATTAAATGCCGATTATCAATTCGTTCCCATGCTCCTTACTGATTAGAGTTAGGGGAAGGTGTTGGGTTAGGTTATCTAAACCAATCAGAAGCCTTCTTAGTATAGGTAGGTGATGAACCATTAAATATGGAGATTAAGATCTTTGGCCGAATTACCTTTTTAAAAATAGCTGAGTTCAGCTATAGCGGAGTACAAGTGCGTCAAATCTCGTGTCCTTGAATAGATCAGAACTGAAGTTATACTACATAATTTTTTTAGGTTTCAGAAGCAATAATTCATGAGGAGGAAGAAGAATCTCGGATTGATCGAGAACTTGATGAGATTAGTGAACAAAGGTAAATAAAATATGTATCTTGTTATATATCGGTTGTTCTGACTTTCTAATTGGACGAGAGGTCCTCGCGTGACGGTTTGAAAATCATGTAGTAGGAAATATTACTTTTATTTAGCCTGCCCAAATGGGTTTTCCGGCTGCGGCGCAGGCTATACGTTTATTTTCCCATGCATAGATAAAACTGAAAGTAGATAAAAAAATAATTAAATCCACGGGGCGTAGGTAGTTATTGATATCAACACTAGTGTTTTGACCTTTTTATTTATTAGACTTTACTACATACGGGCTGATGTTCTTCGAGACAAGCAAGGTGTTTTTAAGAAGAGCAAAGATGAAAAACGAGAGCAAAGTAAGACTTTAGAAATGAAAGAAGGAAGTGACTCTGATAGTGATGATATGGAAGATCTGTTTAATTGGAGAGCGAAGAAAGCTTTGTAATCGGAGACAAGAATGAACTCGCTGTCATTAGGCGATTGCTCAGTTCACACAATTCCCGAGCAGCGTTATGTCAATACGGTTCGGTAATTTGGCGTAGCAAAAGCAGTTTAAAGGGATCCGCAACAGTTTGAAAAACTACAGGCATGAAAATGTCGGCAATATAGACCACCTTTTAATAAGTGCACTGCAGAGTATGTCATTTTCCGCTTTTTTAATTCTATTGAAAATATACAAAAGCTAATAATACTAAAAATAAACGAAATTCAAAAGAAAAAAAGAAAAATTTAAAAGAAATTGACGTCCTAGGGTGAAAATTACGTATTCTATACTTACATGTATGTATAAGGTACAGTACTCACGTTTTCCAATGAATTGAATGAGAGTGAGAGGAAGAGTGGGAGAAGCAATTTTATCTTGGAATCTCGTGATTGCCGCCCTTTTAGTTTGTCATGTGCTCAGGGTTGATGACGTCATTTGGTTGCAACCAAAGAGACGTAGTGTACTATTGCTAGGCAAGCCTGGTTGTTTTGGTCGTTTCTTTTAAGTTTTAACTCTTTCCCGTCGGTGCATTTTCTCCGTGACAAGAAAACAACTTGAGAGAATTTGAACGTCAGTGTTCGACGTTTTTCAAACTGTGGCAGATCTCTTTAAAACCAGCTTTCCTGGTTAAACCGGCTCCTTGAATAACCTCATCCCAGGATCTTTTCTCCGCTCTCCTCCAGAAACCTTGCCCCTGCTTCTACTGGGCGATTTTATTTAGCTTAAGGGACGTCGAGAATTGGTTGGTTGGAAGGTGAGTACGTGTACTACCATTATGCATCCACCACGTGAAAACTGAAGGGCTTATGAAACGAAAATTAAGTTTGTTTATTTGAAAGTACTTTTAAAATGACAAAGTAACATCTTTTGTTGCTTTGTTTTTAAGATATCACAGTTTGTTTTATAAGCGAAACTAACCAGTGTCCAGTGACATCACAACGTGCATAATGACTTACCGGGAAAGGTTATATATTTTTGCTATTATCAGACGGAATCACTTCGAAGCAATTATGTGTGTGTTTTTCCCTTACAACATCAAAAATATACATTTTCAACTGATTCCGCTAACTAACAGCAAAGATATACAACCTTCCCCAGTAAGTCATTATGCACGTTGTGATGTCACTGGTTAGTTTCACATATCAAACAAACTGAAATATCTCAACAACGAAGCAACGAAGCAAGGAAACAAAAAACTGCAAAATATGTTACTCTATCATTTCAAAAGTACTTTCAAATCAGGCAAACTTAATTTTCGTTTCATAAGCACTTTAATCGAATGTAACTGTCTATAAAAGAATCAGTTCAAATGGACATGCACTAGCTGTTGCCTTTTTGTAACGTTATTGTGTAAATATTAGGTCAAGTGACTTATTAGTGTAGAAAATATATTTGACGAATATAAATTGTGAATAAAAAAATGACTTTGGGGACGGGTGAGTTCTCCTCCAGAGACTGCATGGAACCACTTAAAATAACAATATTCATTTTTGTTGAAATTAAGTTTTATTATAACAGCTAGCGATCACAATTAAAATATTCCCATCGAACACTAGAAAAAGTTATGAAGTTCAGGCAACAAAATAGGAGACGCTATGCACGTAGCTGCAGTGATTGGAAGATTTCGGATAAAATTTAAATGATTAGAGATATCAAGGTTCTATGATCACGAGTGTGCATCGTAAACTGGATTTAATATCGAAGTTTAATGGCCACGCAGATTTTAAATTATTTATCACACGAGCGAACATTGATTGACTATCGTATCGATCTCACGACTATTTTCTTTATTTAATTTATACCAAAGAACTTTAAGAGATAAAAATCAAGCCGACACACACAAGCTGCGGTAAACACTAACGATTAGCTGCAGAAGCGCTCTCAGCGGTGATTTTGTAGTGAAAAATATACTGACAGATGTATGTTGTCAATAGTATGGCCTTTAAAATTAGCAATAAACATTTTTTCAGTAGTCTTCGTTTACTTCATTTATTTCAAAATCCGTCGACGTTGGTGGGCGTGACAGCGATTCAAAATTTTCACATCGTTCCACACATCGGTGGTTTCCGTAATATACACCCTCTGAATGGTTATCATGCATACTATGAATACAACCAATACAAATCAGTTAAATATGGTTGAATAAAGTGATTTAACGCTTCCGTTGAGACAATGAAATGTAGGCGTGTTATGAAATAATAATAGAGTAGATGAGCAAACAAATAACAATCTCGGGATAAATTTCTAGTGTATTTATTGCAATTTCATTTATTATTGCGCTAATAAACATCTGTGGCATTGAACATCTTGTTATGTAATCCTATGCTAAACTGATCAATCGTAACATTACGCTTCAATTGCTGAACACCGTTTTTGGATCGTTTCGACAAGCTTCTCTCTTGCAACTTTTCCCTACAAAGAATAAAAAATACAACTTAGTATAAGCCCACATTTTTTTGTAAACATCAAACTCATTTCTCATTCATTTGCCCATATTTAGCAAAATGACGTCATTGTCATATGAAAGAGGGATACATCGTCTTATATCTGGCCAGTTTCACGAATTAGTTGTCAAAAACGAGAAAACCTGCCGCAAAATGATTTCTATAGATAAAGATTAGAATATTTATTGTCAAACCTCTTTTCTTGAAACAATCTCTCTGATTGTCACTACGCCATCTTTCAACTCTTGTTCTCCAATTATAGCACAAAACGGGATACCGCTTTCTTCGCAACTTTGAAACTGGTTTAAGAGTTTTGGATCTTCCTTGTACAGAAACACAGCCTAATAAATTAAGTAATGATGAGTTTTGTTGTGTTTGAAGCACTGATCAAAGCACGAAAGATGTTCATCATACATATGTATGCAATGTCAGGAAAAACGTACAGCTTGTTCCCAGTTGTGGTCGAGCCTGAATTGTTACGTTCTGCTGATGTGAACGATGTTTTACAATGCATTCAGTAAATGTTGATGCTAAAGTGGTTCTCTGATGAAAATGTTGATGTTAAAGTGGTTCTCTGATGAAAATATTGTTGGCAATGTTTTTGCATAATCCTAAAGATGTCATGGTAGTTGGTAATCGTGCAAAGTTTCATTTCAAAATTCGTTGAAGAAAAGGTGAAATTTTACGTGTGAAACTTGCATCTTGGAGCGCCTCCTTTAAAGTGGCCGAGCTTGAGAAGAATGAGTCGAGGAAGCTTATGACGTCATAGACCCAATAACAACAATGACCCTTTTGTTGACGACAACAACGATCTTTTGTTTTTGTCGACTCTATGACGTTTATAAGTTCTCCTGAACTCATTCTTCTCAAAACATGGCCAATTTAATGGTGGCCTCCAAAATACAAACTTCGCACGTAAAATTGTTTTTGAGAATTTCGAAATGAAACTTTACAAATTACCAAGTACGATAATATATTTAGGATTATGCAGAAACATTACCAACAATATTTTCATAAGAGAACCACTTTAAGAGTGGCATGTCCGTATGTGTACATGTGCTACATAAGGGGATGACTCAAAGCCGGACCCGTCCAGTCCTTTCGCGGCTTTTTCAAAATAGGTCGTCAAATATTTTCCCAAAAAGCTAGGCGGTAAAGCAGATTTGTGAGTGGAGGGTTTTTGTTGTGGTTAGGTTATCGAGAAGATTGCTAAAATTTCGAGACCCACTGAAGCTTGGCGACAAATTTGGAAAAAGACAAATCTGGACTGAAAACAAGTTCGACGACATATTTTGGAAAAGCCGCGGAAGACTGGGACGGTCCTTTTGAGTCATCCCTTAATTTTAGTGACATCCTGTACATGCAGAATATCACAAGAACTATAGGATATTTAACAAAAAACTATTTTTAGAGTTTATATAAACAATACGTGTTTGCCTAGATCCACGAGTGATGGACTTTATCCCAAGATTAATTTGATAGACATGAATGCAAACCGCAAAATATTCTTGTGTGAAAGTTCTGGCGACTTCTCTTACATTTATTCCAGAATTCCAGAGCAATGTGCAAAGTTTCATTCGCTCTTCAAACATCCCCTTTTGTCCAGAAGCAACCATTACTTGAGTCTTTGTCGTTCGCAGTGTTTTACCAGACGCCTTACGAGAAAAAAAGTTTAGAAATTTTAAAAATATACAACAGAACGTATTGCTTTTTGGGGCTGAGTCTCCGAGAAATCATGCAGTAAAAACGTTACCTGGAGGCGGCTATCCCCTAGCTATGCAATCATTTCCAAACCATTGTTGTTGAGGTGTAAATTACCTAGGGTGTGACCTAAATGTGCTTTTTTTTTACAGTCAATACGTTATCTTCCCTGTCCCCAGGCCAAGAAGATTTCACACCAATCTTGTACCCAGAGCCTGCGATCCTTTGGGTCATTACCAACGAACGGAGGCTCTGGGAAACTCCGATGAAAAAGACCCCAAAATTGGGTTTTTGTTCCCAGTCCTCTGGTTCCCAGTTCCCTATAATTTGTTACTGTCATCAACGATCTTTAGCTTGTTCGAAGACCAAGGAAAATATTTCTTTACCGATAAAGAATGGCCCAGTATGTTTTACAAAGCTCTTGACAAAGCGCTACAATACAAATGGTCTTTCTTAGCTTTTCTCTAAATCGTCAACTGGGCGATTTAACGAGAGTGTTTTATATGTCCGCGTCGCCGTCGGCACTCGGCAGTGATCGGCTCAGCCGCTCAGGTAAGGAATTGTACTTTCTGTCAGTAATTTTGGCTAAACTACATCGACCTTGTATTCTCTAATATAATTTGAAAGTTCTGAGACGGAAGTGCGGAGAATTACGAGACGAGTCAGACGATGGACGTTTGTTTGGCGACGAAGCAGGAGAATAATAATAGTTCTAACTTGTATAAACTATATAATAGTTCTAACTTTTTGCTGTTTTTAATTATTTCATGTGTTCAATTGTATTTTGGGTCCATCGTGTATAATTATGTGTTACAAAACGTCGAGAAATCGATTAAACAAGTTAGCAACGTGCACATTATTTGAAATTTTACTGTTTTTAAACTAACCAATCAGATGACAAGTTTCATCGGAGTTTCCCAGAGCCTCTGATCCTTGGTAATGACCAAAAGGATCGCAGGCTCTGGGTACGAGATTGATTTCACACATGATACCAATCTCGTTCCCAGAGCCCACGCTCCCCTTACCCAGCGGACGGGAAACGAAAGGCTCTGGGATAATCCGTTAACGCCATCACAGGATTCTTGTTATCCGGAAGAAGAGTTATATAGAGTTCACTGTGTTTATCAGTCAATGAAATATCGATGTGAAACGGATTATCCCAGAGTCTCTCGTTTCCCGGGTGGGGAACGTGGGCTCTGGGAACGAGATTGACATGATACAAATTATCACTCATCGCAATCCATACGGAATAAGTTTTCAAGATATTGGTGTAAATATAATATTTATACCTCAGCCTTGGCTTCCAAGATAGAGAATATTCGCTCTATTCCAATACTCAACCCCACGCATGGCACCTATAGACACAGAAATAAGTGTAGTGATCAAGAACAATTTCATTTGTTGATCTTTCTAGCGAGCCCTAGATCATATTAAGGTAGTTTTCTTTTCACATTATTTACTAAATCAAATACTGTACCTGTCTTCCTTTGCTTTCAAACATTCCCACAAGGTCGTCATAGCGTCCACCAGCAGCAATTGAACCCACTTCAACAGATTCTCCTTGGAAAATAGAAACCTCGCATAAATACCTTAAATAATATGAGAAAAATTGTGCCTTGCTATTCACAATGGTTTCCTTTTGGGGGGCAGTAAGGTGGGTCTCTGATGGTGGGACCAAAGCGTTCGCTACGTAGAAGTGTCGTGATGTTTGAAATATCGAAAAGGCATTTATGTTTCAACGATTTGTATTTGCATATAAGATCACTGCATTGCATGCAGACCTTTATAAAACGTAACTCCACAACCTAATGTAAGACCATAAACATGTTAAAAATAGGATTTTGAAGAGGTACGCGCGAGCATGCTTCCATGGTTATTTTTTGGATTTGGGAAACTCGAAAATTTTTTAGATTTGATAAACTCGAAAATGCAGGTCTTATTTTATATAAATATAAAAAGAAAGAATGAATTATTAAAGTCTGAATTACGGTTTATGGTATAAAGTAAATGCAATTGCATTAAAAAGTATATGATCATGGGAAAATCTCAGTAAAGACCTACCTAATATGAACGAGTTTTCGGATTGGCTATACAAGTAACCAATCACATTGTCAATTATCAATTTGTTCCCATGCTCCTTACTGATTAGGGTTAGGGGGAGGTGTTGGGTTAGATTATCTAAACCAATCAAAAGCCCATGTATAGTTGATGACCCAATATACACACTACCTGATTTGGTTTGTACAGGTTTCTCCACAACTATTGCTTCGAAAATTATCCCAGTGTAATAATCCAGGCCTCGAGCCAAACTCAAGTCGAAAACAACCTGAAAATTCGGGTTCTCTTGAGCAAAATTGCAGTATATCTTACCGTTCCAAAATTATCTTCATGGACTTTTTCACTATCAAAGTTGGTAAAGTTCTATTTACTGAAAGTGACGTCGAAAAAGGAATGAACTTTATGGAAAGAAACAGCACCACACATCTATTTCGCTCTTTTTACAACACCACACATCTATTTCGCTCTTGATTTTCTTCGTTATTGCATAACCGTAAATACAAGAAATAACGAGAAAGACGTGAATGCTGTTGTAAAACATCGGTTTCTTTCCAAAAGCGGATTCCTTTTTCGACGTCATTTCCAGTGAGTAATTACCAACTTTGATAGCACAGAAAGTCCATGGAGATGAAATTTTGGAATGACAAAATATTGCTGAGGAAATATAAAAGATTATGAATATGTAAAAACCCCACAGATGATATAGGTTAGGCACTTTTAAAACTAAATTGAAATTATACTTTTCCTGCATTTAAAAAATATGGTGTTATACATGCAGGTACATAGTGTGCATTGTTCACAACACTCGGTGCTATTTTGCCAGCACAACATGCATGTCATTGCAATGCACAGATTCGAAATAATTTACAGGTGTAAATGTTCTCTCTCTGTTCTAAGGCACATGTACCCGAAAATTTCAATTTCAGAATTTTTATCATTAAAAATTCCCCATCGTACATAAAAAACCTTGTTTAAATTTTGCATACTCCAAGACGTTAAGAAGCAGTCTGATTTTTATATGATCGGAACAATTATAAGTTATAATTATAGCAGTCTAACGAAAAGCACGATCATCCAGTCACATGCAGTAATTATAAAGTTGTAAAAATTATGTTTTTCGATCCTCAAATATAGTTTGCTTACACTATTGCATGTAAATACTATATATTTAAACACAAAAGACCATATGTTCATGTTTGCTCGTTCTCAAATCCACGCTGCATTTGAGAACGAGTGAGTGTGGAGTGTACGGTTACTGACCGTTCAAATTAAATTCCCTACCCCACCATAGGTGCAATATCCAATGTCCTAGCTACAAACCATATAATATCAAATACCCGGCCCTTGGTGACAACGACAGTGTCAAATGCCCCACATGTGCTCGGGGGGGGGGGGGGTGCTACATCCGTGCATAAGAATTGCATGACTCACATTTTCTCCAAATTCAAGAATTTTTGTCCACTTTGCAACTTTTTTTAGTTCTTCTAATCCAGTCTTTGCTTTTTCATTGGCAATAAAGTCTTCCTTTTTTTCCAATTCGTCCAAGATTTTTTCATCACCTTTAAGCTTCACATACTCACCAATAGCATCAGCTACAGTGCTGTCTAAGCCTTTCTCGTTTATCATTTCTTCTCGAACTTTTTCCCAAGGAAGCTTGACAAATATAGGGAAAAGAATTAACAATTTCACGCACTTCGAAAGCTGTTACATTCATCTATAATTATCGTGACATTTATGCATATCATTTATCTTGCTTTCAGTGATGGTAAAATTAAAGGATCTATCTACACAGCAATTTTTCCATACGATTATCATACTGGTGGTATGCGTTATGAAATTATAGCTGCAAGTGTTGAACATTTTCTCCATAATATTGCAACTCTGCTTTTTTGGAAAATTTGGCGACTCTGCTACGTCAGTGAAATTCTTCGGTGAGAATGATAAGAAATGATCGTGACATGTGAATAGACTTTTATGCCTCTAGCTTGGGCAAGCCATTGCTGAAGCGCCAGGAATCAGATGTGGCACCAGAATGGGGGGCTGGGGAACCCGAACCCGAGCCTCACCATCGGGGAAATTTTCCGATTTGTCGGGGGGGAAAATTATTAATTGGCAAAAAACTTTTTAACTGATTAAGCCAGACAAGTCGGTAATTAACGCTTTAATAGTTAAACAAAACTCATGTAGAAACACAGAATAAGGTATATGTTGTATAGAAGCCAACAGTGATAATAAATTACAACACACGAAATTACATTTTCTGTCTTCAAAATTGGACCAAAAAGGCAAAAGTTACACAACCACACTAGGTATTCAACAGATTTTATTGATACCTGGAAAATAAATGTTGCATGTGGCTTATCGCGATAATTCCACGCTGAGAAGATGGGAAAAGCCATTCTATAGACATTTCGGGGGGGAGAATGCCCCCACCCCCTACTAGTTCCCCTGCCGGGGATTTCCCGACACAGAGTGAATTAAGGTACCCAATTGTGGGGGGATACCCTACCTTGTCAAGCTTGTCCACGCTGGAAGATATTGTTCTTATTTTGTCAGCAGGAACGCCACAAACAGCAAACATGCCATCCAAAACTTTGCGATGATTCACCTAAAATAAACAAACAAATATAAATAGGAAAACAAATGAAACAAAAAGCCGCACGGAAACCCATCAATAATTTTCATAAAAATATAATCGAAACACAAAATTTAGTTTTGATAGATCTTTTAGGCTTTTGCAATCTTGCAATAGTGATCGATCTCTTTCAAAATTCGCGCCAGTGGGAGGTGACGGGGGATCGTCATTTAAATTTGTTCACCAGATTAGTACGCGCAATAGAGCGTTTTCATCTGACGTCACGGCGGTCATATTGGTGTACCAAAACAATGAAATGGCGGCCATATTGGTGTACGGTATGGAAATTAGCTCTTTCTTATTCAAATATTTCGTATTGTTTCACCACCCCAATGGGGCCACCGATCACGTGAGTGAAAATGCTCTATAGAGCCAGCTATCATAAGATTCAAATATCAGTTAAAGTTAGACATGAAGGAATATCGACTTAATATTCTATATAACAACTTTTAAAAAACAAAAACAGTTCTTTCATTATGACATGATCATGTGCAAACCTCTATATTGTATGTGCGTAGAATAAGGAAAGTCTTCCTGGTTTGGCCTAGCTCATATAGCTATAGACCATTTGTGAGTGGGGAAAATTACGCTGCCTGGTAAAAAGCTTATAGTGGTTTGCGCATTTTAAACTCAAATCGAAGCTTTATACTCTTAGAGAATTAAGAAAAAATCTTTTCCCGGCAAATATTTACGTAGCAAACGTATTTCAATGCTGAATCCGGCGAACTTACTTTAATTACAAACTTTCCCAGATTCAACTCTTTGATTATTTCCGAAATGATTTTAAGGCATTCAGTGTCAGGCATAACAGAGTCGTAAGCACCAGCTATATCAAAATCCTGCAAAGGAAAAACAAACTATAACATTTCCACTCCTTATGTATAGATAGCCGTTTATTGTTATAAAATAGATTTGCTTAGACTATTTAGATTTTATACGTTTCGGCTTCCAGCATCAGACAGTTTTTCAACTTGTTTTTAATTGTTTGAAAACGTTTAACATATTTATTTTCCAAAATACTGCCAAATCGAGCTGCTGGAAATTGCTCTAAGGCTGATGTTTTTGTTTAAGTTGATTGGTTTAAAAATGTTTGAAAAAGTTGGAAGTTTTTTTCACTTATCCTAATTTCTTTTAAGAATTTTTATCAAGGCATGCAGACGTTTTTTACGATTGTACGTTACCATATTTCGTTCGGAATATTCTATCACAATTATCGACCTATTTATAACCTGAAAGTGTTTTGAAATTGTTAGAGATTGCAGTGCATCTTACGCATTGATAAAATTCCCTGTAGCGTCCTCGAGTCATAGCAGGATTGTCTCGTCGGTAAACTTTAGCAATGTGATATCGTTTCATTTTGTCAATCTTGTTCATAGCTAGGTATCTAGCAAAGGGGACCTAAATTGACAAAGAATAAGAGACAATGTAAGAATGTCATACATGGCGTTGTATATAACAATACGAGTAAGTGAACAACACAGATAGCGGACGAGAAAGAAACAAAAACTGAATCTGGAATATGAAACAAATAACACTGAGTCACAATGAGAATATCCCGGATAATATAATAGAATATAAATTGAAATAGGAACGCGAACGGTAATAGTGACTGACAAAATGGAAAATGTAAATGAAAGTAAGCATTAGAGTTGGTCATGAGATAGAAGTAAAACTGAGACTTATTATACATGCAGAAATGAGAAAAACAAAAGGGGAATTATAGAAACATAGATAATGGAACTGGATAGGAAACTTACGAAACCAATGTTTGCACAACTTGCTACGGTAATTGCACACTTATAAGCGGCTAATCACCTAACCGGTGGTCCCACATGGCTAAATTAGACACTGCTGAACTTAAGCGATATTACTTCGGATATTACACTATTGCATGTTAAGACCCCATCCACACGTATACGTTTTCCTATACACGACTTTGAATCTCAGTTCTGAATTGGGATATATAAAACTCATTTCAATTCATAACGTCAAGCAAAGACGGATAGTATTCATTTGCATTGCATTTAAATTTCCAAACTCAATTATACGGCGACGTCAGCTAGATGTTATGAACTGAAATGAGTTTTATCCCGACTCAGAACGCGTCATTCTGATGCGCAGTTGACTGATTCGAAAGTCGACATGTATATTGTGTCAGGTAATGAGACCATTGTTTTCTGAGGACCGAGAACAATATATAAATGCTATGAAAACGCATACGTGTGGACATGGCCTAAATTTTAGCAATAGCTGATCCTGGCGATGCGAGACCACCCATGCATTTGGTGCATTAACTGCTTATAAGTGTATAATTACCATAGCAAGTTGTGCAAACATTGGAAATCCAGGCCATAAATAAAATGGGCATAACATTTAAAAAAATGGTATGAAAATAAACTATGGAGTACTTAACGAATTTGTCAGGCAGAATTGTCGAGCTGTGCTCGCAACTTATTAGTTTGTCAAAAAAGATAGAAAAACGTACAGTTAAATCATAACGAAGTGACAATAACTCTCCTCCTTGATCCGCTAAATCGTAAATAAGCTTTGAATCTTCACCATACTTTCCCATCAGAGTTTCCTGAAATAAAGCATGCATGAAATGTTAATCGTTTTGGGTTTATTTTACAAAAACTACCAGACGTTTATCAGTCACGTCGCGTATAGTCACGCATTAGTAAAGAAATAGAAAAATGCATCGGAGATAGCTGACATAGCTTGACGCTACTCTGGCTAGTTAAAATTTTTTGAACGTACTATCGTGGAAAATTACAATTACACTGAAATCACGTCAATTTTATTACGCCACCCAGTTAATCGAAGACGCTGGAAACTGTTAGCCGAGGTCCGGGGGTTCCCCGAAAAGAGATCTAGAGTAGAGTCTCAGAAATGCGATTTAAACCTTGCATTTTAGAAAAATGCGCGTGTAATTGTAAAGGATTGAAAAAGTTCCACAGGCCACTAAAAACAAAAAAAACCCTAAAAAACACCACTTACCAGGACGACAAGTACAATTATGATACAATTTCAGACTGAAGTTACACGCAATACATTGATAGATACTTTATTGTGCATGTTCCCCTATAAGGGCTTTTCTACACTGAATTACAATGATTAAATATTAAAAACTTTAAAAACTATTTATATAAATTAATAATATATGTATATCGAATATATTTACAATGTTGTATTTAAAATTAAATATATAAAGATATAATGTACCCTAAATGGTTAAAGATAAAGATATGCTTAAATTTTGCTTAAGATCGTCATCTAAATCATTCCATATTTTCACTGCTCTATAGTAGAATGTTCCTTGCCCTGAATAAGTTCAAAAAGTAAAATGTCTAGAAGATGATGGTTTTGTGTCGAGCAATTATATATTTCAGAGCGCTTGGTAAACTTATTTACTAAATAACTAGGTGCAAGATCATTGAAACATTTATAGGCCATTACAGTATCCCTGTACAAAAGCAATTGTTCAACATGTAACGTGATCGAATTTTCTGGTGTTTGTAATGATTCTGCAGGCGAAGTTCTGCAGTACTGTTTGAGGCTTCTTTATATTCGTAGATGATGTGTTGGACCAAACCGTAGAGCAATACAAGAGTTATTGATTACAAGTGTTTCGACTGATGAATAGTAGTAATGTCTCTCTGTGCAAACTATCCTTGACTCGGTTAATCTGACATAATTTACTCATACACGACGAAACCAGTTTAGAGGATATGGTCGTCAAACGATAAGAATGTATCAAAATTGATTCCTAAATCTTTGCCTGACAGTACAGGACTTATGTTCTTTCCCAAAAAAATACACAAGGGTTCAGTTGCATTAGCTGAATAAATTAGCGCGTGGAAGAACTCGCAGTCGCAGAGGCAATACTTTTCAGTTTGCATGTGAAATTATAAAAAAGCTGTATCAGTGAAAATATTCACTCTTCAAAAGTACGGGTGCACAAGCAGTGCCGTAGCAGGGGGGGGGGGGCTGATAAAGTTCTTTGCCTGTTTTGATAACCTGAATTTAAATTTGTGCAAAATAAGGCTAAAAAAGCTATTCAGTAATGCATGTATAGGTACATAATTAATTATTGAAAGATTAAGCTATTCAAAATCTCAAACGGAACAACGCAACCCACAAAATATGTTCACTTTTGTGAAGTGTCGTCTGTCGAGGCTTCAATTCCCTGAACCAATCATAGAGATAGAACTGGATTTTGGCAACCTGTAGGGTATTGTTGGTGTGATAATTTCTTCGTTTTTACAATAGAATTTGAATTGGTAAAATTTATACTCGCTGTAGAATTAGATGAAAAAGTTCGCTCAAATTGCTGCAAATGGTGTTTCGGAGGTTCTAGATTTCAAAAACTTCCGGGGGACGACCCCCGGACCCCCCTACAAATGCGGTCAATAATTGCCACTACTGCCCCCTCCCCTACTTTTTGACACCTTGCTACGGCACTGCAAGAAGATCGAAGCACGTATATACGCTAGAGTAATATATCTGAGGAAAATTCTTCGGTTAAATTAGATTTTCAAAAACTCTTCGAATTTCCCAGGACAAAGCTCTCACAGTGAACGGACTAAGAGTCTATGAAAAACCAACAGTTTCTACGAATAATATAGTAACGTATCGGGGCTGATTACGAGGGCCGAAAGAAGCTCAAGGCCCGAGTGCTTTCCGAAAATTTAAAACAACGGCGCGGTAAAAGAAGAAATATACACACACTTATAGTTATTCTTAACAAATATAACGCATTCCTATTTTTTTGTTCCCTTTTTGTATCTACTGCGCATGCGCGGGTATAATTAAGTTAACAAAAGAACGCCTTCGGAGCCAATCAAAACATAGAATGAAAGATTGACTCACGACAAACCACCGAAGCCAAAATAACTACTGTACACCAAGTATTTCATTGTTGACAGCATGGTTGCAGGAGCGGGATATTCAACAAGAGGAAGTTTTTACAAATTTAGTAAGTATTTTAAGTATGAATGGCCATGAATCGTAGTCCATTCTTAATTGTGATGTACTAGACGTTGTTGGAATGATGATAAAAGTTTTTGAAAGCAAATTAATCGAGTCGTTGCGTAGACGATTTCATATTCAGACGAGGCAAATATTTATATGGCCAACATGTCTGATCGAGTTTCGTAAACTGACAAGACTGCGTTGCCGAATAGAAATGGATGACCTTCTTCTAAGAAAACAAAGTTAGCTTCATGGTCAAGCAACAATGCCCAAAACCTATGGTAGTCCACGAGCGAAATATGCTATTAAATAACATATTGTCGATGTAGATGACAAATAGTCAAATGTCAGTGACATGCTACAGTATGTTGAGAGCGTGAACTGGCAATTAGTCTATATACAGTATTAATGGAGTAAAGTTGTATGCTGTTCATACAAAATCTGTGTTATGAATGTGCAAACATTTATTGTACCTTTTACTGCATGTATGCATATGTCTTGAAGAACATTAATGTTATGGTTGCTCTTATATTAAATTTTGATGACATAATTTGCTGGACATCTTTTTCATTCACTATTAAATTTTACAGCAGTAATACTCGAGATGCTTGTTACCTCAAGCGATTTTCTTTACCTTCCAACTAGATTGCATTATTGTTTGACAAATTGTTTTAACGAAAATATGTAAATACTTTTAGTACCATAGCTTTAATAGTCAAGCTATTAGTGCACTGCCTCTCAACACTGAGGACCGGAGTAAAGCCCATTTGGATTGAGTTAGTATTTGAATGGGTGACCATGCACCTGTCCAGGCTTGGAACTCATGCCAGATATGAGTGGAGTTGTTAGCACTTAGCTTTCTGTACCTCGCTGGCTTTACTTGGAGAATCTGAGTTGACTGAGTTCTTTATCAAAGTTAAAACAAGCATGGCCTGTGAGCATACAGCAGACAATTTTGTCAAAAATCTTGTTCAGCTCTAGATCTGAATACAAGGTTGTTACAACTATACAATTCCATTTCAAGAATCTTGTTCAGCTATAAGGCTATGAATACAAGGTTGTTACAAGTACACAGTTGCATCATTGTTTTTACCATAGTAGCTATAGGCATTGAACCAGGCATGCAACTAGGGGGGGGGGGGGGGGGGGGGGGGTTGCAACCCCTGCCCTTTTTGTGAGACCTCTAATACTAGGTTAGACATTAGATAAACAGATAATTAATCGTCTGTTGTAGTACGCAATACAATTCTCCGCAAATCTGGCGAGACTCAGAGGCTGAATATAATTATGATAAATTTTAAATAATGCGAGACCAAAATAATTCAAAAATTTTCAGGGGGTGCTGGGTGCATGCCCCCAGACCCCCCTAGAATCTCTGCTTCCCACACCGCTGGCTTCTGAAAGACTTTGCCGTTTTTTTTGTGTTCAACCCCTGCCCTCGAAATTTTCTAGTTGCCCCCCCTGTGAACGCAGTAGATACATGCCTATTTTTATATTTATTATTAATACATTCTATTAATATACAGTATATGATGTGTTTGGATACATATATCTTCTTTCACTTGTATATACAGTACTATATATTTTCAAGCTAAAAGATAGTATGTATTATGACAATTTAAAAACTGTTAGTCTTAATTACCTTAAGTTCAAAAACAGGTGTGTCTAATTCTTCAGCTCCATGACGTTCAAAGCACTGAATAATTGCTTTAAAAGCTTGTTGGCGGATTACCATTTGATGTGGCCCATAGTCTCGGGTTCCCTAAACAACATAAAATGACATGGATTAATTCTGCTTTCAACTAGCACTTTTTTTATACACTTACAGTACAGTAAAAACCCGCCAACAAGAACCTGCTTTTTACCAAATCAGCCTGGGATAGGTTCTTATATTCTTATATATATAAATTCTTAATTTCAGTCTGAGGTTCTTATAGTGGTAGGTTCTTGTTAGCGGGTTTTTACTGTAGTTCAAGCCACATCTTGAAAAACATTGGATCAGACGACATTGGCCAATGTTGCAAAAAAAAATATTGGCATCGGATCAGCTGCATATGATTTTGGATGACTACACTTCAGTGAAAGCCAGTTTGTAATCTCGACTGCGCATCAAAATGACGCGTTCTGCATCGGGATGAAACATATTTCAACCCACAACATCAGGCTGAGAAGTTAAGTATAACAATGTCGGAAATGAAAAAGCAAATGATATGCGGTCTCTGCCTGATGTTATGGATTGGAATAAGTGTTGTCCCGACGCAGAACGCGTCATTTTGATCATGATGCATAGTTGGGATGAAGAACTGGCTTATTCATGGTTTTCATTTGACGTCACGGCGGCCATATTGGTGCACAGAAACAATGAAATGGCGGCCATATTGGTTGCACAGAAACAATGAATTGGCGGCCATATTGGTGGACAATCTTTATCCTATGGGAATTTAACTCTATTCTTATTCAAAAATTTCGTATTGTTTCACCATCCTAACGGGGTCAGCGACCACGCGAGTGAAAACGATCATTATCGTCATCATACAGGATTTTATTATTGATCTTTTGCAAAACATTAACAATTAAAAAAAGAACTTTTGTTGTGCTCAGAAAACGTTAATTAATATTTACCTTTGGAGTTTTCAGCACAAATGGTTGCTTATCAGGATTTACTTGGGAAGCCATTCTTGGGAAGCCGTGAATCAACTAGAGAAAACTAAGCAATTATAGTTTGATATTATTTTTTAGTGCATTGCATGTAATAGCTTCACAAGTTGTAGAGAATGTCAACTGAAGAGAGTTAGGCCTGTTCCAAACGCCGCTCTTCTTATGTGCCGAACCTAATGATAATGACCTAAATGCTTTGTTTATGCTGATTTGCATTAGGTTCGGCGCATGAGAAGAGCGGCGTTTGGAACGGGCCTAAGATAAGTATAGGTTATTTTGAGGCCACGAGGGGATATGTGAATGAACACATATCCCCGAGGGGCCTCGAAATAACGTACTTAATTTTCACATGGACGAGGTTGATTGGAGTCAATAGAAAAGAAATATTGAGGGCAATATTAGAGGGAATATTAATCTATTGTTTTGCCGGGGCTATTGAATTATTCCCCGAAAAGAACAAAGAAAACCGAGGCATGTGAAAATTAAGTTTGCATAATTGCACTCTTATGCCGGATTCGCCTAAAGTTCGTAAGGCCTGCGCTAAACGTCGCACAAGAGACGGATTTAATTCAGACGAATTTAGTTGAATTTTATTCGACTAAACTGCGACGCATAACTCTATTAAATTCGACGCACGAATTAAATTCGTCTGGGCAATTAAATTCGTCAAAGTCAGACGGATAATGCCACGGTCATGCGTGTTCGAGTTACGACGAATTATCGTCGTGTTGAAGTAAATGGTTCTCTTCTGTTTGTGACAATTCGACGCCATGTTTTCAAGGAATCGTTTTCAGACTCAACGCGTCCAAGTGAAAACAATTATATCCGACCGAAATTCGACGTTTAACTCGACGTCGCATTTACGTCGCATTACCGACCATGCAAGTTAATTCGAATTAAATTCGTCTGAATTAAATTCGTCTATTGTGCGACGTTTAGCGCAGGCCTAATGTCATTGTTGTATTTTTATGCAATTTAACCTGAACGCAGATGGACCCAGGGGGGTCTGAAGCCGATTTGAAAGTACTCTATCACTGATCACTTCCAGCATAGTTGATAGAGGGAGATGGTTAGGAAACTTCATAAAATCCATTGTTCTAGGTTTTGGTGTACATTGTGCACGGTCACGGTTGAAAATTCTATTGTTTTACTATTGTTTTATCTTTGCGAACTAAGATAGCAGCGTAAAAGAGATTGGGCACTACGAATTTGTTTTGGCTTCTGGTTCGAGGTATTCCAGTACTTGTTACAAATAATGACATATTTCGAGCCGTGCTTCCAATAGAAAACGTTTGTGTTCAATCGTTTGTCCATATCAAATGAGCTTTAAAAAACTTTGTGCACGGTCAAACCCCGTTCAACCTCCAAATGGGTTCTTTGTTCAATATATTTGAAGTTTGCCGGGTTTCCTGACCATCTCCCTCTATCAACTATGCTTGCAGACAGTCTTACCATTTGCCCAAAAATATATCACGTGCAGTCCACAGGTATTTTAGTTGGTACAACGTACACTCTAGTCTATATATCATCTCACATTGCACATACATCATGTATACAAGAGTACAGCAATATATATGAATACTATATATAGCTGTATGTAACATGTTACTAAAACAGCCAATGTACAAAAGTGGTAGTTATCCTGTTTACCATACAGGAATATTCGAAGATAGTAATAGCACTGAACTGGTAAAAACACAAGTGTTAGATGGCATCCACGATTTACATTTAATGATAGGCTGTTGCGGTATATCGATATATCGATAATTATCGGGTTTTTTCAAATATCGGTTATTCGGTATTTTAAATTTGAAAATATCGATATACCGAAAATATCGAAATGTTACCGAAAATATCGAAATCTACGATATTATCGGTATTAGACGCGCGAAAACCGATTATCACTGTTTCGACGCTTGATTTTTTGTTTGACTCATCCTGAATACCTAATGCGTTTCAATTCCCAAAGCGTCTATCCTCGACACTGTCGAGTCGACAGCCCGTGAAATTGTCCCATCGTGAAATGTCTCATTCGCACGCGATGAGTCATCGCTAGAATAAATAGAACATGTTTGTGACAGCTGCAGTATATACCGACTCAATCGACAATCTCCAGACTTCTTTACTGCCGATGGCGATGGTGAACAGATGAATTAATGATACTAAAATAAGAGCTTGTTATTGTCCATTTGAGCTCACTTTTTAACGCGCGGTTCGGAAGTTTGTTATTCAGATCGAAGTCCAGCTTTGCGCTATTCTTCGACTCTGCGGTTGGTAATTTGGAATTGCAGAATGATTAATCACATATTTTCATAAAGAAATTGTACGAAGAATATTAAGTCTGGTCCACCGGAGGTTTCCTGTAAGGTAAATTTCGAATTGAACATTCGAACTTCGAATCGAATTTCGTAACCAACTTTCCAATTCCAAATTTGGGAAGGTATTAATTTGAAACTTGGCAAACAATAATAATTAATATACAACAGGATTGGAAAGCCTAACCAGGAATGTGACATACACATGACAATTCCACGAACTGTTATTTGAGCCTTCAGTGCTGTTAAAGCTTAACGAAAGTACGTGTTTACATGAAGCGGATTGACAGTCCAATCAGATCGATTCATGCTTATTGCACATGCTTACATGGAGAATCCAATTTGCTTGGAACATTGTTTTCGGTTTTGGAACACTCTTTTCTGTGCTTCCCTCAATGTCTGCCATTTAGCACGACACGCAAGTCATTTTCAAGTCAAACCTGAAATGGCATTTCCTGGCTTTTGGAGGAAGATTTTACAGACTCTAAAGGTTAAAAAACGTCATATAAAATACTCAAAACACGCAAACGTCACATAGATACTCAAAATGCATACACTCAGTAGATTGAATACACTGTTTACAGTCTATTTCCTGACACAATTCATATTGCATCAGTTTTGTAGTTACATGTGTGTTGTTTAATATCAAAAGGGGGGGAGGGGGGAGCCGCTTCATGTAAACACTGAATCCGCATTCGCTGAATCCGCTACATGCCAAAGCAGGGCCAAAGACAGTATCTCGTTGAATTATGTTGTTTTATTTTTGTAACTGTGCTACTGATGTATGTAAAGTACAATCACAAATATATATACTGCATGCTACAGTAATTGAATTTGTATATTTTCCTGTTCTTCCAAGTATCTTTCCCATAACACAGACGTTTTAAGTAATTTACATAATTTGGTAAACAGCTGAAATTATTTCCAAGTATTCTTAAGAAATATTGGAAACCCGAAGCGTGATGGCGTGAAATAAGATTCTTTGCAAAGAAAGTATAATCTTCACTATACTGTATTGTATTGTCAGTATTCTCTGTATATTTATATAAATATGATAATTTTACACATGTAAACTTCTGGACTGTTGTGTATAGTTGGCATCGAGTTTGACAAATGTACAGTATATGACGTACAATACAGCGACTAGAATGACAGGAGACATATTTCCAAGGTGTGCTGTAGCACAGATTTCGTACTACGAAATTAATTTCTGTTGAAATCAGTGTACAATATACAGAACAAAATATTTAACGCAAAGTATACGAAGTTAAGACTGTGTGTAAGGAAAATAATCACGTCTCTAAAAACTTGTGGAACTTATACGCTAATACAAACCACCAGACTTTTTAACTCGAAGCCAGATTTTCTAGGTCATGCACATAACCCCAAACCCTAGACGCAAGTAAATTTACTGTCTTGCCTATACATGTGGCACGAGTGGCGGGGTATCATCTAGTTGAGCCCGGTACAGTAGCTTTACCACTACGAGAACATAATAGAGTTCACTTACTTCAGGTTACTCAGTAGAAAATAACGACGGCTTTTCAAAGTGAAAGAATCCTTCCTGTTCTCGACAACAAAATGTAGAAAAGTGATGCAACTCGATATTTTAGATATTATTTGATTAATTTTGAAGAGGTTATACCGTTCCAGCATACCTATTTCCAATTGGCTACTAAACCAACGGATTACTGGAAGAACCGGTTTATACCTGCAGCAATTAAATTCCCTGAAGGAAGGCCAAGAAACTTGGAAATATCCTTTTATTGTAAACATCATTAAGTCAAGTTGAACTGAACCCGTGCGATAGCCGTGAGATTAAATATATATGACTGAAACGAAAGCCAAAGCCGAGAAGCATTGTACCCCTTAATAACACGTGTTAATAACACGTTTTAACCAATGGTTTTAAGCAATGTAAAACATATTTATAGAAATATTAAGCACTCCAGTGAAATATTTAAAAGTTTCTAAACAACAGTAGATCAATTATTAAGCTCGTTTATAGATTAAGCTAAAAGAAATATATTGTGTCATATATGCAGGCCATGGATACCATCAGTTTAACTTGAGAAAAAATCAAAGCAAAGATCGACAAGCCATGTATTATTAATCATCGACTGGTCGAGGCAGCGTCTTATAGTGTTGTACATGTAGCTACAAGGGCAGATACTTGCAGTAACATGTCAGTCTGAAAAGCGAGTTTTCTTTTCTTTTAGCTAGAACTTGAGAACTCTACATGTAATGTCTAACTATGTCTTACCAAAGATGAAAGAATCTTTTCTACTTTTGGATAAATAACGTACACGGTAGCGACTTCTTTCTTCTCAGTTGACGAGAACTTATGAATCTGGCGAGAACAATCGCACGATGACCTCGCCTTAATAACATGCGCTGAATCGCCCACAAGTGTTGAATAGAATTACCCCAAAACAGGAATTAACCAGTTTACAAACATAAACTAAATCACTTTTGTCTACTCAACTCGAGTTTCTGAAGGGTGAGGATTCCGAAACCCAATTCCCAACGCAATTAGCCAACAAATCCCATTCATAAACAAAAAAACATTCATATTCGCGTGTTCTTATTAATTGAAGTTTCCCCAGTTGTATACTTTAATCTATAGGGCGGAAATAGAACAGGGTTATAGAGGGTACTTTAAAGTCTTATGCATTTTACTCTATATAGATGATTTGGCTCGTCGCATGGTAAATCCACCGACGGTGAAGGGTTAAGGATTCTCTCACATAATCAAGTTCAAGGCCTACTTTGGAAATATGGTAACAATTTTTGGGAGTTTATATGACCATACTTAGTTGACAGCTGATTAATATTTTAATAAGGTTGATATCGTTCCAGAATACTTTTACTTCAACTGACCAATGAAATCTGATTTATAGGAGAAACAGGTCAAGCGAGTTCTGACCACACCTTAATGATGATAACAAAATAGTTCTCGTTTTAGTATTCAGTTATTCCTCCTAACTGCAAGGAAGAGTGAACTGTGCACCCTTTGACCTTACAATATGTGAGTATGTTTTTATTTTTTCTACTACCTTAAATAATCTTAATCCTTATGTTTTAGTTTCTGTACTCTGTGTTAGGAATTGGTACGGAAACAAGTCGTTAGGCTTTCTGCCTTTTATTTCGTTTTACAATACAAACTAAAGAACAGCTAGACCCCACTCGTGCATGTAGTTCCTTATTTAGAATTTTGACATGTCTGTTTTACAATGAACAGGTTGGTTCTCAATGTTAGGAACTTAAATGTTGAATCCTAGAGTGAGATGTACGACAAGAAAGTACAAACACAAATGATCAATAATAATCCGGTTTAATCTTGAGGGAATTAACGTTTACTTGGAAAACCAAGCATAGTTGGAAAACCATTCCCAGAGTAATTTATATACATAAATTAATTACTACGAAAATGGGAAGGCCATTTCGACGTTATTCATTATATCCGATAGGAAACCCCGAAAATAAGCCCGCTTAAATATTACTAGTCTGGTTTCGTGAATCCTGAACGTTTATCTCCCACCTGGATAGTATAAACTGTTAAGCCATAGTTGAAGCTTAAAATTAATTTTATAGCCGTTTCAGGAATGTTTCGTATAGTGAATCAATACATCTATTCTACAAGATGGCGATACCAATTGCAGTATTAATATACGATCGTAATATACTGCTTTGTTGCATCTTTGGGGGAAGTTAAAGAAGTTTACATGAACCGAGCTAGCCTAGCCCGATTAACTGGGCTAACTCGTTTCATTATAGGATCGTACTGTGGTTTTAAAACTTGCATAAACTAAATTTCCAAAGCAGAATTGGTTTGTCTTGGGCCCTGTTTACATGGAGCGGATAGTGTTCAAGTCAAATCTCCCATGTTGTTTCACCTTGTTGTGTTTACATGAAGAAGATAGTGAAAGTTTTCGATCTGATCGAAACGAATGGCTGAAGTCAATCAATCCATGCATGCAGTGGAGTGGTTGACTTGCGATTCAAGCATGGATCGACTTGAATGTCTCCAATATGATTCATCTACTGAACAGAGTGAAGTTGGTGCGTGTCGTGCTAAATGGCAGACATTGAGGGAAACACAGACAATGGTGTTCCAAGACCGAAAACAATGTTCCAAGCAGATCGGATTCTCCATGTAAACATGTGCTTGGATTTACTTCACTCGCGTTTTTCGATCCGATTGGACTGTCAAATAATCCGCTTCATGTAAACAGGGCCTTGATTCAAATCTCTTGCAGCTGAGCCTGAGGAAAGAATTTCGTGACATGAACTAGCCCAGTTATTAATAGTCGGACTATCGACTCGCAGGCAGGCTGTAAATATGTTCTACAATCTAGTATTTGAAACGAAATAACAAAGAAGTGCGGGATCTTGTATAAGCATATATATATATTCATAGTGGGTATATTACTGTATTGTCTGACAACTTTGAACATCGTATGAACCGTATTTTAGTTCTCGTCCATTTCACGACTTGGCCGCGTTTCGTATTAGGTAATCCACCGATGTGAAGATCATATACCATCCTGCATTGCTTGAGACGACGAGCAATAGTTCCCCAGTGTATGGCATCAAAATTAGATTTTAAACTGCACCATACACATGAACGATTATATATACGAGAGATTTTATTTTGCATGCGATGAAAATCGTGCATGGCTGCTCTTCTTGCGGCAAGGTTTATATGTCACTTTTATATATTGCATACAATGAAAGTCGCATCGGTCAAATCCGTTTGCTTTTCTGGCAAGTAATTGCACTTTGAGGGCACTCCGAGCACACAGGCCCGGGCGTCGTCGGCTATTCACGAGCATTACTTCTTTGTATATTATATATTTTGTAAATAAACTGACAGTGAAACTTTTAAGCAACTCGTAAAGTTGATCGACTCTACCGTCGAAAAACCTTTTTGCCGATCTTAAGGTAAGTTATATATAATAGTTCCCATTATTTTTCTATATGCTACCTGTTAAGTTTCGGTTCCACACAATGAATGTCCCTTCGACATAGCATAGATTTAAGGCGGTTTTCCACTAGGCGACATTTGTCGACCGATCGGCATTTTTCTTTTGTCTTGGCTAATTAAGAGAGCTTACGAGACAAAAGAAAATGTGTCTTCGCGCGACATTTTTCGCCTAGTGGAAAACCGCCTTTACGCGCAATTATTACGCGAGAAAATAATTTTCAAAATCTGCTATAAAAGTACCAACTAAAGACATAGAAGCTATCTCGGTGTCGCAGCTGAAAATACGATAATATGATAATGAAAATATGATACGAAAATATGATAATGAAACGACCAATTAGGGACTTGGCTGAAAACATATAAGGATACAGATGACGTCTGCAGTCTTCATGTTTGTCTGAGTTTATATTGACAGTCCGATCGAATCGAAAAACGTGAGTGAAGTCAATCCGGGCACATGTTTACATGGAGAATCCGATCTGTTTTTGCTTTTTGTAAGCGATTTTTCAACACTATTTTCTGGGCTCTCCTCAATGTCCGCCATGTTTACAACACGCACTAACTTCACTCATGCGTATCAAGTCATTTTCAAGTCGAACCGTGTTTAGATGAATCAGATTGGAGACACGCAAGCCGATCCTTGCTTGAATCTCAAGTCAATCCACTCTTCTGCGTGGATTGACTCGTCTATTAGATCAAAAACTTTTAATCTTCTTCATGTAAACACAACAAGGAGAAACAACATGCAAGATTTAACTTGAACACTCAATCGGCTTCATGTAAACGGGGCCTTATTTTTGGCTTATCTGAATTTCGGTGTATAAATTAGAACTGTTTGCTTCGCTATTACAAGTAAAAATGGCGACGTTTGTTTGGGCTCCTGTCTAATTTTACCTTAGACGTTTGCCAAGAAACGATGAGTGCCACTGCTTGAGTGCTTGACTAGTATAAAACTTCTAAGAATTTCCAATACAGGGAATTGGGCGAAGGCGAGTCACATGAACTCTTTGATTTTGGAAATTCCTGTTTTTCCCGGAACAGATTCTGCCTCGTACCCTCATACGAGGTGGATTTGGGACTGATTTCGAGAAATTTCCTTCTCGTGTTTCGGGAACCGGTTCTCATCCTCGTTCCCAGGGCTTAGACAGTTGACTTTGTAAATTAAATATTTGCAATGAAAATATACCGTTTTAAGTATTCTCATAGCTACGGCCCAGCTAGGAAATTTTCTTTTTGAACTTTTACACCCGTTTTCAAAATTACGCGACCAGGCCGGAAATATTGCAGTCGACATGTGAGTTTGTATTCATTGTATTCATTTGTATACATTTCATTGTATTCTGATCAGTTCGTATTTGAAAGGAAATTTTACGTTAAAAAAGAAAACATTGGTGCATGGGGGGGGGGGCATTTAATTGGGGAAAGGGGTCCACAAGAGCGGGAGGTGAGCGGCAGAAGTGGAATTCAGTGAAGCACTGGTTTCCTGGTTTCCTAAGAAGATTGTGGGACATTCGAAGAACATTCGTATGTACTGTTCGTGTACAAGACACTGAAATTCTTTAAAAAAAATATACTGTGAATGAATGACTTTTCAGAAAGCATTGAGACATAGGCACACGGGTATGTGTCTTTGTGGACAAAATATTTCCCTACTGAAGCGAAGAATGCTCGACTTTTGTTATAATAAATATTGCACATGGGCACACAGGGGTTTATGATGTATGTAAAGTACAATCACAAATATATATACTGCATGCTACAGTAATTGAATTTGTATATTTTCCTGTTCTTCCAAGTATCTTTCCCCATAACACAGACGTTTTAAGTAATTTACATAATTTGGTAAACAGCTGAAATTATTTCCAAGTATTCTTAAGAAATATTGGAAACCCGAAGCGTGATGGCGTGTATAATCTTCACTATACTATATTGTATTGTCAGTATTCTCTGTATATTTATATAAATATGATAATTTTACACATGTAAACTTCTGGACTGTTGTGTTAGTTGACATTGAGTTTGACAAATGTATATACAGTATATGACGTACACTACAGTGACTAGAATGACAGGAGACATATTTCCAAGGTGTGCTGTAGCACAGATTTCGTACTACGAAATTAATTTCTGTTGAAATCAGTGTACAATATATAGACCAAAATATTTAACGCAAAGTATACGAAGTTAACACTGTGTGATAAGGAAAATAATCACGTCTCTAAAAACTTGTGGAACTTATACGCTAATACAAACCACCAGACTTTTTAACTCGAAGCTAGATTTTCTAGGTCATGCACATAACCCCAACAAGACCTCTAACCCTAGACGCAAGTAAATTTACTGTCTTGTCTATACATGTGGCACGAGTGGCGGGGTATCCTCTAAGTTGAGCCCGGTACAGTAGCTTTTGTACCACTACGAGAACATAATAGAGTTCACTTACTTCAGGTTACTCAGTAGAAAATAACGACGGCTTTTCAAAGTGAAAGAATCCTTGTAGTTCTCGACAACAAAATGTAGAAAAGTAAAACAACTCGATATTTTTAGATATTATTTGATTAATTTTGAAGAGGTTTTACCGTTCCAGCATACCTATTTCCAATTGGCTACTAAACCAACGGATTACTAGAAGAACCGGTTTTCCTGGTAAACATCATTAAGTCAAGTTGAACTGAACCCGTGCGATAGCCGTGAGATTAAATATATATGACTGAAACGAAAGCCGAGAAGCATTGTACCCCTTATTAACACGTTTTAACCAATGGTTTTAAGCAATGTAAAAAATATTTAGAGAAATATTAAGCACTCCAGTGAAATATTTAAAAGTTTCTAATAATTGATTATTAAGCTCGTTTATAGATTAAGCTAAGAGAAATATATTGTGTCATATGCAGGCCATGGATACCATCAGTTCAACTTGGAAAAAAATCAAAGCAAAGATCGACAAGCCATGTATTATTAATCATCGACCGGTCGAGGCAGCGTCTTGTAGTGTTGTACATGTAGCTACAAACCTAAACTAAATCACTTTTGTCTACTCTACTCAACTCGAGTTTCTGAAGGGTGAGGATTCCGAAACCCAATTCCCAACGCAATTAGCCAACAAATCCCATTCATAAACAAAAAAAACATTCATATTCGCGTGTTCTTATTAATTGAAGTTACCCCATGCAGTCGCATACTTTAATCTAGTATATATAGGGCGGAAATAGAAGAGGGTTATAGTATATAGATGATTTGACTCGTCGCATGGTAAATCCACCGACGGTGAAGGGTTAAAGATTCTCTCACATAATCAAGTTCAAGGCCTACTTTGGAACGTGGTAACAATTTTTTGGAGTTTATATGACGATACTTAGTTGACAGCTGATTAATATTTTAATAAGGTTGATATCGTTCCAGAATACTTTTACTTCAACTGACCAATGAAATCTGATTTATAGGAGGAACAGGTCAAGCGAGTTCTGACCACACCTTAATGATGATAACAAAATAGTTCTCGTTTTATTATTCAGTTATTCCTCTTAACTGAGTTCTGACCACACCTTAATGATGATAACAAAATAGTTCTCGTTATAGTATTCAGTTATTCCTCTTAACTGCAAGGAAGGGTGAACTGTGCACTCCTTGGCCTTACAAATATGTAAGTATGTTTTTATTTTTCTACTACCTTAAATAATCTTAATCCTTAGGAATTGGTACGGAAACAAGTCGTTAGGCTTTCTGCCTTTTATTTCGTTTTACAATAGAAACTAAAGAACAGCTAGACCCCACTTAGACTGAAAGCCAGCCGCCGATCTCATCTCGTTCTCACTCGCTGAGAGAGGCGTCTGAATTCAATCATAGCCACTGGAAAGGGAGAGGGCTGTGAAACTCCGCTCTGAAACAATAGAACTTCCGGTTTGATGTTAAAAATTTCACGCCTGAGCGTCACGTGATCTTGAACCGTGTATTCTTTCATATGGCTTACATTAGATTATAACCTTGTTCTTCGTTAAACGGCACGATGTCGGTTATGGTGACTTCTAAAAATCCACAAGAAACATGATATTTACAAGTCCAAAGGAGTACCCTTGTATTTCGTTAACAAAATTCGGTAGGAATTCGGTTTTTGACGACCTACGAACTTAAGACAGCGACAGTGCTGTATAGTGTATACTGTAGTCCGTCATTTTTATGACAAATTTTATATTTTACATTGATTCTGCGTTAATTTTAGATATTAGTTTATTCAATAATATGATTGTGTGCACAAAGAAATCACCTCGAAAAGATCGGATTGGTTTTAACAGGACCGTGAGAGTTTTTAAGTCGCGCATTTCTCAAATAAGACGTAAACAAATATATATGGTGGTGCATCGTTGTGTAGATGATCGGCGTTCGGTTTCATGATGGACTTTATCGTGACATTAAAATGATCATCCCTTGAACATTACACAATCGTATCAAGCGCTAACTCATGCATGGCTCACTCAAATAATTCACACTCTGGCATTGGACGTGAGCAAATTAGCCGTAGCGCGAACTATTTTCTCCCCGCCGGACTAATTATTGTAAACAAACATTTATAAGATTCTCAGCTACAAAAATCTGGAAAAATATTCTCAGTGATTTAAAAACCCTTTCTGTTTCAATGTAAAAAAATATTAAGTCACCAAGGTTGATCTGAATTTCATTCTCGTATTATACAATGTCTATTTTCTTACTTCGACACGATCTTAATATTTCATCCTCTGCTGATCCCCAACTTATTAATATGTCAAGGCAGTGATTAAACTCGAAAGCTTTATACTTTAATTACACTCTCACATATGTATATTCTTTCATAAAATATTTTGTTTTATATTTAACTCTGATTTATTTATGTATCACTATGTAAACTTTGTATTTTTCATTGTAAGTATTAAAAATAGTGTGAAGAAATTGAAATTATCATAAATCGCCGCATGTCTACAAATTATTAATAAAAGAAAACCAAGGAACAACGCGCAGTCGAAAAGCATTTGTCGTCTCCGTGCCATTATTAAATCGGAGTTTTGCACTTTTGTTGTCAGATGGCAATGTTTCTTAATACTTTAGTTATTCTAATAAACTGATACGCATACGACAATTGCCAGTCCTCACCGTTGTTTATGAAACGCAACACACCAGACATTTAGTGCATTTAATATTCAATGAAGGCAACTCAACTTACGACATATAATTTAGCACAACCGATTCATATTAAGACAAAAGCGAATTTTAATTTTAGTTGTACTGTTGGCAAAACAGTATTGTATAATTATTTTACCTCGGCTCTCACCGTGTTCGGTCCGACCATTGATCGTTTATTCGAATTTACTGCACTTTATTAAATATTCTTTGCAAAGGGAGTTTTCATGAGGGACCATCTATGCATATAATGTCCAAATGAAGTGGAATTTATATCGAAACCATCACGGAAGAACTTCGTTGTAGCACTTGTAGGTACGCGCCTCGCTGCTCTAATGTAAAATCTTGCTTTTTAGTGCTCAATCATGCAGGTTCAACGTCACGTGATCTTGAATTTGGCGAACAATAACATAAATCTCAGTCACGCCCACTTTCACAGCCCTCTCCCTTTCCAGTGGCTATGGGAAAACCAAGCATAGTTGGAAAACCATTCCCAGAGTAATTTATATACATAAATTAATTACTACGAAAATGGGAAGGCCAATTCGACGTTATTCATTATATCCGATAGGAAACCCCGAAAATAAGCCCGCTTAAATATTACTAGTCCAGGACTGATTTCGTGAATCCTGAACGTTTACCATAGTTAAAGCTTAAAATGAATTTTATAGCCGTTTCAGGAATGTTTCGTATAGTGAATCAATACATCTATTCTACAGGATGGCGATACCAATTGCAGTATTAATATACGATCGTAATATACTGCTTTGTAGCATCTTTGGGGGAAGTTAAAGAAGTTTACATGAACCGAGCTAGCCTAGCCCAATTAACTGGCTAACTCGTTTCATTATAGGATCGTGCTGTGGTTTTAAAACTAAATTTCCAAAGCAGAATTGGTTTGTCTTAGGCCCTGTTTACATGGAGCGGATAGTGTTCAAGTCAAATCTCCCATGTTGTTTCACCTTGTTGTGTTTACATGAAGAAGATAGTGAAAGTTTTCGATCTGATCGAAACGAATGGCTGAAGTCAATCCATGCATGCAGTGGAGTGGTTGACTTGCGATTCAAGCAAGGATCGACTTGAATGTCACCAATATGATTCATCTAAACAGAGTGAAGTTGGTGCGTGTCGTGCTAAATGGCAGACATTGAGGGAAACACGGACAATGGTGTTCCAAGACCGAAAACAATGTTCCAAGCAGATCGGATTCTCCATGTAAACATGTTCTTGGATTTACTTCACTCGCGTTTTTCGATCCGATTGGACTGTCAAATAATCCGCTTCATGTAAACAGGGTCTTGATTCAATGAATTTTTTTTCGGTACCCATATTGCTGAAGAATTTTTTTTTCCCAGGACGCAACTATGTGTGAAATGTTTTTCACCATTTTAGCTTCGGCAAGATCTGGGTTTTTTTAACATTTTAGTTAAGCAATTCTTCAGAGCTTTTATTAAATAGGCCCTGTTTATACGTTGCATTTAAATGTGCAAGTCTGGCAGACGAAAGTAACGTGTGTCGTAATTTTATACGATGATAGTATATATTTTCGCCGAAGCTCGAAATTATACATTGGAATAGTTTTTATGCATTTACTGGAAATTCCATGCATCTGAAAAGCGACACATGTATCAGACACTGGTTACAGATGTTTTATTTGTGTGGGGCACATGGATAAAACATCTGATCTGGACGCATTTAATTCATTTTAGAAATCATAAAGGAGAGTATAGTTCTGAACAGTGCCATATCCAGAGATTATTTGGGCAAACAGGTCAGCGCTGAAGGCGCGAGAACCCTCTAGGCGGAAAATTTTAAAATTTATAGTCTCGGAAATACCATTTCCTGCATTCTGAGATGCAATTTTTAACACTCTGAGGGGTGATTTTTAAATTCTTGTAGAGTTTTGGAAAAAACCCTCAGATTGTCGCCATAGTTTATATATTTTGGGCACCTCGGTTTGGGCGCCCAAACTGGTGTACCGGCGTCTCGAACCCCCTCGATACGGCCTTGCTGAACAACTGCACTGAGCCAAAACAAACTTACTGTAACTACTAAAAAAATATAAGATAAATTTAATAGATATACATTTAAACAAAATAACAGTTATTATAATACAGTTTATCGTTTAAGATAGGATCAGATTTTTTTCTCTTTGTGATTCAATGCATGCTTTTTACCCCATCCGAAACCACCTTGCAGGATTTTTTTTTCTGAAATCACCCCCCCCCCCCCTCGAGAGTCAAATGGTCGGGCCCCTAATAAGACTGCTTCGCAGCAGAATCGTGTATTATAACTATGGACACAATTTACTGTTCACATGTAATAAGATCATGAGTTTTCTTTGTGTTTTCCTTATGAAATATTAACGAGATATCTTTTTTCCAAATTTTTTTCAGTTACCCCAAGAATGGATAACCCGAATGAGGTAATGAGTTAAAAATTTTAAGCGCACAAGTACTGTGAGTTAGTGAGTAGCTCTGCTACTTAAGTCGTTCGAGGGGCTATTCCTGTAGAGATTTCAGAACAATGGCCTTGCTTACAATTCCCGACTGTCCTGCTCGTGTCTCAGCTTAGTGTACGGATGCTTATTCGGACTTGGGTTAGATTTGCGGTTGGGACAGATTTTCATATTAGTATAGGGGTAATAGCATAGTTTCGAGTGCACTTTGGAAAAAACATGCACGAGTGAGTTTTTCAAAGACTATCAAAATGGCACGAGTCTACGTTTAATGCTATTTGAAGTCTTTGAAAAACTCACGAGGGCATGTTTTTCCAAACTGCACGAAAAACCATGCTATTACTTATTAATAATATACATGAAAAAATGCCCAAGTCAACTGTACTTACGTTTACTGATTTACGTACAGTTCCCTTTCGGTAGTGTCCAATCCTCGTATATTTGGTTGTTTAAAAACGCTTTGCTTCCGTTCTACCACTACTCGAGAGAGTTTACTAAAAGCACTAAGAATCTTCTAGTTTTCTTGCAGGTACTTTACTTGACAGCAATAAGGAATAATAATTAGCTTCATGTTCTTCTCCGTTTCAAATCTTGGCGGCCATATTTGTTTATGCCATCCGTCAAAATCCGTTGTAGAACGTGATTGGTTCTTTTCAGTTTTTATTGTTTTTGATTGGCTTATTCGCTTCAAACATTTGCACTGTATTTCCTTTTTTCTGCACTGTATTTCCTTAAAACTGCACTGCTCTTAGCCAATCAAAATTGAGAAATTTTTTCATGTATGATTATTATCCTATAAAACATTACTCGAGTTTCTACTCGAGTTTGTTTTGTTCATATACTTTTAACTAAAATAAATTTATCCAACTTTAAATATTAACTTGTGGCTCAGTATAAAATTGTTTTTATCTATTTTAGTATTTTGTACTGACAGGAGATAATTTAACTCCTGAGGACATTTCTCGTCTTGGCTGCATAGCACCAGCCGACAAAGTTGTCCGGATAAAGGTAGGTAGAAATAACAAATATATATTATTCAGATAATAAACAATTATTGGATGGGGCTGAGTATAAGCCGAATCCTGACGCGATTCATCTTCTTCAATGCTCCAAAAATTTCCCAGGAAAATTTACAAAATCTTTTGAAATGTAGTTTCTATTTTTTACTGTATAAACCAGATTCCATTTTGCCGTTGTCTGTTCAGTTAAAGACGCACAGAGGACGTCACAACGTGGTAACCACGTTGTAACGTCATCTGTGCATCTATAACTGAACAGACATGAGACAACGGGAAAATGGAATCTATCTGTTAAATATAAATTGGATACTGTACTATGTTCTGGTGCCTATAGCAAATAATTGTCATTTACTCGTTAAAATATAAACTCTAATCTAAAATATTATACGTCCACCAAACGTCTGTTCATTACATCAAGCTCGCAAACGTACGACATGCACTAACAACTTATCATATCACTTTAACTACATCTCGTATGCAAACACTACCACTTAGGAGCACAATATGACTATGTGAATTTGCAACCGTATAGCTCTCCATCTGAGCCTGATCAGTGGCTCAATGGTTAGAGCGTCTATAACCGGTCATTAGAAGGTTGCAGGTTGGAACCCTGTCTGGGACTCAGAAATCCCTTCTGAGTAATTGAGCTTAATTGACGAACGTCCACCAAACGTCTGTTACACGAAGCTTGCAAACGTACCACATGCACTACATGTATACATACAACTTATGATATCAAAATATAAACTGTTGATCTTTTCACTCCAAGGTAGCTGACGAGGCTTGGCAAAAGGTTGCCCGATCAAAATCGTTCCTGGAGGAAGAGGCTAAAAAAGGAGGTAATGAAATTTGATTGATTGTTAAACAAAAATTGAAAACTCGAGAAAACTAACTCTATAAGATATATTATTTAAGTACTGTGATTCCCGTACTACTATATATACTAATATTTATCAATGCCGAATCTTTATTTATCAGACGGATACAAATTTATTTTTTTTAATTTTCAAAACTTATTGGCTATATATGATATTTCTTTACTAAGTGGAAAAGTATCGTATTGGCTTTCCGATTGGTTATACGGTATTTTTTTTGCTAGTGAAAAATATCGTATATATGAACGTTCTCATAGCGGTTTCTGTCTTGACTTTCATTGGTCAGCAGTTTTTTGTCTTAATGTCGTCTGCAGCAACTGTTTGTAAAATATGGAGTTACATATAGATGTATATATGTATAACTATAGATCAATATAGCAGTAAATATAGCCAGAGTACTATGACCGGAATTGAAACTGTTCATTTATTGTTCTCAAACTCATTAATAATTCATGCCTTATCGTAGCCAATCCATGAACGTATACCACATCACATGCATGAGTTTTGATACCCAATGAAAACCTGTAGCAAACTTCCTAGTGAACTGGATCGCATTTCTTAATCTGCGTGTTGAAATCAATGAAGAAAACACCGCAAATCGCGATGCGAATACTCGTTTGAGAAGCAAGATCCGAGGGGCAAAGCACTCCAAAAATCCCGTACACTTCGACGAAAAGTCCGCGAAAAGTCCAGCGGAATTTCTAAAATCCCCAAATCCCAAAAAATTCTTGAAAATCCGGCATGAAAATCCTTGAAAATCCATGAAAATCCATAAAATCCGACTCAATTGATCAAAATCCCCACAAAATCCGAAGAAATCTGCACTTTCTCCTACGAATTCCTTTTTTTTTTATTTTTAACTTTTAATTTAACTTTTTGTATTTTCATCATTAACTTATCGTTAATAAGTTTCACAAAAAGTCTGGAAAAGTCCGCAAAAAAATTCACAAAAGTCCGAAAGTCCGATGAGAAAATCCAAGGACTTTTGGAAGTCCGAAAGTCTCGTACACTTTTTTTGGAATGTTTTGCCCCTAGGCAAGATCAACCACTCGTTTATCGTGCTTCATCAGGGGACTCGGAAACAATAAAAACCTCGGGGCTACGCCCTCAGTTTTCATTTGTTTTCTCGTGTTTGGAACCCCTGGTGACGCAACTCGTGTTTGATCTATTACTTCTTGTTGCAGAAAAACCTAACTGAAGAAAAGTATAAACTGGATAGACACTTAACACATGCATGCTAAGTTTGTGTAATATAATTGAAGTACATTATTTAACAATAGAAATATAGCACAGCAGTCTTTCTGTTCTTTTGCTGTAGTTATTTATGGAGTGAACACTGGATTTGGTTCAAACTGTGATAAGATCATTCCTGAAGAAGAATTATCGTAAGTTATTCCACAGTCCTTTTGTTTGAATTACTTGGGAGTTGAGAAATGTCCTGCTTTGTATGTGCAAGGCGCGTGAAAGAACTAGGGAAGTTGTGCCAATTTTGTACGAAGATAGAAAGGTAGCACCAAATATCTTATTTTATTATATGGAGAAGATTATTTTACTAGCAACTAAAACACTCGTAGAATCGATATTTCACTACATCCGGGAACCGGGTGACGTGTTTCTCGTATGTAACGCTCGCGAGTGACATATCGACAAGTCAAAATTTACACCTTTTGTCCCTTTTGCCGTAAGTTTCGAATCGAGTAAATTTGAGCCAGTAACTTCTCTTAATTCAGTTTTTCACATAAAATGACGTATTCGAAGAAGTTGTTGTATTTTTCATTTGTATTTTCTAAAAGTTTAGGTCAAGCGGTTGTAGTTTTTGCATTACTTAAAATTCAGTTTATCAACATCACTTCCACGCATCATTTCATTGTCCACATCTGAATAAATAGAACATTACACGGTTGCTCAAAGATATGGATCATTTTATGTTCTCGTGGCAAGAGCAATTGTCCTTGCCACTCGCACATAAAATCCATATCTTCGTCCATCGTTCTCGCACCTGCGCCTGGCATCAGCCGTTAAGGTCGTATACTATCTACCGTATATATAAGGTCGTATACTATTTACCCCAAATACGATTTTATCAGCAAACTGTTTAATTTGTATGATGTGTACTATACCATTCGTTTTTGACTGAAAAACCACTCGATGGTCTACTACATGTAAATTATAAACTGATTTTAATTGCTTCTTGCAGGAAATTTCACTCGTAATTTCTTTTCCATCGTTTTCAGTGTCATAACACCGCAGTTAATCCAAACTACATTTAATATATAATTGTTGATATCAATATATTTTTTTTAATTATAGAGCTTTGCAAGAGAATCTCATTCGATCACATTCATCAGGTGAGCAGAAATGGACGTGAGACGTGTAGTTATATACGGGGTCTATTATAGTTTGGGGATTAGGCGGTTTTAGCCATTATTTTAGGACGGATGTCGATCATCAGTATCCAGTTTTTTGGGCGGTTTGCGGTTAACAGAGAACCGTTCGATTGCGGGAAATTTTGAAATGTCCTCGTCGGATGCGGTTATCTTTTAGAATGTAGAGCGCTTTTCAGAAAATTGGCAATAATTTCTAAAAAACGTTACGTTCTAAAATCTTAAGTGAAATGAAAAAGTGGTTCCGGTTAAAATTGGCAAAATAGAATGGATTCAGGAAATTAAGACCCCAGTATAATAGACCCCCCTATATATTCTTGAAACCGGGAGATTGGATATAGATTCCCCAACTATCACAAGAAGTTGACAGCGTCCATTAAGGTGCATCCTAGCCTTGACGATGTTCAAGGATAAAATTAATTTCAACGATAGAGTACAAAATAATGATTTTGTCGTGGTGACAAACTTTAAATTGCTTTGAATAACGCATTTACCATGGTGAATGGCGATTTTGGAAAGTTGTTTTAGAAGAACTGTCGGAAACCTAGCAGACTCGCTAGGTAAAAAACAGCAGTGGAAATCGAAAAACGCCGAAAATATTTTGCTCTGAATCTGATGGGTTTTCAGCAATTCTATAACAGCATGGTAAGTAAATGCGTTTTTCAATGTACTGGAAAATCGTGAGTTTTTTGTCGTCACTATACATTGCTCCGATGGATATCATTCTAAATATATTGTTTAGAAAAGATGTCGATCTTCTATATCTTATAATATCTAGAAATTGGACAAATATTACAATTATGGCAGATAGGAATTGTGATCCGCGATTACTAGCGCTGGATTATAACTGAACGCGTCACGGATTCTTGGTAAATTGCTATATTTGTTTCTAATATAGGCGTTGGTGATCCAATTCCACACAGTGACGTTAGAAAGATGCTTGCTATGAGAATTAATTCGATCATAAAAGGCTACAGGTACTGACTTTTCTTTCAATTTGTTCAATTGTTCCTCAACTCTTTCCTGTCCGAATTGGTCTTTAGTATTTTATTCTGGCTAAGGCCAGACGATTTTATTCATCTCTGGGGAAGCCCTCGGACAGGAATGAGTTATAAACTATCTCTTTAACGTAATACACTGTGTATTTATTGGTAACGATTGCCGTGATAGTGATTTATCTATTTACTTTGAAGAAAATTTTCTATTTATTATTAAATCGTGTATATGCAACGTTTAAGATATACAAGATGGATGCCTTGTGCCTAAATGAGAAATCCACTATATGCACCGATTAGCTCTCAGAATGAAACAGGGCTTCTGTTGCCTCCTATTCAAGCAAGTTATGCTGGGCAGTTCTCGTATTGGGTATATAAATATACTAATTTTTCCTATATATTAATATAGTGGTGTGTCCAGGGATACCATTGAGAAAATGGTCAGTGCGTTTAACGGTAAGTTACGTGTACTAATACTGTGAATGTCATACTTTATATTAGCCCCTCCCCCTCCTTCCGGAGGCGGTAAACACTTACGTGGGAGGCTAACTTTACATATATATGTGAAACGAGAAATTTTGTGAAATTAAAAAAAATTGTATACTAATACCAAGACATGAAGGAAATTAGTGATTAAATGTCCATTAAATGTTAATTAAAGTTGTATATAAATTTTATCACTAATTTGCACCGCTTAATTTTTCACCAAAATGACCAAACTAACGAATTGTGATGAAAGTTATAATGTGTGTGTATATGTATATGTATGTATGTATGTGTATATATGTATGTGTGTATATATATATATATATAGTTCAATCTACAGACACGGTGTTTCGCTGTACAACAGCTCATCAGTGTAGCTTGGAACAATCTGAATGAATTTCATCAAATTACTTATACACATGCGATCGTCGGTGACAACCGCATGTGGGACAGCATCGGTGAAATGCATTGAGATAGCGTGAAGTGCGCATTGGCCCAGAGTGCTCAAACTTCCACAAGGGTAGTGAGCGATGTATATGTATATGTATATGTATATATATATGTATATATGTATGTATATATATATATATATGTATGTATATATATATATATATATATATATATATATATATATATATATATATATATATATATATATATATATATATATATATATATATATATATATATATATATATATATATATATATATATATATATATATATATATATATATATATATATTTATTTATATATATATATATATTTGCTCTATCTATATGGTATTGAGCACTCTCTAACATTTCGTGAACCATAACTCACTTATATATATATATATATATATATATATATACAAACGAGCACGTGTGATTTTGTTCACGGAATGTTGGAAAGTGCTCAATACCATAAAGGTAGAGCGAATATAGTTTAAGTGGGCTTACCTCAAAATGTGAGTGTCGCAACTGTCAGTTTCATGCGGGACGATGACAGTTGCGACACTCGACATTTTGAGGTAAGCCCACTTAATTAAACTATATATATATATATATATATAAATATATATATTTTTGATGATTGTGTATTTTCTAATTTTTAATATGTTTTATTTGTAACGACAGTCTGTTGTTTGCCACTAATCCCGAAACAAGGAACTGTTGGAGCAAGTGGTGATCTAGCCCCATTAGCTCATATGGTGTTAGGTTTGATGGGTGAAGGTCGCATGTGGAGTCCAAAGACAGGTGTACGCGATGCTGCTGAAGTAAGTTTGTTTCTCTCAGTTTGTTTTACCAAGTATTAGGCGGTCGAGGTATTTGGCTCATGAATTATTAACGATTTGCGACATGGTTAAGGAGACTGTGTCGGGTAACCCATTGTTTGTAAGGGTTAGAGGACTAAGCTACAACGATATTTCGATTTGGTTCCTCTTACTAATAGCGCTGGTCAGGCAATTGACCGTACTGAAAAAGATGGCGTCTTGTACATTTAACCACAATCCTTTGCGCACATTAAGGATTCTTTCTTGCAGAATAATCAGATAGGTTTTTAAAGGGGTAAACTTTGGTAGGAATAAAGTTCTTGCCTATTTAATCCATTTTAGCAGCATGATAAACAATGTTCAGTTGTTATTTGAGCTGATTTGAGGTCGCAAAGCATTATGGTTAAATGTACCGCCGCCATCTTTTTCGGTATCGTGTGGGTAGGTCAATACGAAAATGGATGCGTACCCGTAGCGAATTCGTTAGGGCACCCCAATCTTTGTTGACAATAGCTCGTTCCCCTCTGTCTAATAACAGAAAGCCTTATTTGTTTGAGCTGTTTATTATCTTGTTCATGCATAGTTCTGATAGTTGTATTAATAACATATATATATAGCTCTTGATATATAGGTCTCATATATAAGTCTCGGGGGGGGGGGGGGGGGGGCTTATTCATTTTTTCTGACGTTGGCCATTTTTTAAAATTCCATCGTATATAGGTCTCATCCTTAATAACATTTATATATAGGTCTTGAAAGCAAACGAGTTACGTCCAGTTTCTCTTCAAATGAAAGAGGTATGTGTGTCCAATGTATACATGTATATAGGAGATGGTTGATTTTTGTTTCTTTTAGTTTCAGTTTTTTTAGTTCACTAAGCGTCAAACTATCAGAAAATGCAGTTCAAATTTTCCGAGCTCTCAACCCTCCTGTATGTCAAGAGGTCGAAAATTTGAACCCCATAATTTTCTGATAGTTTGACATCTAGTCAACTCGAAAAAGAAAAAAAAAATTAACTTAAGCATGCAAATCCTACGGGAGCTGTTTTCATGACACTTCATACCAGGCACGTAGCTACGGGGGGGCGAGGGGGGCGACCGCCCCCCCCAAATTATTTCTTGCCCCCCCAACCAGAGACTGCATGCCCAAAAAAATCCGCAGCGTGAGTGGATAAGTAATTGAAGTGTGAACGCTGTTGCGTACTTGCGTAACGTGAATAAGTGATGTTGTTATATCGAAAGCGTCTAATGGCGTTATGATTTAGTAGCGTAAACCCGGTGAACTCGATGTAAGTTAAAACGTGATAACTGGAACGCTAACGCGTAAACCAAAAGGTGAGGCAAAAAGTTCCAGGCCCCTACGCGGTTTGCAGGTACGAAGGCTCTAAAAAAGGTTTGAAAAAAATATTTATCAAATTATTTTGTCAGACTCAACGTGCATTTAATGGTTTCCCATTGTTGTGCAGTGCTGTTGTTGTTTTATTTACTATATAGCAGTCAAAAACTATACAGTAAATTAAGCTAGGATGGAAACAGCCAGATGAAAAGGTGAGAACAAGAGTGCAAACTTTCTTATGTAAAATACATTTTCGCCGTGCAAAGGTTCAAACATCATAAGAGCGAGAAAGCTATTCTTGTACGAGTCTAAAGACGTAGTGATACTTGATATTTCATAATATACATCTAATGTCATTTTCTTAGTATTCTGCTCCTTTAATTTTTTTAATTGTTAAACGGCCTCTGACAATTAACTAGATTGTTTATTTTTCACGTTTACTCAATGTTGTTTTCGGTACGAATGCGGAATGCTTTTTAAACAAAATGACACTTGAAACTGGTACTAATGGCATATTCTACACTACGTTTGTGTTGATGTTTTGTCATCCTCTTCGGAGTAACGAAACTCTAATATATGGTTTATATTATAACGAAAAGTTTGATTTAATTTCTTGACTGACAAACTTCGTGCACGTTTTGTAAAGACAATAATGACTTTTACTATATAGCAACAAATAAACAATTACTGCATGATTAGTTCGACAGCATAGCACAACCAATCAAAATTGAAAATACACGTTTAGCAAAGCGTGATAAAATGATGCAATAAAAGTGAATAAATATTAATTTTTCAAACCTTTTCGAGCCTTCGCGGTTCGCTCAAGACCGGTGGCCGTGTCAAAAAACATTTTGTATCCTGCAAATCGCACAGGGGCCTGGAAATTTGCCCCACTTTTTGCCCCACGAATGACTGGACTAATTAGCGTTCCTGAGAGAGTTCCAGTGCATAAACCATGTGACAGACTGGGGGGGGGGGGGTAGTGTGATTGCATCAGTTGTCCTGAGGGCTCAACTTTTGTACCTTTCCACTTGCCCCCCCAAAATAAAACTTGCCCTCCCAGATTTCTTAGTCTAGCTACGTGCCTGCTTCATACCACACTATTTCATCCATAGAGGTATCCCAATGACGAGTAAAATCGTCTGGCGTTATCCAGAGTAAAATACTAAAAGGGAATTCCCGATTCCGGGTTGAAAAGGTTAAAACATGAGCAGCAGTGTTTTTATTGTTAGATTTAAAACACGAGGCGATAGACGACACATTTGGCAAGTTCATTGGCGTCGTTGTCTATATAGACCTTATTCATAAATGGCCGACGATGTGAATTTCGCACAGGAAAACGAGTACAGAGGGGCTAATTTATATGCACATAAAAGAATATTAATTCCACGGCATTTATGAATATGGTTTATAAGCTGAGAAAATCAAAGCTAAAGTTTATGTAAATCCGAAGGATTTTTTTATCAGAAATAAAACCATGGACACGATACTGATTTCCTTTGTGTTTTCTTCATGAATTATTTATGATTTTTAATAATTTTTTTAGGGTTTAGCATGCATCAATGGTACTCAGTTTATTTGCGCCAAAGGAGTTGGAGGTTTGTCGTTTGGTTTATTATCAGAATCCTAGTAATTCACGTTTTCGCTCCACGGATATTATTGCAAATATCCTCGATCTATTATTTCATATATATAAAGTACCACATGCCGACTGCGTCTTTAAAAGTTATATACGTCCGATGCAACACGGACGCGAATATTGTGCAGGAACTAACTCGTGCATGCCGTGGTGCATCTAAAGATTCTTATTATATAAAATAGAGTGTTTTATTGATGTTTCCGCCACTATAATAAAATACCCTGCGAGCAGAGCCTTCTTTTCCTTATTTCTTCTCTGAGAGAGAGGAAGAAAAGTAGGCTCTGCTGTATTCGTGACTGGTTTCCATTGCGCATGCGTGTCAGTTGCTTGGATACAATCTCGAACCCAGTCCCAATCAGAGCAGAAAACCAAACGAGAACCGGTTAAACGGGTCTTAAACGGGTTACTTCGTCCTAAATCTTGGACGAAGCCAAACACGAATACAGCATGCAGAGCCTAGTTTTCTTCCTCTCTCTCAGCGAAGAAATAAGGAAAAGAAGGCTCTGCTCGCAGGGTACTAATAAAAACGATAATCTCGCATGTGTCGATTATCGTGAAACGCATTAGAGTTTTTACTGCTCTATTTTTGTGGGGAAATAGGACTATTTTTTTATATAATGAACAGAACAATACATGAATGCTTGGAAATATGAGATTTATTTCTCATGTTGACCAAGGTATCTCATTCGTTCGCTTTGCCCACTCGAAATAAATTTCATATTTCTGCACATGCATCCCCATGTATTATTCTCTACGTATTCGTCAAAAATCCTGGAGATATATAGGAATGATTTTAATTTTTAATTTTCTCTAATATTTTCAGCCTTGGTTCGCGCTAATTCCTTAGCTCGACAAGCGGATGTGGTCACTGCTTTGACAGTGGAATGTCTGAAAGGGACAAAGAAAGCGTTTGATCCACGTAAGTTCACATACGTAGTTTACTCAGTTAATATATACTTTTTGGCCATTAGTAATTAATTGTAAAATAATTAACATTTTGAAATTGTAATATAGATAACGTTTGTGGAAACATAGTCAATCGGCGAGATATGGTCTGGAAACTCAGCTAACGTTTTGGGATATCTTTGTTTTGTTCGCCTTTATGCATTTTTGTGCACGGTCACTGAACACATTGTATTTTAGTATAATGAACGAATTGTCCAATAGCAACGTTTCAGTTCAATTACTCAGCCGTGCTATTTAAATATTAATAAACCTAAAACAAAGGATGTGCACGGTGTAAGTACGTTTCAACATAAAATCCCAGCTCATTATAGGCGCTTTGAAGTTTGCCGAGTTTCCAGACCATATCTCGATTGACTATGGTGGAAACACCACGTAAAAATATTTATTTGCTAAGCTTTCGGCCTGTTGACTCAGGCCTTCATCAGAGCAAGGCTTCCGTCAGCGGCCTGAGTCGACAGGCCAAAAACTTAGCAAATAAATATTTTACGCATGGTGTTTCCACAAAAGTTATCTATATTACATTATCGCCATGAAAACCTTCAAATAATTAATTTTGAAATTGTCTTTATAAAAGCTGTTTCTGGAATTTGATTGGATGGGTTCGTTATATGCTTTTTTCCCCATTATTTAAAATAAAAATGATAGACTTTATGAAAAATATTGTGCTGTGTACAATATAATTTATCAACAATATTATGCTATAGGCCCTGTAGCTCATATACAGCCACATTACGAATCCAATATGTGCGGATTGTGTTATTTCTAACTTTGTATGTTTCTCCAAAATGCACGTTTCCAAGACCCAGGAATTCAAAACTCCTACACACACCCAGTATTCCACTCATTCCCCCCGTTTCTATAATTCTGGATCCCCGTACCTTTAACTGATAAACAATGTTGCCAACAATGTTGTTGCAGTGCTGCACCGTTGTTCACTTATTAGGGACCCCTTAAGCAAGCACAACGCAAACGTCATGACGACGACCCAAGTACAATGGTATTTTTCAACCAAAACAAAGCTTTGAATAATTCGCAGTCCCAAGAGTAACCCCAACACCGTCCTCGTTGCACATACAACGTCAACTGAAGCGTTTTCACGTTTTCAAGACAACGTTGTGGCAAGGAACAGCAAAAGCTGTTAGTTTACTTAGGCGTTAATCTATCATACGTCGTGTTGCGGAAGCTATGGCTGCTTTTTAAAGGTCTTACAAAATACATAAAGCATACAATACACGATGTCCTGATCCATGGTTTCTTTTAAATGCAGTAACTTATAATTGCCGTCGTCGTCGTAGCTTGCTTAAGGTCAAAAAAATAATTCAACTTGCAAAACAAAGGAGATGAATAATTTTTAGTTCCAAGAGAAATTTCAACACCGCGTTATCGTACTCTATACAACGCCACTTATAAGTGGCGTTGTATAGAGCGTTTTCACGCTCTATAGAGCGTTTTCACGTCTTCAGCACGATGTCATAATACCGAAAGATGAGAACAGTTCCTTACGATTCCCTTCAATACGGACACTACAGTCATTTTAACTCTACTGGGGGCGTCTTGGAAGTTATTAAACTAGCCTCAAATATCAAATATAATAGTCAGTTAACATGCAGTGACTTCTTTAAATATGGGCCGCCCATATTTTAACTATCACTTCAAGATTTCTTTATACTGATTGCAGGCATACACGAGGTGAAACCTCATAAAGGACAAGTGAAAGTTGCCAAAAGAATTTATAAACTTCTTGACCTAAAAGATGTTTCGGAAAGTGGTAAGAATTCTTATAATTTAATAAAGAGATATTCACGTAATAGCTTAAATTCGAAGCCAAAGTCGTCAGAATAAAGTATGCAGTAATAACATAGAATTATATTCACCAATTTATAGTATTCACAGCAGTAAAAATACTTCTGTTTCAATCAGATATGAAAGACGTTGAAAAGGTTCAAGATGCTTACTCTCTTCGTTGTTCTCCTCAGGTAGAAAAATTGGTGATTGTTGTACTATATTATGATAAAATTAGGCACGTCTCGGGTAGAGGCTGCACGCAGGCTGTTCCACACGTTACTGAACGTTGCAGTTGGTAAAAGCTCGACAAGTGACGACAAATTTTTGGTTGCGCTGATTGGCTCCGAGCGCGAAGATGCATGATTTGAGCATACTTCGAAGTCAGTCGTATATTCCCGTAAACAAACGGACTTGCGTTAATTTGTCTTAAATGTCAACATTTTGTGCATAAAATCTACACACCTTGTAAATATTTGTAGAATCGCATCCGTGGCTCAGAGGTGCATGCATGTGTTTAGGGCTTTCAAACTACTACAATAGGTTGTTTTTGAACAGAATACTAACATAATAATTTTCTAAGGGTTCCGGGGTTTTTTTATACACACTGTATATAAAGGCTAGTCCCACGAGACTACATCTCGCTACGTCTTTTGAAGCGATTTGAGGCGAGTTCTTCGTATCGAGCGAAGGAAAGTGGCGTACGTATAATTATACGAAAACCTCCGGAACAATTTACCGTAAAATCGACTCAACGAGGAATAAAACACGAAACAACTTTTCAAAATTTTCTAATCATTAAAAATATAATTTTCTCTAGGTTCATGGAATGGTTCAAGACACACTGGCTTTCGTAGAAAGTATTCTAAAGACAGAAATCAACAGTGTCAATGATAATCCAGTATCCTTACTATTTTTGTTCCAAGATTATATCAATTCTTTTCAGTACTAGCTATTTGCTGTCTTTTTGCCTTGAAATATCTTATCATAACTAATGTAGAGCATTTTCACACACAGCAAAATCAGTTATCTCCAAGTTTGTTGAACAAAATCACTTGAAACTGCAATTAAAACTCCTCGTGACACTGAAGATTTCATGTTGGGCAATCAATGGAAATGCTGTACCCTGGTTATGACGTCTGACGGTTATCTATTTACATATCAAACAAACTGAAATATAGCAAAAACGAAGAAAGATACGAAAAAGTTGTAAAATGTGTTTCAAATTCACATTAAATTTTTTCAAATTAGATTTTATTGCTGATCTTTAACAAATCTGTTTCGAAACTATGATAATGAAGTGATCTGACAAAATACGACATCCAAGAATTAACGGTAAACAAAATAGATAGATTTGTTCAACTGGTTAGGAGGGGAGGACTACGCGAACACTGCATGTAGACCAGAGTAGCAAATTATGGTATATACGTGTAACCGAGCCGAAAAATACAGATTGACCTTAAGTCAACTACAGATTGTTTTCGCTGATAGTGGAGATGTTCTTTCTGGTGGAAATTTCCATGGCGAGTATCCAGCTATGGTGAGTTTTTGAACCGATCGTTTCTAATGGATAAATATATTTTTATATATAACTATAATTTTTTCACTCTTTTTAAGGCTCTTGATTTCTTGGCCATTGCTGTGAACGAATTGGCCAACATAAGTGAAAGGCGAATTGATCGATTGGTGAATAAAGGTACAATCATTTCCAGAAAACATTGGTGTTTAATAGCGCAGTCTTCATAGGTGTATTGTAACGGCCAAATTAAAAATTTGCGCGTGGAGTCCACTACCCTCGTTCTACTAACCTACGTTCGAGCGGAAGTGCGGTACAAAAAGGTGAAATTGCAAGATTCGCGATGGGTCTATTATAAAAGCATTATTTATCAAATAAAAAGTGTCAGCTTAGCTCATATTTTGAGTTTCAAGATTTTAGTTTATGCTTTGTCTTGTAATTCTTCAAATTGTTGGCTGGATGTGACTTTTGAGTCTTTCGAAAAGTCACGTTTTGGGGCTCTACAAAATCTATACTTTTTTTTTTACTTCTATAGCACGGTGACATTGGTTTAAAAACCTGTAGCACATTTTGTCTTGAAACCGGTGCATGTGTCTTCCGTATATCGGTATGACTGAAAGACAAACAACCAAGCCAATATGTATTTTGATAATTTGATATCAGTATTTTAATTATCACTACCTGCGGCCACAGCTAAAAAAATTTAGCCGGTTCCCGCTCCAACCAATCCAATTTCGTGAAGAGAAGTTGTTTTTTATTTTTCATGCAGCAAGCAGCGAAGGATTGCCTGGATTCCTGGTAAAAGATGCTGGACTTAATTCTGGTAGGAAATAAGTAAACTTGTCAGTGAGCATTTATAATATGGAGTAGATAAGTGTACTGTTACGGCCAAATTTTTCAAGTAAGCGTATATAGATGCTGGTGTGAAAGGATTTAGTGACCCCCAGGAATTAGTGACCCCCAGGAATTATTAACTCCCATCTTGTAGTATTTAATCATAGGTTTATAGTTAAAAGTTAGATACAATATTTTTTATATAAAATATTTTCGCAAAGAAAGCAACCTCAACAACTCCAGCCCCCCCCCTACCCCCCCCCCCCCCCCCTCCTTCCGGATCTGCTACTGATATACCTTTCGCTAAACATTTAGCAGAGATCGTTGAAAGGAATAACCTACATCTTTTTTTTCTACTTTAATGACAGGTTTCATGATTCCACAGTATTGCGCTGCTTCTCTGGGTAAGTTTACGGTGCTTTTTACGACTTTCGAGTGCACCAACGTCTACACTCTACATGCTTCTACGAGTGTTTTCTTGCCTAACGAGTCCCATTGGACCAAAGGCGTTTTAGCGCTGGTAATCACAACCTCCTACTTTTCAGTGATGGGTTAATAGTACTGTTTTTTTAATTTTTCTCCTTGGGGCCCCTATTATTGACTGTCAGTGGTCCTGGGTTTCGTAGGATACGTGAGCATCTGATGGTTGCCCAGTCCGCCCCAATCTCATCCCCAGAGCCAAATTTGCCCGGTGGCGCGGGCAAATAAATTTTGATTTCCGCGCGTGGTTCTGGGCATGAGATTGAGTCCATCCTCCCTTAACCGTCATTGTATATGGTAATCGTATGTAGAAAATAGAATTGATATACGGGAAAATGTTACAAGTGACAGTACTACAACGTGTCGGACAAACAGTGTTTTATACCCTATCAAATAAAATGTCTGCATTATATAGCGTCATGTGTCAGTCCAATATTTTGCGATGTAGTTCAACTGCAACAGCAATCTTTGCACAAAGTAGATTAACTTGTACTATCAGAATAAAATGTTTTAAAGGACACTCCGGACCGGAGAGAACTAGTCAAGCATTTTTTTTTTAAAAACAGACATTGCTAACATGCATGTGCTATTAAAACATATAAAAAGTCAACAGTCTATTAAAATGTCTGGACCACGAGATATACAGGGACTTCTGGCCGTACTTGTGTTTTCTCACTATAGTTTCCGAAGGAAAAGTTCTCTGTCACCCAGCATCAGCAGACTCCATTCCAACGTGTGGTGGATATGAAGATCATGTTTCCATGGGAGGCTTCAGTGCAAGAAAGGCTGTGACAGTTGTTGAAAACGCGGAAAAAGGTCAGACTATAACTATAACAACGGAGTCTTAATTATTATTTAATTATCGTTCATTTAACTGAAGTTATATAACTGAAAGGTATTTGGCATCAGTATTTTGCTATGTTTATGTGTTTTTAGTTGTTGCAATTGAGCTACTTTCAGCATGCCAGGCTGTTGATTTTAGAAGACTTGCCGCCAAGGAGAGTGGTGACTCTTTCCTTCTGAGTGAACCTTTGGAGAAAGTCTACGAGTTGGTGCGCAAAGAAGTCTCGTACGTTTGCCTTTATATTTGAATATTTTTTACATTTTCGTTAAACATTTAACTTTTATAGGGTACGTGGCGGGAATAATGGCAAGTGGGTGTGTCAAAAGCTGAGCCGAGGGCGCAAAGCAACCGTACTTTACTGTCGTGGCAATAGAAGCGTTCCTATATATCCTTGCAATATATTCCTCAAGTTGACCAATTCATTTGATGAAAATTATTGCTAACTTCCTGTTTTGAATTTGATTGGTTTCTGGTTTTTAAACAACCAATAAGAAACAGGATTATTTGCCAAACACCAATCAAATTTAAAACAGAATTTAAAACAGGAAGTTGCCAACGAATCTTATATCAAATGAATTGTTCAACTTGACGAATATACTGCAACAATATTTTTAGGAACGCTTCTATTGCCACGACAGTAAGACCAGGAACCGTGAAGCACTTTCTACATTGAAGCATGTGGAGCTTGAATATATATAAGGCCTTTCTATTACAGGAATATCTCGAAACTATTATTCTGCGTAGTGCATGCTTTCATCTAAAATATGTGCAAAGAACGTTGTTGTATGATACCTTAAGCCTGGCTCTCACTTGTCGTAAGAATCGCGGGGATTTTTCCTGTCCTCGATTGGGAATTGTTACGACAAGTGTGAACATGGTTGAAGTAACGTCCCAGACAGTCACCGATCTCATCGGAAGCATCGAAAGAATCGTAATCATTTCTATTTGGAAAAAGCATCCCAGACGGTCACCGACGATCTGGGATTCTTACGACTGGTTACAGAAGAACACTGAAACCACTCGTCTGGGACGACCGGGGACAGGAAAAATCCCAACCTCGTCCCCAGGTCATTTTGCCTCCACGTCGGGATGTCGGCGAAAATGGCCCTGGCATCGGCTGGTCGATTCTATAATCTGATTGGCCGGTTTAAGAACCCGATTAATTCAGATAGAGTATAATTTATTCAGGAAATTTGAATTGCAATGGCATCCACTCTGCAAAGTTTACTCAAAGAATGGAAACGATAGCTTTGGTTATAGGCAAGAACAACATTAGATGTATGTTTGTTCATGACATTTACATGTCTTCTGGATAATCGTGGGAGTATCATGATGAATAATGCTAGCCCAGTTGCTTTTCTGGTGAAGGCTTCACATGAGTGACTCGACAAAGCGTTGAATATTTCTATTTATTATTCATGCTACGTATTATACAAAGACCAAAACACAAAAGCCGCATAAATTTTCTTGCCATAACACCCCAAAATTCTGGGTGTCACGTGACCAGCCGATGCCAGGGCCATTTTCGCCGACCTCCCGACGTGGAGGCAAAATGCCCTGGGTACGAGGTTGGAAAAATCCCCAATTCTTACGATTCTTACGACAAGTCGAAACAAATTGGGGATGGAACGGTCTCCGATTCATACGATTCTTCCGACAAGTGAGAACTAGGCTTTAAACACAACGTATTTTTTTCTAGATTCATGGAAAAAGACCGCTTTATTGCACCTGATATTGAAGCAGTGGCTGCGATTCTAAAAGATCAAAAGGTAAGGTCTGGGGAAAGATAGCCTTTGTGGTAGGTAACCAATAACTAAAGACTTCTGCTTTCCTATTGGTTAAAATTTTCGCGCGTTTTTATTGGCTATGAGTAAAACTGCAATCGTCATCAAGGAATTTAGCCCTGATGACGCGAGAATGAAATTAGATGAACAATGGGTTACTCGATCCAGTCTTTTAGAGATCATTGGGCTGTACGTGGCTTGGAAGATCTCATTTTCTTCTGAAAGTACGTTAGTCTATTTTTCCTGTTTTTTATTAGGTTTGGGAGATCGCAAGGCATTACGTGGAATAAGACGTGCAGAGCAGTATTATTGACATATATAAGTAATTCAGCGTTCAACCCAATCTCGTTCCCAGAGCTCACGTTCCCCACCCGGGAAACTAGAGACTCTGGGATAATCCGTTTCAAATCACAGGATTCTTGTTATTCCGGTTGAGGTACGCATGCGTATTTAGCGGAATCTGGATAGTATGTTCTCCTTGTTTGACTTTTCCCCAAACAAGTCAATGGACTCTCTCCTCCGCAGAGGTTAAATTTCGGGGATTGGAGGTTTTGGGGGTCGTCGGGGATGCTCGGAGGCGTCAGCTGGACATAAGTAGTGCGGGCGAAACTTGCTAGCGAAACTCGAATTATAGCATCTACACACATACGGCGAAGATATCGATCGCGGCAACGTCTTCACTGGAGTCTTGTCGTCCGACATCTTTGTTATTTTGGTTTTATTAATTCTACTTCCGATCACTTCAGACCAACTCCTCTCACTATTCAGCCAATAACGTAACGATTTGAAACGGATTATCCCAGAGTCTCTCGTTTCCCGGGTGGGGAACGTGGGCTCTGTGAACGAGATTGCGTTCAACAATTTAAGTTAATACTGTTATTTCCCGTAAGAAACGAAAGAAGAGTGTTAAAATTACACGAAACAAGGACATTCTGCGTGTTTTAGTCCATTGAATAAGTTCTTTTGTGTGTGGCATAAAGTACAATAATTTATCCAATAAAGATAATTATAGTTAAACTACGCAACTTGGTGTAAAACGGTACTTTATAATTAAGGCAGTGCTAATGAAAAATGCCAAAATAGGAAGAAAAATTTTAGTTTCGGCCCGGTTAACCAAGTTGGCCCAGTAAACCGGGGTGAGATTTATATTGTGATTACATGTGGGCTAGCTCGGTAAGCTGGGATGAGTTTTGAGTTGATGTTGATGATTTCAACCCGAAATTCGCAATTACCAAGCAAATGTTGCTTCATTTGGGCAAAATTACGTTAGTTTTACTGCAATTTTACACTGTTATTTATGTCGATGGAATTTTTTGTAACTATCGTTAATAAAAAGATTGTTATTGTCTTGGCTAACTCAGAGAAAGCGTCTTCACGAGCAAATACCAAAAAAAAAAATCGTGCACAGGAAAAGTGGAGGGGGAAAAAATTAATGCACAACAAATCAATAGGGAAAAAATAGAGCAAACTATATTAACAGAGTTCGGTTGTTCAAATTCTGGATAACGTATTGGATAAGTCCTATCCATTGGATAAATTTGCTATAGACCCTTTTAATAAGTGCAGAGTACATAATTTCTGGGGTCTATATTTCTGTGTTTTTGTAGATTAATGTATTCTCTACCGGGCCTTTTTTAACATACAAGCTGGAGGGGCCCCCTGCAGTCTCCCCTTGAGCCAAACGAATTGATTTTTCCCTCCAGTAAAAGTCCCTTTTTGCATAAGTACCAAAAGAAATGAACAAAGAATAAAGCAATAAAGGTATAAAAGGAAAATTTCGGACTCGGGCTATTACCATAGGTAAAGATAAATCAGGTATAGATAAATCTTTATTTATATTAGTTAAACAGTTTTTATTTTGATAAGATTATGTGTTGACGAAAAATCTTTTTATAGTTCCAGTCACAACATTTTCCATATTATATTTGAAAGTGAACATGCTGATGAGTTCTGACACAAAGCGAAACAGTCAGAAATGTGTTGTATTTTAACTAGTTATGACATTTTATGACCTCCAGTGTTCTTTAAAATCACCCTTCAGAATGCAGGAAATGGCATTTCTGAGACTCTAAATTTCAAAAATTTCCGGGCGCCCCCGGACCCCCCATACGGGAAAATCCTTTAAAAACGCCCTGCTTCCCTATGCATACTGTACTTTATCAAACAGTAGATCCTATTTTAGACTGTCAATTGTGTTACAAATAGGAATTTAATGTAAAAATGAAACAGGAATATTTACTTGGCCTTTTGAATGGTTTTCAACTTCAATACAAAAGACCGAGTTATTTATAGGGGGGGGGGGATCCTGCAAGAGAATGCAATAACAAAAAAAAATTCTTGCCAAGTGTTTGAAGAGAAAGAAAAAAAAGTCGTGCCCAAAAAATTTGCCTAACCCCAACCCCCGGCCCCCCTCCTCAAAAATATAATGGTCCGTCCCTTAACCGGGCCAACTTGCCTCAACTCGGCCCCTTAGTTTTGTAACAAATAAATAATTTCCCATCGGTGCAAAACAACATCGAATTACTTAAATATATAAACCATGAGGGCCTTCATTGAAGGTCGTTTCTCCGATCAACTTTTTTACCGCTTTGAAAAGTTACTGAATTTCGAACGTTTTTCTGTTTCTCGATGAGGTTTTCCTAACTGCATATCGCCCTACAAAAGCTAGTCGGCGATTTTTGAGATTCAGTTTTGTTCAATTTTTATTTACGATCGCTTCGTAGTCGCAACACAATTTCCATTTGCTAAATTTAATTAAAACGTGATAAAATAAAAAAAATATCAAACGTATCAAATATCGTCGCAACATTTTTGCGTTAAAACGTCGAGAAGTTGCAAAACATTATTTTGGTGAAACCTTGACTGGAGAAAAACGACCTTTTTTTAAAAAAAAGTGTATCTTACCCCAGGGGCAAGCAAACTGACCCCAATGCTTGTACTGAGACATAAGTTTCTTATTTTAAAGACGTTAAAATCTCTCGCGTTTTCCTCCTTTCCTCTCTAGCAGAAAAAAAAATTCATATAAATAATTTCGCATGTAGGTCGAAGCTGGATTTATGCTATAGACCGTTTTCACTCGCGTGATCGGTGGCCCCATTGGGGTGGTGAAAGAATACAAAATATTTGAATAAGAAAGGGCTAATTCCCATACCGTACACCAATATGGCCGCCATTTCATTGTTTTGGTACACCAATGTGGCCGCCGTGACGTCGGATGAAAACGCTCTATAGGCGTGTTTATTTATAAAGTGGATTTCCACTACTGTGAAGGTTCTGTATCCCACAGCACGAGAGAACAAAGGTTTATTATATTTGTGGTAAGTTAAAGACGTGAACATTTAGAGTGAGTTATAAAACTCGCTAGTTCTGCATCTTTCTGGAGTCATCTCGTGTTACTCTAGAACCGTACAAGCCTTTTCTAGGGCCATCCCCTACCTATACTAAGAACTTCAAGGCTTCTGATTGGTTCAGATAACCTAACCCAACACCTTCCCCTAACCCTCTAATCAGTAAGGAGCATGGGAACGAATTGATAATCGACAATGTGATTGGTTATAGCCAATCGGAAAGCTCGTTCATATTAGGTAGGTCTTTATACTGCTTTTCTACCGAAAAAGGTTAATTTTAAATTTTAAAATATATTCACATTGAGAACTCTGTTGTGACTGAAGACAGTGTCAGCAGATGTTTTAATTGGAGGGGCTAATTCATTATAATAGAATGATAAGGGTGTATTTTGACAACACCCCCATCCCCTCAAAAAAATAACAGGCCATTAGCCCCCTCTTCAGCAATTTGAGTCTGGGAACGAGATTGGGTCCAGCCCACGTTCCCCACCCGGGAAACGAGAGACTGGGATAATCCGTTTCAAATCGTTACGTTATTGGCTGAATAGTGAGCATGAGTTGGTCCAATCTCGTTCCCAGAGCCCACGTTCCCCTTACCCAGCGGGCGGGAAACGAGAGGCTCTGGGATAATCCGTTCACGCCATCGCAGGATTCTTGTGATCCGGAAGAAGAGTAATCGTGTTCATCAGCCAATGAAATATCGATGTGAAACGGATTATCCCAGAGTCTCTCGTTTCCCGGGTGGGGAACGTGGGCTCTGGGAACGAGATTGGTTTCACACCACATAAATCATAAATAATGTTTTAGGTGAGGAACACATCCAAAATTTGGAACTTATGTTGGTTTGAATACTGCGAGGAAACAAAACTATTTTCAAAGTCTAATAAAGGATATTTCGGATTGAGGAACACTTCACGATCTCAAATGACATATAACTTACGAATACGATTTCTAAAAATTCATTCTTAAAGTGCATATAACCCCAAATTTTTTATCATCTAAATATGTTCTACCTTGGGCAAATAGTTGAATAACGAAATTTTAGATTGGAGCAACCTTTGATCATTAATTGATGGATAATTCATTAAAAACCCAACACTTAAAATAAAATTGAATTGCGTGCGGTTGACATATAAAACAATTCTAAATAATTACAAAAATTAGATCAGTAAATAATAGGTACCAAACTACTCGCAATTTACAAAAGGAGAAAAGGAGAAGAATTAAAACAATATATATATATATATATATACAACTTTGAGCTGCTTCAACCGATGAAGGAATAAAAGTCTTTTGGAATCTGGCAGTTTTGGAACGCGGCAGCGAGAAAGCACGAGGTTTTCTTAAATTGTAATGTGAAACTTTCTTTGGTGGGAGATGGTGCGCTAATTTATGGTCAGGATTACAAGTTATCTTACTAAACAACTTCAAACATGCGTTTGTGCGCCTATGGCTAAGGGATGGAAGACCGCTTTGCTACGTAGTTCAGATTCGAATAAACAATATATAAGACTCTCTTCTGAACTCGTTCAATTGCGTTGGATAGGTAATCGGACAATGCATAATGAAAAACCTGGCAACTAAATTCTAAGATTAATCTAACACATGTGCTGTAAAAGGTATATATATATCTGACGCAGGAACCTTTGCACGCCTTAACTGGATAATAAAATATAAACGTTTATTAGCTTTCTTGATAATGTACATAACATGTTCGTTCCACTTCAGGTTGTTGCTAATAGTCAAGCCCAAGATTTTTGCATGAGCAACTACATCAAGTTCTCCACTGTTAATGCGTACATTAGATACAGTGTTACTAGATCTTCCAAAGTAAATAAAAAGTTATTTACACTGGAAACGTTTAGATGAAGTCGATTCTCTTTAGACCAAAAGAACCTTTATTGCTTTAATAGAGATTTTTGTTTTCAAAATGGTAATGAGATGACGCCAAAGTAGTCATTATCTACACAATATTTATTTGCAGGAGTGACCTGACCCAATTCTTCCATTATGGTGTGTTTGAAGAACATGTTCCATATTGTATGAGTTTTTCCACCAAAATTCTCAGGTAGTTTATCTTGCCAAAAAGAGAAAGAAAGCCAAATGCCTATGTAGGCGTCATCTCATTACCATACTAGAAATGCGAATCGCCAAAAAACATTGAAGAATAGCTCCAATCAAAAAAATATTTCACTGAACAACTGTTTGCTCTATGTAGATGATGATAAATTTGGGTTTATATGCACTTTAAAGTTCGTGTAAACAACTCAAAATATTCCTCAATCTTAGCAGATGTTTCTCAGGATCTAGGGTCCCGAGATCCGACTTTTTTCCAGGTCTGCCTAGTCCCCCTGGTTAAAAATGTTGGGGGACTATAGCCCCCTACCCCCGTTTCGCCGCCCTTGACTGAAGATCCAAAGTATGACATGAACAACATTTCGTATTTATAATATAGATGTAATATAATATTTCGCTGTATTACGATATATAGATGTAATATATATTATTTGTTAATATTTGTTTTATACTATAGTATACAATTAGTTTGGTTATCATGGTTATTAGCATGGTTATCATGCATACTATGAATACAGCCAATACAAATCAGTTAAATATGGTTGAATAAAGGGATTTAACGCTTCCGTTGAGACAATGAAATGTAGGCGTGTTATGAAATAATAATAGAATAGATGAGCAAACAAATAACAATCACGGGATAAATTTCTAGTGTATTTATTGCAATTTCATTTATTGCGCTAATGAACATCTATGGCATTGAACATCTTGTTATGTAATCCTATGCTAAACTGATCAATCGTAACATTACGCTTCAATTGCTGAACACCGTTTTTGGATCGTTTCGACAAGCTTCTCTCTTGCAACTTTTTCCTACAAAGAATAAAAAATACAACTTAGTATAAGCCCATATTTTTTGTAAACATCAGTAACTCATTTCTCGTTCATTTGCCCATATTTACAAAATGACGTCATTGTCATATATGAAAGAGGGGATGCATGGTCTTATATCTGGCCAGTTTCATGAATTAGTTGTCAAAAACGAGAAAACCTGCCACAAAATGATTTCTGTAGATAAAGATTAGAATATTTATTGTCAAACCTCTTTTCTTGAAACAATCTCTCTGATTGTCACTACGCCATCTTTCAACTCTTGTTCTCCAATTATAGCACAAAACGGGATACCGCTTTCTTCGCAACTTTGAAACTGGTTTAAGAGTTTTGGATCTTCCTTGTACAGAAACACAGCCTAATAAATTAAGTACTGATGAGTTTTGTTGTCTTTGAAGCACTGATGAAAGCACGAAAGATATTCATCATACATATGTATGCAATGTCAGGAAAAACGTACAGCTTGTTCCCAGTTGTGGTCGAGCCTGAATTGTTACGTTCTGCTGATGTGAACGATGTTTTACAATGCATTCAGTAAATGTTGATGTTAAAGTGGTTCTCTGATGAAAATGTTGATGTTAAAGTGGTTCTCTGATGAAAATGTTGATGTTAAAGTGGTTCTCTGATGAAAATATTGTTGGCAATGTTTTTGCATAATCCTAAAGATGTCACGGTAGTTGGTAATCGTGCAAAGTTTCATTTCAAAATTCGTTGAAGAAAAGGTGAAATTTTACGTGTGAAATTTGTATTTTGGAGCGCCTCCTTTAAAGTGACCGAGCTTGAGAAGAATGAGTCGAGGAAGCTTATGACGTCATAGACCCAATAACAACAATGACCCTTTTGTCGACGACAACAACGATCTTTTGTTTTTGTCGACTCTATGACGTTTATAAGTTCTCCTGAACTCATTCTTCTCAAAACATGGCCAATTTAATGGTGGCTCTCCAAAATACAAACTTCGCACGTAAAATACAACTTTGTTTTTGAGAATTTCGAAATGAAACTTTACAAATTACCAAGTACGATAATATATTTAGGATTATGCAGAAACATTACTAACAATATTTTCATAAGAGAACCACTTTAAGAGTGGTATGTCCGTATGTGTACATGTGCTACATAAGGGGATGACTCAAAGGGACCCCGTCCAGTACTGAGTGGAGGGTTTTTGTTGTGGTTAGGTTATCGAGAAGATTGCTAAAATTTCGAGACCCACTGAAGCTTGGCGACAAATTTGGAAAAAGACAAATCTGGACTGAAAACAAGTTCGACGACATATTTTGGAAAAGCCGCGGAAGACTGGGACGGTCCTTTTGAGTCATCCCTTAATTTTAGTGACATCCTGTACATGCAGAATATCACAAGAACTATAGGATATTTAACAAAAAACTATTTTTAGAGTTTATATAAACAATACGTGTTTGCCTAGATCCACGAGTGATGGACTTTATCCCAAGATTAATTTGATAGACATGAATGCAAACCGCAAAATATTCTTGTGTGAAAGTTCTGGCGACTTCTCTTACATTTATTCCAGAATTCCAGAGCAATGTGCAAAGTTTCATTCGCTCTTCAAACATCCCCTTTTGTCCAGAAGCAACCATTACTTGAGTCTTTGTCGTTCGCAGTGTTTTACCAGACGCCTTACGAGAAAAAAAGTTTAGTAATTTAAAAAATATAGAACAGAACGTATTGCTTTTTGGGGTTGAATCTCCGAGAAATCATGCAGTAAAAACGTTACCAAGTAGAACTACAACTGTATAGAGTAGTTGTATACAAATTTAAAATGTAAGAGGTTGGTATATTGCCAAAATATACTTGAGGTCTGACGTTGCGAGAAAAGGCCTAATATTGCTCAATAAACGTCACACATCCTTTATTATGTGGGAAAAATAATCAGTATTTCTGCATTATATGCAGCATAATAATTATTTACATGCAGTATATCGTTTACATGCAATATATACCAAACAAACACGATTTGTATTTCTACCCAGGTCGCACACTATCGATAATTGTAGTTATATATAAATATGTATGATAATGATTCAAAAACATAATATAAGTTTGAAACAACATTTGTTTACTTCGACTCCCTATATTTAAATCGAAAAAATCGTTTTGAAATATTAGACTGCATGCTACAACGCCGGGAGGGGTGGTACGTGGAGGCGGCTATCCCCTAGCTATGCAATCATTTCCAAACCATTGTTGTTGAGGTGTAAATTACCTAGGGTGTGACCTAAATGTGCTTTTTTTTACAGTCAATACGTTATCTTCCCTGTTATGTCACACATAATACCAATCTCGTTCCCAGAGCCCACGCTCCCCTTACCCAGCGGGCGGGAAACGAAAGGCTCTGGGATAATCCGTTAACGCCATCACAGGATTCTTGTTACCCGGAAGAAGAGTTATATAGAGTTCACTGTGTTTATCAGTCAATGAAATATCGATGTGAAACGGATTATCCCAGAGTCTCTCGTTTCCCGGGTGGGGAACGTGGGCTCTGGGAACGAGATTGACATGATACAAATTATCACTCATCGCAATCCATACGGAATAAGTTTTCAAGATATTGGTGTAAATATAATATTTATACCTCAGCCTTGGCTTCCAAGATAGAGAATATTCGCTCTATTCCAATACTCAACCCCACGCATGGCACCTATAGACACAGAAATAAGTGTAGTGATCAAGAACAATTTCATTTGTTGATCTTTCTAGCGAGCCCTAGATCATATTAAGGTAGTTTTCTTTTCACATTATTTACTAAATCAAATACTGTACCTGTCTTCCTTTGCTTTCAAACATTCCCACAAGGTCGTCATAGCGTCCCCCAGCAGCAATTGAACCCACTTCAACAGATTCTCCTTGGAAAATAGAAACCTCACATAAATACCTTAAATAATATCAGAAAAATTGTGCCTTGCTATTCGCAATGGTTTCCTTTTGTGGGGGAGTAAGGTGGGTCTCTGATGGTGGGACCAAAGCGTTCGCTACGTAGAAGTGTCATGATGTTTGAAATATCGAAAAGGCATTTATGTTTCAACGATTTGTATTTGCATATAAGATCACTGCATTGCATGCAGACCTTTATAAAACGTAACTCCACAATCTAATGTAAGACCATAAACATTTTAAAAATAGGATTTTGAAGAGGTATGCGCGAGCATGCTTCCATGGTTATTTTTTGGATTTGGGAAACTCGAAAATTTTTTAGATTTGATAAACTCGAAAATGCAGGTCTTATTTTATATAAATATAAAAAGAAAGAATGAATTATTAAAGTCTGAATTACGGTTTATGGTATAAAGTAAATGCAATTGCATTAAAAAGTATATGATCGTGGGAAAATCTCAGTAAAGACCTACCTAATATGAACGAGTTTTCGGATTGGCTATACAAGTAACCAATCACATTGTCAATTATCAATTCGTTCCCATGCTCCTTACTGATTAGGGTTAGGGGGAGGTGTTGGGTTAGGTTATCTAAACCAATCAAAAGCCCATGTATAGTTGATGACCCAATATACACACTACCTGATTTGGTTTGTACAGGTTTCTCCACAACTATTGCTTCGAAAATTATCCCAGTGTAATAATCCAGGCCTCGAGCCAAACTCAAGTCGAAAACAACCTGAAAATTCGGGTTCTCTTGAGCAAAATTGCAGTATATCTTACCGTTCCAAAATTATCTTCATGGACTTTTTCACTATCAAAGTTGGTAAAGTTCTATTTACTGAAAGTGACGTCGAAAAAGGAATGAACTTTTGGAAAGAAACAGCACCACACATCTATTTCGCTCTTTTTACAGCACCACACACATCTATTTCGCTCTTGATTTTCTTCGTTATTGCATAACCGTAAATACAAGAAATAACGAGAAAAACGTGAATGCTGTTGTAAAACATCAGGTTTCTTTCCAAAAGCTCATTCCTTTTTCGACGTCACTTCCGGTGAGTAATTACCAACTTTGATAGCACAGAAGTCCATGGAGATGAAATTTTGGAATGACAAGATATTGCTGAGGAAAAATAAAAGATTATGAATATGTAAAAATCCCACAGATGATATAGGTTAGGCACTTTAAAACTAAATTGAAATTATACTTTTCCTGCATTTGAAAAATATGGTGTTATACAGGTACATAGTGTGCATTGTTCACAACACTCGGTGCTATTTTGCCAGCACAACATGCATGTCATTGCAATGCACAGAATCGAAATAATTTACAGGTGTAAATGTTCTCTCTCTGTTCTAAGGCACATGTACCCGAAAATTTCAATTTCAGAATTTTTATCATTAAAAATTCCCCATCGTGCATAAAAAACCTTGTTTAAATTTTGCATACTCCAAGACGTTAAGAAGCAGTCTGATTTTTATATGATCGGAACAATTATAAATTATAATTATAGCAGTCTAACGAAAAGCACGATCATCCAGTCACATACATGCAGTAATTACAAAGTTGTAAAAATTATGTTTTTCGATCCTCAAATATAGTTTGCTTCAACAATGTTACACTATTGCATGTAAATACTATATATTTAAACACAAAAGACCATATGTTCATGTTTGTTCATGTTTGCTCGTTCTCAAATCCACGCTGGATTTGAGAACGAGTGAGTGGAGTGTACGGTTACTGACCGTTCAAATTAAATTCCCTACCCCACCATAGGTGCAATATCCAATGTCCTAGCTACAAACCATATAATATCAAATACCCGGCCCTTGGTGACAACGACAGTGTCAAATGCCCCACATGTGCTCGGGGGGGGGGGGGGGTGCTACATCCGTGCATAAGAATTGCATGACTCACATTTTCTCCAAATTCAAGAATTTTTGTCCACTTTGCAACTTTTTTTAGTTCTTCTAATCCAGTCTTTGCTTTTTCATTGGCAATAAAGTCTTCCTTTTTTTCCAATTCGTCCAAGATTTTTTCATCACCTTTAAGCTTCACATACTCACCAATAGCATCAGCTACAGTGCTGTCTAAGCCTTTCTCGTTTATCATTTCTTCTCGAACTTTTTCCCAAGGAAGCTTGACAAATATAGGGAAAAGAATTAACAATTTCACGCACTTCGAAAGCTGCTACATTCATCTATAATTATCGTGACATTTATGCATATCATTTATCTTGCTTTCAGTGATGGTAAAATTAAAGGATCTATCTACGCAGCAATTTTTCTATACGATTATCATACTGGTGGTATGCGTTATGAAATTATAGCTGCAAGTGTTGAACATTTTCTCCATAATTTTGCAACTCTGCTTTTTTGGAAAATTTTGCGACTCTGCTACGTAAGTGAAATTCTTCGGTGAGAATGATAAGAAATGATCGTGACATGTGAATAGACTTTTATGCCTCTAGCTTGGGCAAGCCATTGCGGAAGCGCCAGGAATCAGAGGTGGCACCAGAATGGGGGGCTGGGGAACCCGAGCCTCACCATCGGGGAAATTTTCCGATTTGTCGGGGGGAAAAATTATTAATTGGCAAAAAACTTTTTAACTGATTAAGCCAGACAAGTCGGTAATTAACGCAAGTCGGTAATTAACGCTTTAATCGTGAAATAAAACTCATGTAGAAACACAGAATAAGGTATATGTTGTATAGAAGCCAACAGTGATAATAAATTACAACACACGAAATTACATTTTCTGTCTTCAAAATTGGACCAAAAAGGCAAAAGTTACACAACCACACTAGGTATTCAACAGATTTTATTGATACCTGGAAAATAAATGTTGCATGTGGCTTATCGCGATAATTCCACGCTGAGAAGATGGGAAAAGCCATTCTATAGACATTTCGGTGGGGAGAATGCCCCCACCCCCTACTAATTCCCCTGCCGGGGATTTCCCGACACAGAGTGAATTAAGGTACCCAATTGTGGGGGGATACCCTACCTTGTCAAGCTTGTCCACGCTGGAAGATATTGTTCTTATTTTGTCAGCAGGAACGCCACAAACAGCAAACATGCCATCCAAAACTTTGCGATGATTCACCTAAAATAAACAAACAAATATAAACAGGAAAACAAATGAAACAAAAAGCCGCACGGAAACCCATCAATATTTTTCATAAAAATCGAAACACAAAATTTAGTTTTGATAGATCTTTTAGGCTTTTGCAATCTTGCAATATAGTGATCGATCTCTTTCAAAATTCGCGCCAGTGGGAGGTGACGGGGGATCGTCATTTAAATTTGTTCACCAGATTAGTACGCGCAATAGAGCGTTTTCATCTGACGTCACGGCGGCCATATTGGTGTACCAAAACAATGAAATGGCGGCCATATTGGTGTACGGTATGGGAATTAGCTCTTTCTTATTCAAATATTTCGTATTGTTTCACAACCCCAATGGGGCCACCGATCACGTGAGTGAAAACGCTCTATAGAGCCAGCTATCATAAGATTCAAATATCAGTTAAAGTTAGACATGAAGGAATATCGACTTAATATTCTATATAACAACTTTTAAAAAACAAAAACAGTTCTTTCATTATGACATGATCATGTGCAAACCTCTATATTGTATGTGCGTAGAATAATCTTCTCTTCCTGGTTTGGCCTAGCTCATATAGCTATAGACCATTTGTGAGTGGGGCAAATTACGCTGCCTGGTAAAAAGCATATAGTGGTTTGCGCATTTTAAACTCAAATCGAAGCTTTATACTAGTCTTAGAGAATTAAGAAAAAATCTTTTCCCGGCAAATATTTACGTAGCAAACGTATTTCAATGCTGAATCCGGCGAACTTACTTTAATTACAAACTTTCCCAGATTCAACTCTTTGATTATTTCCGAAATGATTTTAAGGCATTCAGTGTCAGGCATAACAGAGTCGTAAGCACCAGCTATATCAAAATCCTGCAAAGGAAAAACAAACTATAACATTTCCACTCCTTATGTATAGATAGCCGTTTATTGTTATAAAATAGATTTGCTTAGACTATTTAGATTTTATACGTTTCGGCTTCCAGCATCAGACAGTTTTTCAACTTGTTTTTAATTGTTTGAAAACGTTTAACATATTTATTTTCCAAAATACTGCCAAATCGAGCTGCTGGAAATTGCTCTAAGGCTGATGTTTTTGTTTAAGTTGATTGGTTTAAAAATGTTTGAAAATGTTGGCAGTTTTTTTCACTTATCCTAATTTCTTTTAAGAATTTTTATCAAGGCATGCAGACGTTTTTTACGATTGTACGTTACCATATTTCGTTCGGAATATTCTATCACAATTATCGACCTATTTATAACCTGAAAGTGTTTTGAAATTGTTAGAGATTGCAGTGCATCTTACGCATTGATAAAATTCCCTGTAGCGTCCTCGAGTCATAGCAGGATTGTCTCGTCGGTAAACTTTAGCAATGTGATATCGTTTCATTTTGTCAATCTTGTTCATAGCTAGGTATCTAGCAAAGGGGACCTAAATTGACAAAGAATAAGAGACAATGTAAGAATGTCGTACATGGCGTTGTATATCACAATACGAGTAAGTGAATAACACAGATAGCGGACGAGAAAGAAACAAAAACTGAATCTGGAATATGAAACAAATAACACTGAGTCACAATGAGAATATCCCGGATAATATAATATAATATAAATTGAAATAGGAACGCGAACGGTAATAGTGACTGACAATGAGAAAGTGGAAAATGTAAATGAAAGTAAGCATTAGAGTTGGTCATGAGATAGGAGTAAAACTGAGACTTATTATACATGCAGAAATGAGGAAAAACAAAAGGGGAATTATAGAAACTATCGAAACATAGATAATGGAACTGGAACTGGATAGGAAACTTACGAAACCAATGTTTGCACAACTTGCTACGGTAATTGCACACTTATAAGCGGCTAATCACCTAACGGGTGGTCCCACATGGCTAAATTAGACACTGCTGAACTTAAGCGATATTACTTCGGATATTACACTATTGCATGTTAAGACCCCATCCACACGTATACGTTTTCCTATACACGACTTTGAATCTCAGTTCTGAATTGGGATAAAACTCATTTCAATTCATAACGTCAAGCAAAGACTGATAGTATTCATTTGCATTGCATTTAAATTTCCAAACTCAATTATACGGCGACGTCAGCTAGATGTTATGAACTGAAATGAGTTTTATCCCGACTCAGAACGCGTCATTCTGATGCGCAGTTGACTGATTCGAAAGTCGACATGTATTGTGTCAGGTAATGAGACCATTGTTTTCTGAGGACCGAGAACAATATAAAAACGCTATGAAAACGCATACGTGTGGACATGGCCTAAATTTTAGCAATAGCTGATCCTGGCCATGCGAGACCACCCATGCATTTGGTGCATTAACTGCTTATAAGTGTATAATTACCATAGCAAGTTGTGCAAACATTGGAAATTCAGGCCATAAATAAAATGGGCATAACATTTAAAAAAATGGTATGAAAATAAACTATGGAGTACTTAACGAATTTGTCAGGCAGAATTGTCGAGCTGTGCTCGCAACTTATTAGTTTGTCAAAAAAGATAGAAAAACGTACAGTTAAATCATAACGAAGTGACAATAACTCTCCTCCTTGATCCGCTAAATCGTAAATAAGCTTTGAATCTTCACCATACTTTCCCATCAGAGTTTCCTGAAATAAAGCATGCATGAAATGTTAATCGTTTTGGGTTTATTTTACAAAAACTACCAGACGTTTATCAGTCACGTCGCGTATAGTCACGCATTAGTAAAGAAATAGAAAAATGCATCGGAGATAGCTGACATAGCTTGACGCTACTCTGGCTAGTTAAAATTTTTTGAACGTACTATCGTGGAAAATTACAATTACACTGAAATCACGTCAATTTTATTACGCCACCCAGTTAATCGAAGACGCTGGAAACTGTTAGCCGAGGTCCGGGGGTTCCCCGAAAAGAGATCTAGAGTAGAGTCTCAGAAATGCGATTTAAACCTTGCATTTTAGAAAAATGCGCGTGTAATTGTAAAGGATTGAAAAAGTTCCACAGGCCACTAAAAACAAAAAAAACCCTAAAAAACACCACTTACCAGGACGACAAGTACAATTATGATACAATTTCAGACTGAAGTTACACGCAATACATTGATAGATACTTTATTGTGCATGTTCCCCTATAAGGGCTTTTCTACACTTAATTACAATGATTAAATATTAAAAACTTTAAAAACTATTTATATAAATTAATAATATGTATATCGAATATATTTACAATGTTGTATTTAAAATTAAATATATAAAGATATAATGTACCCTAAATGGTTAAAGATAAAGATATGCTTAAATTTTGCTTAAGATCGTCATCTAAATCATTCCATATTTTCACTGCTCTATAGTAGAATGTTCCTTGCCCTGAATAAGTTCAAAAAGTAAAATGTCTAGAAGATGATGGTTTTGTGTCGAGCAATTATATATTTCAGAGCGCTTGGTAAACTTATTTACTAAATAACTAGGTGCAAGATCATTGAAACATTTATAGGCCATTACAGTATCCCTGTACAAAAGCAATTGTTCAACATGTAACGTGATCGAATTTTCTGGTTTTTGTAATGATTCTGCAGCGTCAAACGATAAGAATGTATCAAAATTGATTCCTAAATCTTTGCCTGACAGTACAGGACTTATGGTCTTTCCCAAAAAAAATACACAAGGGTTCAGTTGCATTAGCTGAATAAATTAGCGCGCGGAAGAACTCGCAGTCGCAGAGGCAATACTTTTCAGTTTGCATGTGAAATCACTGTATACTGAATACATCACTGTATCAGTGAAAATATTCACTCTTCAAAAGTACGGGTGCACAAGCAGTGCCGTAGCAGGGGGGGGGGGGCTGATAAAGTTCTTTGCCTGTTTTGATAACCTGAATTTAAATTTGTGCAAAATAAGGCTAAAAAAGCTATTCAGTAATGCATGTATAGGTACTTAATTAATTATTGAAAGATTAAGCTATTCAAAATCTCAAACGGAACAACGCAACCCACAAAATATGTTCACTTTTGTGGAGTGTCGTCTGTCGAGGCTTCAATTCCCTGAACCAATCATAGAGATAGAACTGGATTTTGGCAACCTGTAGGGTATGTTGGTGTGATAATTTCTTCGTTTTTACAATAAAATTTGAATTTGTAAAATTTATACTCGCTGTAGAATTAGATGAAAAAGTTCGCTCAAATTGCTGCAAATGGTGTTTCGGAGGTTCTAGATTTCAAAAACTTCCGGGGGACGACCCCCGGACCCCCCTACAAATGCGGTCAATAATTGCCACTACTGCCCCCCCCTACTTTTTGATACCTTGCTACGGCACTGCAAGAAGATCGAAGCACGTATATACGCCAGAGTACTATATATCTGAGGAAAATTCTTCGGTTAAATTAGATTTTCAAAAACTCTTCGAATTTCCCAGGACAAAGCTCTCACAGTGAACGGACTAATAAGAGTCTATGAAAAACCAACAGTTTCTACGAATAATATAGTAACGTATCGGGGCTGATTACGAGGACCGAAAGAAGCTCAAGGCCCGAGTGCTTTCCGAAAATTTAAAACAACGGCGCGGTAAAAGAAGAAATATTCACACACTTATAGTTATTCTTAACAAATATAACGCATTCCTATTTTTTTGTTCCCTTTTTGTATCTACTGCGCATGCGCGAGTACATACCATTGCATGCATAACCGATGATACCTCATGGTTACCTCATGCATGTCGTGCGTGTAATTAAGTTAACAAAAGAATGCCTTCGGAGCCAATCAAAACATAGAATGAAAGATTGACTCACGACAAACCACCGAAGCCAAAATAACTACTGTACACCAAGTATTTCATAAGTCATTGTTGACAGCATGGTTGCAGGAGCGGGATATTCAACAAGAGGAAGTTTTTACAAATTTAGTAAGTATTTTAAGTATGAATGGCCATGAATCGTAGTCCATTCTTATTGTATATACAGTACTATATCTTTTCAAGCTAAAAGATAGTATGTATTATGACAATTTAAAAACTGTTAGTCTTAATTACCTTAAGTTCAAAAACAGGTGTGTCTAATTCTTCAGCTCCATGACGTTCAAAGCACCGAATAATTGCTTTAAAAGCTTGTTGGCGGATTACCATTTGATGTGGCCCATAGTCTCGGGTTCCCTAAACAACATAAAATGACATGGATTAATTCTGCTTTCAACTAGCACTTTTTTTATACACTTACAGTACAGTAAAAACCCACCAACAAGAACCTGCTTTTTACCAAATCAGCCTGGGATAGGTTCTTATATTCTTATATATTCTTATATATATAAATTCTTAATTTCAGTCTGAGGTTCTTATAGTGGAAGGTTCTTGTTAGCGGGTTTTTACTATAGCTCAAGCCACATCTTGAAAAACATTGGATCAGACGACATTGGCCAATGTTGCAAAAAAAAATATTGGCATCGGATCAGCTGCATATGATTTTGGATGAGTACACTTCAGTGAAAGCCAGTTTGTAATCTCGACTGCGCATCAAAATGACGCGTTCTGCATCGGGATGAAACATATTTCAACCCACAACATCAGGCTGAGAAATTAAGTATAACAATGTCGGAAATGAAAATGCAAATGATATGCGGTCTCTGCCTGATGTTATGGATTGGAATAAGTGTTGTCCCGACGCAGAACGCGTCATTTTTATCATGATGCATAGTTGGGATGAAGAACTGGCTTATTCATGGTTTTCATTTGACGTCACGGCGGCCATATTGGTGCACAGAAACAATGAAATGGCGGCCATATTGGTTGCACAGAAACAATGAAATGGCGGCCATATTGGTGGACAATCTTTATCCTATGGGAATTTAACTCTATTCTTATTCAAAAATTTCGTATTGTTTCACCATCCTAACGGGGTCACCGACCACGCGAGTGAAAACGATCCATTATCGTCATCATACAGGATTTTATTATTGATCTTTTGCAAAACATTAACAATTAAAAAAAGAACTTTTGTTGTGCTCAGAAAACGTTAATTAATATTTACCTTTGGAGTTTTCAGCACAAATGGTTGCTTATCAGGATTTACTTGGGAAGCCATTCTTGGGAAGCCGTGAATCAACTAGAGAAAACTAAGCAATTATAGTTTGATATTATTTTTTAGTGCATTGCATGTAATAGCTTCACAAGTTGTAGAGAATGTCAACTGAAGAGAGTTAGGCCTGTTGCAAACGCCGCTCTTCTTATGTGCCGAACCTAATGATAATGACCTAAATGCTTTGTTTATGCTGATTTGCATTAGGTTCGGCGCATGAGAAGAGCGGCGTTTGGAACGGGCCTAAGATAAGTATAGGTTATTTTGAGGCCACGAGGGGATATGTGAATGAACACATATCCCCGAGGGACCTCGAAATAACGTACTTAATTTTCACATGGACGAGGTTGATTGGAGTCAATAGAAAAGAAATATTGAGGGCAATATTAGAGGGAATATTAATCTATTGTTTTGCCGGGGCTATTGAATTATTCCCCGAAAAGAACAAAGAAAACCGAGGCATGTGAAAGTTAAGTTTGCATAATTGCACTCTTATGCCGGATTCGCCTAAAGTTCGTAAGGCCTGCGCTAAACGTCGCACAAGAGACGGATTTAATTCAGACGAATTTAGTTGAATTTTATTCGACTAAACTGCGACGCATAACTCTATTAAATTCGACGCACGAATTAAATTCGTCTGGGCAATTAAATTCGTCAAAGTCAGACGGATAATGCGACGGTCATGCGTGTTCGAGTTACGACGAATTATCGTCGTGTTGAAGTAAATGGTTCTCTTCTGTTTGTGACAATTCGACGCCATGTTTTCAAGGAATCGTTTTCAGACTCAACGCGTCCAAGTGAAAACAATTATATCCGACCGAAATTCGACGTTTAACTCGACGTCGCATTTACGTCGCATTACCGACCATGCAAGTTAATTCGAATTAAATTCGTCTGAATTAAATTCGTCTATTGTGCGACGTTTAACGCAGGCCTAATGTCATTGTTGTATTTTTATGCAATTTAACCTGAACGCAGATGGACCCAGGGGGGTCTGAAGCCGATTTGAAAGTACTCTATCACTGATCACTTCCAGCATAGTTGATAGAGGGAGATGGTTAGGAAACTTCATAAAATCCATTGTTCTAGGTTTTGGTGTAATTATGCACGGTCAAGGTTGAAAATTCTATTGTTTTACTATTGTTTTATCTTTGCGAACTAAGATAGCAGCGTAAGAGAGATTGGGTACTACGTGTTTGTTTTGGCTTCTGGTTCGAGGTATTCCAGTACTTATTACAAATAATGACATATTTCAAGCCGTGCTTCCAATAGAAAACGTTTGTGTTCAATCGTTTGTCCATATCAAATGAGCTTTAAAAAACTTTGTGCACGGTCAAACCCCGTTCAACCTCCAAATGGGTTCTTTGTTCAATATATTTGAAGTTTGCCGGGTTTCCTGACCATCTCCCTCTATCAACTATGCTTGCAGACAGTCTTACCCCAGACTGTAATATTTGGTCCGCGCGGGGAACGCGTTCCCCGCGCAATTTGTTCGTGATTAAAATCCGCCCGCGCAAAATTTAGTGCGGTCACTCAATCCGCGATTTATACTGAGAAATTAACAATTTTGACAAGATATACACATAGTTTAGTCCGGATTTCACTCAAAATGCTCTCAGAATGCCGGAAATCCCATCTCCAAGTAAGACAATAGAATTCAAAAAATTACGGGTCACATGCTTCTGGGGCCCCTTAGATGGACGTGCCTGACGACCCGTGCGTATATCTACCCCGCCGCCCGCGCAGAAATTGTATTATTATTTAACGTTCCCCGCGCAGAAAAAAAACTTTACAGTCTGGGTCTTACCATTTGCCCAAAAATATATCACGTGCAGTCCACAGGTATTTTAGTTGGTACAACGTACACTCTAGTCTATATATCATCTCACATTGCACATACATCATGTATACAAGAGTACAGCAATATATATGAATACTATATATAGCTGTATGCAACATATTACTAAAACAGCCAATGTACAAAAGTGGTAGTTATCCTGTTTACCATACAGCCCAGGAATATTCGAAGATAGTAATAGCACTGAACTGGTAAAAACACAAGTGTTAGATGGCATCCATGATTTACATTTAATGATAGGCTGTTGCGGTATATCGATATATCGATAATTATCGGTTTTTTTCAAATATCGGTTATTCGGTATTTTAAATTTGAAAATATCGATATACCGAAAATATCGAAATGTTACCGAAAATATCGAAATCTACGATATTATCGGTATTAGACGCGCGAAAACCGATTATCACTGTTTTGACGCTTGATTTTTTGTTTGACTCATCCTGAATACCTAATGCGTTTCAATTCCCAAAGCGTCTATCCTCGACACTGTCGAGTCGACAGCCCGTGAAATGTCCCATCGCAGTCTTTAGAAATTTTTTTCGCACGCGATGAGTCATCACTAGAATAAATAGAACATGTTTGTGACAGATGCAGTATATACCGACTCAATCGACAATCTCCAGACTTCTTTACTGCCGATGGCGATGGTGAACAGATGAATTAATGATACTAAAATAAGAGCTTGTTATTGTCCATTTGAGCTCACTTTTTAACGCGCGGTTCGGAAGTTTGTTATTCAGTTCGAAGTCCAGCTTTGCGCTATTCTTTGACTCTGCGGTTGGTAATTTGGAATTGCAGAATGATTAATCACATATTTTCATAAAGAAATTGTACGAAGAATATTAAGTCTGGTCGACCGGAGGTTTCCTGTAAGGTAAACTTCGAATTGAACATTCGAACTTCGAATCGAATTTCGTAACCAACTTTCCAATTCCAAATTTGGGAAGGTATTAATTTGAAACTTGGCAAACAATAATAATTAATATACAACAGGATTGGAAAGCCTAACCAGGAATGTGACATACACATGACAATTCCACGAACTGTTATTTGAGCCTTCAGTGCTGTTTAAAGCTTAACGAAAGTACCCGTTTACATGAAGCGGATTGACAGTCCAATCAGATCGATTCATGCTTATTGCACATGCTTACATGGATAATCCAATTTGCTTGGAACATTGTTTTCGGTTTTGGAACACTCTTTTCTGTGCTTCCCTCAACGTCTGCCATTTAGCACGACACGCAAGCCATTTTCAAGTCAAACCGTGTTGACATGAATCAGATTGGAGACATTCAAGCCGAATGTCCTAAGGGAATAAGGGAGCAAGGGGGAATAAGATATGAGAATATAAGCACTATGACTAAGTCCTAAGGGAATAAGGGAGTAAGGGGGAATAAGATATGAGAATATAAGCACTATGACTAAGTCCTAAGGGAATAAGGGAGTAAGGGGGAATAAGATATGAGAATATAAGCACTATGACTAAGTCCTAAGGGAATAAGGGAGCAAGGGGGAATAAGATATGAGAATATAAGTACTATGACTAAGTCCTAAGGGAATAAGGGAGTAAGGGGGAATAAGATATGAGAATATAACTAAGAGAATATGGTGCACTTTTATATATAATAATCACCATGTTAGATGAATTTATTAACAAATATGACTGCGCAAAAGCGCGACTATGATTTTTTAGAGGGGTCATTGTTAATACAAAGTGACCACACAGGTCTTGGACGTCTGGAAGGCCCGAAAATTTCCAAAAAGGGTGGTGGTCCCCTCCGCACCCCCCTCTTTGCGCGCCTGTATATGCGGCATGATCATATCAGGCCGAGGTGCCCGACGGTAGCGTGTAGCGATCTGGGTATGTGCTGTATTTTATTATTTGCTGTTTATCGTGGAAGTGAAATTGGATCTCAAAGGTAGTGTGTCAATTTTGCGCCAGAATACACTGCAGTCGTTTTTGAATCCAGTTTTACTAATAAGAGATGTAAAACATCTTGCCTGTTTCTAAAATGCATTTACATGCCTCATTCATTAACTGTCAGAAAGAGTGAGAACGTACGCCACTACCGCACTACGCTACTTACTGATCAGTTCGCCTGACAGAAACCGGAGATGTTTGCGGGGCAGGCTACTGATCAGTGACCCAAACTGACAGGTGCAAAGAACACTAAATGCTGATTGGTCAAAAACCACCAGTGAGCGTCTTGGCAATACCGGCGGCCGAAAATTCGATTTTCTACTATATGGCATTTCATTGAAAGCTAAACAAGAGTCCAAAACTCTTGTGCAAGATTGCAGCACCATAGACAAATCAAATGGAAACGTAGAAATAAGCATCAAGATCTCCGACGCACAAGTCACAACTGAACAGGTCCCGGAGGTCTCAGCTTGCTATGCTCCTGAAACAGAAACACTGGGAAAAGTAAGCACGGAAGAGTTTGTACCTTTACGTGAAACGGATGAAAAGGAGTTTCTTGGTTGTCAAACTACGCCAGAGCAAGTGAAAGAGGCACACGTAAAGTGCATCAGTTAACGGTAAGAGGATATATCTGAAGCCACAGGGCTCTTATCGAAGGAAAAAATGCGATTTCACAACAATATGATGGCTAGTATCGAGGAAGACCACAGTCTTCACAGTTGGATGACGCAAGAGCTTCTCGGTGTTATTGAATCTTCATGGGTGATGAAGAGAACTGAGCTGCTAAAACTGGAAAAAGGAATTGGTCATCAACAAACCGGCTTCGTTGGAAAGCTTCCAGGAAAAATCAATGTTGAGAAACCTTGAAGAAGTCTCATTTCGACGTTGCACGTGAATATGATAAATTTTGTGCTGACCAATGTCACTTTACGTATGTCTAAAGCATTTCCTGTTTGCAGCTTAAAAATATACAGAACAGGGACAGCGTCTTAATCCTAACTGCGCTTCCTACAAGTACAACTCCCGACAACGTACAGCAACCACTTCAGGTATATTTTGCTTTCCTAAATATGTATGCGTGTATCAAGCTCTACACTGATGACTCCATCGTTGCAGTTATCCCAAGGTTTGAGCTTACTAACCGTTTAGAAGATCTAAGGAAGAAGATCGATGAAGACGACTTGGTAGAAGAACCTTACACCTTCGACAGGGTAAGCCAGTCCGGCGATGGTTATTCGGTGGTTATTTTCACCTTGTTATTTGGCGATGGTTATTCGGTGGTTATTTTCACCTTGTTATTTGGCGATGGTTATTCGGTGGTTATTTTCACCTTGTTATTTGGCGACGGTTATTCGGTGGTTATTTTCACCTTGTTATTTGGCGATGGTTATTCGGTGGTTATTTTCACCTTGTTATTTGGCGATGGTTATTCGGTGGTTATTTTCACCTTGTTATTTGGCGATGGTTATTCGGTGGTTATTTTCACCTTGTTATTTGGCGATGGTTATTCGGTGGTTATTTTCACCTTGTTATTTGGCGATGGTTATTCGGTGGTTATTTTCACCTTGTTATTTGGCGATGGTTATTCGGTGGTTATTTTCACCTTGTTATTTGGCGATGGTTATTCGGTGGTTATTTTCACCTTGTTATTTGGCGATGGTTATTCGGTGGTTATTTTCACCTTGTTATTTGGCGATGGTTATTCGGTGGTTATTTTCACCTTGTTATTTGGCGATGGTTATTCGGTGGTTATTTTCACCTTGTTATTTGGCGATGGTTATTCGGTGGTTATTTTCACCTTGTTATTTGGCGATGGTTATTCGGTGGTTATTTTCACCTTGTTATTTGGCGACGGTTATTCGGTGGTTATTTTCACCTTGTTATTTGGCGATGGTTATTCGGTGGTTATTTTCACCTTGTTATTTGGCGATGGTTATTCGGTGGTTATTTTCACCCTGTTATTTGGCGATGGTTATTCGGTGGTTATTTTCACCTTGTTATTTGGCGATGGTTATTCGGTGGTTATTTTCACCTTGTTATTTGGCGATGGTTATTCGGTGGTTATTTTCACCTTGTTATTTGCCGATGGTTATTCGGTGGTTATTTTCACCTTGTTATTTGGCGATGGTTATTCGGTGGTTATTTTCACCTTGTTATTTGGCGATGGTTATTCGGTGGTTATTTTCACCTTGTTATTTGGCGATGGTTATTCGGTGGTTATTTTCACCTTGTTATTTGGCGATGGTTATTCGGTGGTTATTTTCACCTTGTTATTTGGCGATGGTTATTCGGTGGTTATTTTCACCTTGTTATTTGGCGATGGTTATTCGGTGGTTATTTTCACCTTGTTATTTGGCGATGGTTATTCGGTGGTTATTTTCACCTTGTTATTTGGCGACGGTTATTCGGTGGTTATTTTCACCTTGTTATTTGGCGACGGTTATTCGGTGGTTATTTTCACCTTGTTATTTGGCGACGGTTATTCGGTGGTTATTTTCACCTTGTTATTTGGCGATGGTTATTCGGTGGTTATTTTCACCTTGTTATTTGGCGATGGTTATTCGGTGGTTATTTTCACCTTGTTATTTGGCGATGGTTATTCGGTGGTTATTTTCACCTTGTTATTTGGCGATGGTTATTCGGTGGTTATTTTCACCTTGTTATTTGGCGATGGTTATTCGGTGGTTATTTTCACCTTGTTATTTGGCGATAGTTATTCGGTGGTTATTTTCACCTTGTTATTTGGCGATGGTTATTCGGTGGTTATTTTCACCTTGTTATTTGGCGATGGTTATTCGGTGGTTATTTTCACCTTGTTATTTGGCGATGGTTATTCGGTGGTTATTTTCACCTTGTTATTTGGCGATGGTTATTCGGTGGTTATTTTCACCTTGTTATTTGGCGATGGTTATTCGGTGGTTATTTTCACCTTGTTATTTGGCGATGGTTATTCGGTGGTTATTTTCACCTTGTTATTTGGTGATGGTTATTCGGTGGTTATTTTCACCTTGTTATTTGGCGATGGTTATTCGGTGGTTATTTTCACCTTGTTATTTGGCGATGGTTATTCGGTGGTTATTTTCGCCTTGTTATTTGGCGATGGTTATTCGGTGGTTATTTTCACCTTGTTATTTGGCGATGGTTATTCGGTGGTTATTTTCACCTTGTTATTTGGCGATGGTCAACATGCTGACATAGAAAGAGCAAAGACCCCACGGGCAGCCGATTTTCATCCTCCCTAACATTTGAATCTTTTCAAATTATTTTATTAATAGCACTTTATAGAAGTCGTTCCATTTCATCAAGAAATATAAGATTCTTAATAATTTAAAAATCAAGCTGTAGACCAGTGAAATATTAAACTTTTCTTTGTGAAATCCAGTACTCTCTACTCTCAAAGAAGATAAATATTTAGCTTGGTGCTAAGCCTAAGTGTAACGATTGTTATTTAGCTTGTCTCGTGCGTGTTGATTATCTTGTCTATAAAGGAGTAAGGACTAAGTTGCTATTACTGCTATAATGTTAACGTAAATTGTGAACGTGGGCTGTTGTCCGCATTCCATGTAAATTAAGTAAATTATCAAGTTTATCTCTAGCCTGGGTTTGCATATCCGCATTCTTGTAAGTAGGTTTCTAGACCATTAGTTGTTTGACGTAAATGTTTTAATACTCGAAGAAAGTCTCTTCACTAAACTAAAAACATTAAAATGACATGATTGTCATCATACAGTTCATATAGGAAAAAAAAACAATTGCATGTATACACTAGAAAGCAGACCTACTTGAGAGTTGAGAAACTAATTAAATAGTTAATGACAACGGCATATTTATATACTTTCATTATGATTGCAGATTTCCTGCCTTTACAATCTGTTTCAAATTCTACAGTAGCAGGGATTCAAAATTGATTCTGTGTAATTAAATTTATGTCTGTTAATACGCTCGGCAAACTAGTATTTCGGAGGCCATTTGTGAAAGTCTTTATAGCCTCGGCGGATGCTTGTTTAACGGAGCACCGATTGCGCACTTCCTCTAAGAGAAAAGGATTGTGTCTTTTCTTTTTTCTCTCCATACTGTAGTTTAATATTAAAAGTTCTGAAGTCTTCGTAATTTCGTAAAAACACGCCAACGATATGAATCACAATCCGTAACAAACATGTGCGAAGTGTAGATTGTTAGGGACTTCGGGGACATGCGGTCTTATTCCCCCTTACTCCCTTATTCCTTGCTGTCTGTTTTGTATGACAACTGACAAGATATGTTGTCTTATTCCTCCTTACTCCCTTATTCCTTGCTATCTGTTTTATATGACAAGATATGTTGTCTTATTCCCCCTTACTCCCTTATTCCTTGCTGTCTGTTTTATATGACAAGATATGTTGTCTTATTCCCCCTTACTCCCTTATTCCTCTCTCTCAAGAGAAAAAAGTGTGAAATTATAAATGGTTGAGCAAATGAATAAAACATAGTATCATTTATAGTACCATTTGCTCCTAGGAATAAGAAAAAAAAATCAAAAGTGCTTTCCTATTTCAGGCATCATATGAAATATTAAGCACTCCAGTGAAATATTTAAAAATTTCTAAACAACAGTAGATCAATTATTAAGCTCGTTTATAGATTAAGCTAAAAGAAATATATTGTGTCATATATGCAGGCCATGGATACCATCAGTTTAACTTGAGAAAAAATCAAAGCAAAGATCGACAAGCCATGTATTATTAATCATCGACTGGTCGAGGCAGCGTCTTATAGTGTTGTACATGTAGCTACAAGGGCAGATACTTGCAGTAACATGTCAGTCTGAAAAGCGAGTTTTCTTTCCTTTTAGCTAGAACTTGAGAACTCTACATGTAATGTCTAACTATATATGTCTTACCAAAGATGAAAGAATCTTTTCTACTTTTGGATAAATAACGTACACGGTAGCGACTTCTTTCTTCTCAGTTGACGAGAACTTATGAATCTGGCGAGAATAATCGCACAATGACCTCGCCTTAATAACATGCGCTGAATCGCCCACAAGTGTTGAATAGAATTACTGAAAAACAGGAATTAACCAGTTTACAAACCGAAACTAAATCACTTTTGTCTACTCTACTCAACTCGAGTTTTTGAAGGGTGAGGATTCCGAAACCCAATTCCCAACGCAATTAGCCAACAAATCCCATTCATAAACAAAAAAACATTCATATTCGCGTGTTCTTATTAATTGAAGTTTCCCCAGTTGTATAGTTTAATCTATAGGGCGGAAATAGAACAGGGTTATAGAGGGTACTTTAAAGTCTTATGCATTTTACTCTATATAGATGATTTGACTCGTCGCATGGTAAATCCACCGACGGTGAAGGGTTAAAGATTCTCTCACATAATCAAGTTCAAGGCCTACTTTGGAAATATGGTAACAATTTTTGGGAGTTTATATGACCATACTTAGTTGACAGCTGATTAATATTTTAATAAGGTTGATATCGTTCCAGAATACTTTTACTTCAACTGACCAATGAAATCTGATTTATAGGAGAAACAGGTCAAGCGAGTTCTGACCACACCTTAATGATGATAACAAAATAGTTCTCGTTTTAGTATTCAGTTATTCCTCCTAACTGCAAGGAAGAGTGAACTGTGCACCCTTTGACCTTACAATATGTGAGTATGTTTTTATTTTTTCTACTACCTTAAATAATCTTAATCCTTATGTTTTAGTTTCTGTACTCTGTGTTAGGAATTGGTACGGAAACAAGTCGTTAGGCTTTCTGCCTTTTATTTCGTTTTACAATACAAACTAAAGAACAGCTAGACCCCCACTCGTGCATGTAGTTCCTTATTTAGAATTTTGACATGTCTGTTTTACAATGAACAGGTTGGTTCTCAATGTTAGGAACTTAAATGTTGAATCCTAGAGTGAGATGTACGACAAGAAAGTACAAACACAAATGATCAATAATAATCCGGTTTAATCTTGAGGGAATTAACGTTTACTTGGAAAACCAAGCATAGTTGGAAAACCATTCCCAGAGTAATTTATATACATAAATTAATTACTACGAAAATGGGAAGGCCAATTCGACGTTATTCATTATATCCGATAGGAAACCCCGAAAATAAGCCCGCTTAAATATTACTAGTCCAGGACTGATTTCGTGAATCCTGAACGTTTACCGCCCACCTGGATAGTATAAACTGTTAAGCCATAGTTGAAGCTTAAAATGAATTTTATAGCCGTTTCAGGAATGTTTCGTATAGTGAATCAATACATCTATTCTACAGGATAGCGATACCAATTGCAGTATTAATATACGATCGTAATATACTGCTTTGTTGCATCTTTGGGGGAAGTTAAAGAAGTTTACATGAACCGAGCTAGCCTAGCCCGATTAACTGGGCTAACTCGTTTCATTATAGGATCGTACTGTGGTTTTAAAACTTGCATAAACTAAATTTCCAAAGCAGAATTGGTTTGTCTTAGGCCCTGTTTACATGGAGCGGATAGTGTTCAAGTCAAATCTCCCATGTTGTTTCACCTTGTTGTGTTTACATGAAGAAGATAGTGAAAGTTTTCGATCTGATCGAAACGAATGGCTGAAGTCAATCAATCCATGCATGCAGTGGAGTGGTTGACTTGCGATTCAAGCATGGATCGACTTGAATGTCTCCAATATGATTCATCTACTGAACAGAGTGAAGTTGGTGCGTGTCGTGCTAAATGGCAGACATTGAGGGAAACACAGACAATGGTGTTCCAAGACCGAAAACAATGTTCCAAGCAGATCGGATTCTCCATGTAAACATGTGCTTGGATTTACTTCACTCGCGTTTTTCGATCCGATTGGACTGTCAAATAATCCGCTTCATGTAAACAGGGCCTTGATTCAAATCTCTTGCAGCTGAGCCTGAGGAAAGAATTTCGTGACATGAACAGCCTAGTTATTAATAGTCGGACTATCGACTCGCAGGCAGGCTGTAAATATGTTCTACAATCTAGTATTTGAAACGAAATAACAAAGAAGTGCGGGATCTTGTATAAGCATATATTATATATATTCATAGTGGGTATATTACTGTATTGTCTGACAACTTTGAACATCGTATGAACCGTATTTTAGTTCTCGTCCATTTCACGACTTGGCCGCGTTTCGTATTAGGTAATCCACCGATGTGAAGATTATATACCATCCTGCATTGCTTGAGACGACAGAGCAATAGTTCCCCAGTGTATGGCATCAAAATTAGATTTTAAACTGCACCATACACATGAACGATTATATATACGAGAGATTTTATTTTGCATGCGATGAAAATCGTGCATGGCTGCTCTTCTTGCGGCAAGGTTTATATGTCACTTTTATATATTGCATACAATGAAAGTCGCATCGGTCAAATCCGTTTGCTTTTCTGGCAAGTAATTGCACTTTGAGGGCACTCCGAGCACACAGGCCCGGGCGTCGTCGGCTATTCACGAACATTACTTCTTTGTATATTATATATTTTGTAAATAAACTGACAGTGAAACTTTTAAGCAACTCGTAAAGTTGATTGACTCTACCGTCGAAAAACCTTTTTGCCGATCTTAAGGTAAGTTATATATAATAGTTCCCATTATTTTTCTATATGCTACCTGTAAAGTTTCGGTTCCACACAATGAATGTCCCTTCGACATAGCATAGATTTAAGGCGGTTTTCCACTAGGCGACATTTGTCGACCGATCGACATTTTTCTTTTGTCTTGGCTAATTACGAGAGCTTACGAGACAAAAGAAAATGTGTCTTCGCGCGACATTTTCCGCCTAGTGGAAAACCGCCTTTACGCGCAATTATTACGCGAGAAAATAATTTTCAAAATCTGCTATAAAAGTACCAACTAAAGACATAGAAGCTATCTCGGTGTCGCAGCTGAAAATACGATAAAAGAGCGCTCAAAATGCAGGAAATTCTCTTTCAGAGATTGAAAAATTCAAAAATTTTCCGGGGGAGCATGCATGCATGCCTGGACCCCCCTAGTATAAAGCGCTACACCGGTCCGGGGGTCACAATTTCTCTGGCTACGCCACTGAGTCTCGTACGATAATGAAACGACCAATTAGGGACTTGGCTGAAAACACATAAGGATACAGATGACGTCTGCAGTCTTCATGTTTGTCTGTGTTTATATTGACAGTCCGATCGAATCGAAAAACGTGAGTGAAGTCAATCCGGGCACATGTTTACATGGAGAATCCGATCTGTTTTTGCTTTTTGTAAGCGATTTTTCAACACTATTTTCTGGGCTCTCCTCAATGTCCGCCATGTTTACAACACGCACTAACTTCACTCATGCGTATCAAGTCATTTTCAAGTCAAACCGTGTTTAGATGAATCAGATTGGAGACACGCAAGCCGATCCTTGCTTGAATCTCAAGTCAATCCACTCTTCTGCGTGGATTGACTCGTCTATTAGATCAAAAACTTTTAATCTTCTTCATGTAAACACAACAAGGAGAAACAACATGCAAGATTTAACTTGAACACTCAATCGGTTTCATGTAAACGGGGCCTTATTTTTGGCTTGTCTGAATTTCGGTGTATAAATTAGAACTGTTTGCTTCGCTATTACAAGTAAAAATGGCGACGTTTGTTTGGGCTCCTGTCTAATTTTACCTTAGACGTTTGCCAAGAAACGATGAGTGCCACTGCTTGAGTGCTTGACTAGTATAAAACTTCTAAGAATTTCCAATACAGGGAATTGGGCGAAGGCGAGTCACATGAACTCTTTGATTTTGGAAATTCCTGTTTTTCCCGGAACAGATTCTGCCTCGTACCCTCATACGAGGTGGATTTGGGACTGATTTCGAGAAATTTCCTTCTCGTGTTTCGGGAACCGGTTCTCATCCTCGTTCCCAGGGCTTAGACAGTTGACTTTGTAAATTAAATATTTGCAATGAAAATATACCGTTTTAAGTATTCTCATAGCTACGGCCCAGCTAGGAAATTTTCTTTTTGAACTTTTACACCCGTTTTCAAAATTACGCGACCAGGCCGGAAATATTGCAGTCGACATGTGAGTTTGTATTCATTGTATTCATTTGTATACATTTCATTGTATTCTGATCAGTTCGTATTTGAAAGGAAATTTTACGTTAAAAAAGAAAACATTGGTGCATGGGGGGGGGGGGGGGGCATTTAATTGGGGAAAGGGGTCCACAAGAGCGGGAGGTGAGCGGCAGAAGTGGAATTCAGTGAAGCACTGGTTTCCTGGTTTCCTAAGAAGATTGTGGGACATTCGAAGAACATTCGTATGTACTGTTCGTGTACAAGACACTGAAATTCTTTAAAAAAAATATACTGTGAATGAATGACTTTTCAGAAAGCATTGAGACATAGGCACACGGGTATGTGTCTTTGTGGACAAAATATTTCCCTACTGAAGCGAAGAATGCTCGACTTTTGTTATAATAAATATTGCACATGGGCACACAGGGGTTTATATAATTCATAACAAAACTTGTATAATATAGCACATTTCAAATTACTATATATGTGTTCTTATTAGTATATAGTTAGTGTGAGTTCGCTATTGTCCGACTTGACTGATTTTCCGTCCGACAAGGTCGGGAATGCCGCCTGCCCTATGCATTAGGATTTTTAACAAGTGAACGAATATTTAGTGGAACCATGTAAACGGCGTAACCATCCGGAAAAATTTTCATCCGGATAAAAATTCGTCCGGTCTCGTGTAAACGGGGCATAAAGCCTCTTCTCCAGTCATCGCAGAAACTCGCTTGCAGCTTTCTGCGAGTACTTGCATCTTATTAAGAATTCAGAGTGAAAAAACAAGAACTGCGGGTTCTTTTTAATTACATGCAAGTACTCGCTGCAAGCCTGTTTCTGCGATGACTGGAAAAAGGACTTAAAACACAAGTCGCAGCCCATCCCTGCATGGATGCCGTCTTTGTACTTAGCAGTTTAATTAATATGACCATACTTAGTTGACAGCTGATTAATATTTTAATAAGGTTGATATCGTTCCAGAATACTTTTACTTCAACTGACCAATGAAATCTGATTTATAGGAGGAACAGGTCAAGCGAGTTCTGACCACACCTTAATGATGATAACAAAATAGTTCTCGTTTTAGTATTCAGTTATTCCTCTTAACTGCAAGGAAGGGTGAACTGTGCACTCCTTGGCCTTACAATATGTAAGTATGTTTTTATTTTTCTACTACCTTAAATAATCTTAATCCTTATGTTTTAGTTTCTGTACTCTGTGTTAGGAATTGGTACGGAAACAAGTCGTTAGGCTTTCTGCCTTTTATTTCGTTTTACAAGAGAAACTAAAGAACAGCTAGACCCCACTTAGACTGAAAGCCAGCCGCCGATCTCATCTCGTTCTCACTCGCTGAGAGAGGCGTCTGAATTCAATCATAGCCACTGGAAAGGGAGAGGGCTGTGAAAGTGGGCGTGACTGAGATTTATTTTATTGTTCGCCAAATTCAAGATCACGTGACGTTGAACCTGCATGATTGAGCACTAAAAAGCAAGATTTTACATTAGAGCAGCGAGGCGCGTACCTACAAGTGCTACAACGAAGTTCTTCCGTGATGGTTTCGATATAAATTCCACTTCATTTGGACATTATATGCATAGATGGTCCCTCATGAAAACTCCCTTTGCAAAGAATATTTAATAAAGTGCAGTAAATTCGAATAAACGATCAATGGTCGGACCGAACACGGTGAGAGCCGAGGTAAAATAATGATACAATACTGTTTTGCCAACAGTACAACTAAAATTAAAATTCGCTTTTGTCTTAATATGAATCGGTTGTGCTAAATTATATGTCGTAAGTTGAGTTGCCTTCATTGAATATTAAATGCACTAAATGTCTGGTGTGTTTGCGTTTCATAAACAACGGTGAGGACTGGCAATTGTCGTATGCGTATCAGTTTATTAGAATAACTAAAGTATTAAGAAACATTGCCATCTGACAACAAAAGTGCAAAACTCCGATTTAATAATGGCACGGAGACGACAAATGCTTTTCGACTGCGCGTTGTTCCTTGGTTTTCTTTTATTAATAATTTGTAGACATGCGGCGATTTATGATAATTTCAATTTCTTCACACTATTTTTAATACTTACAATGAAAAATACAAAGTTTACATAGTGATACATAAATAAATCAGAGTTAAATATAAAACAAAATATTTTATGAAAGAATATACATATGTGAGAGTGTAAGTAAAGTATACAGCGGATTCAGGTTGACCGTTTAACGGCAACATTTGTCGCGTTCGTTGCAACTGATTAATTATACGACGTTTCTAGGCAAAATGTCAGACGTTGCTGGGCGGGGCTTACACGTTCTTGGTAAATTCACACGCAACGCTGATATTTTTTGACAGAACGTTGTAAGTCCCGCCCAGCAACGTCTGACATTTGGCCTGGAAACGTCTTAATTAACTGTTGCAACGAACGCGACAAATGTTGCCGTTAAACGGTCAACCTGAATCCGCTGTAAAGCTTTCGAGTTTAATCACTGCCTTGGCATATTAATAAGTTGGGGATCAGCAGAGGATGAAATATTAAGATCGTGTCGAAGTAAGAAAATAGACATTGTATAATACGAGAATGAAATTCAGATCAACCTTGGTGACTTAATATTTTTTACATTGAAACAGAAAGGGTTTTTAAATCACTGAGAATATTTTTCCAGATTTTTGTAGCTGAGAATCTTATAAATGTTTGTTTACAATAATTAGTCCGGCGGGGAGAAAATAGTTCGCGCTACGGCTAATTTTGCTCACGTCCAATGCCAGAGTGTGAATTATTTGAGTGAGCCATGCATGAGTTAGCGCTTGATACGATTGTGTAATGTTCAAGGGATGATCATTTTAATGTCACGATAAAGTCCATCATGAAACCGAACGCCGATCATCTACACAACGATGCACCACCATATATATTTGTTTACGTCTTATTTGAGAAATGCGCGACTTAAAAACTCTCACGGTCCTGTTAAAACCAATCCGATCTTTTTGAGGTGATTTCTTTGTGCACACAATCATATTATTGAATAAACTAATATCTATAATTAACGCAGAATCAATGTAAAATATAAAATTTGTCATAAAAATGACGGACTACAGTATACACTATACAGCACTGTCGCTGTCTTAAGTTCGTAGGTCGTCAAAAACCGAATTCCTACCGAATTTTGTTAACGAAATACAAGGGTACTCCTTTGGACTTGTAAATATCATGTTTCTTGTGGATTTTTAGAAGTCACCATAACCGACATCGTGCCGTTTAACGAAGAACAAGGTTATAATCTAATGTAAGCCATATGAAAGAATACACTGGCCATGCCGGTTCAAGATCACGTGACGCTCAGGCGTGAAATTTTTAACATCAAACCGGAAGTTCTATAGTTTCAGAGCGGAGTTTCACAGCCCTCTCCCTTTCCAGTGGCTATGGTTTGGGCGCCCAAACTGGTGTACCGGCGTCTCGAACCCCCTCGATACGGCCCTGCTGAACAACTGCACTGAGCCAAAACAAACTTACTGTAACTACTAAAAAAATATAAGATAAATTTAATAGATATACATTTAAACAAAATAACAGTTATTATAATATAGTTTATCGTTTAAGATAGGATCAGATTTTTTTCTCTTTGTGATTCAATGCATGCTTTTTTCCCCATCCGAAACCACCTTGCAGGATTTTTTTTTCTGAAATCACACCCCCCCCCCCCCCACCCCCCCTCGAGAGTCAAATGGTCGGGCCCCTAATAAGACTGCTTCGCAGCAGAATCGTGTATTATAACTATGGACACAATTTACTGTTCACATGTAATAAGATCATGAGTTTTCTTTGTGTTTTCCTTATGAAATATTAACGAGATATCTTTTTTCCAAATTTTTTTCAGTTACCCCAAGAATGGATAACCCGAATGAGGTAATGAGTTAAAAATTTTAAGCGCACAAGTACTGTGAGTTAGTGAGTAGCTCTGCTACTTAAGTCGTTCGAGGGGCTATTCCTGTAGAGATTTCAGAACAATGGCGTTGCTTACAATTTCCGACTGTCCTGCTCGTGTCTCAGCTTAGTGTACGGATGCTTATTCGGACTTGGGTTAGATTTGCGGTTGGGACAGATTTTCATATTATTAGTATAGGGGTAATAGCATAGTTTCGAGTGCACTTTCGAAAAAACATGCACGAGTGAGTTTTTCAAAGACTATCAAAATGGCACGAGTCTACGTTTAATGCTATTTGAGGTCTTTGAAAAACTCACGAGGGCATGTTTTTCCAAACTTCACGAAAAACCATGCTATTACTTATTAATAATATACATGAAAAAATGCCCAAGTCAACTGTACTTACGTTTACTGATTTACGTACAGTTCCCTTTCGGTAGTGTCCAATCCTCGTATATTTGGTTGTTGTATATTTGCTTCCGTTCTACCACTACTCGAGAGAGTTTACTAAAAGCACTAAGAATCTTCTAGTTTTCTTGCAGGTACTTTACTTGACAGCAATAAGGAATAATTAGCTTCATGTTCTTCTCCGTTTCAAATCTTGGCGGCCATATTTGTTTATGGCCATCCGTCAAAATCCGTTGTAGAACGTGATTGGTTCTTTTCAGTTTTTATTGTTTTTGATTGGCTTATTCGCTTCAAACATTTGCACTGTATTTCCTTTTTTCTGCACTGTATTTCCTTAAAACTGCACTGCTCTTAGCCAATCAAAATTGAGAAATTTTTTCATGTATGATTATTATCCTATAAAACATTACTCGAGTTTCTACTCGAGTTTGTTTTGTTCATATACTTTTAACTAAAATAAATTTATCCAACTTTAAATATTAACTTGTGGCTCAGTATAAAATTGTTTTTATCTATTTTAGTATTTTGTGCTGACAGGAGATAATTTAACTCCTGAGGACATTTCTCGTCTTGGCTGCATAGCACCAGCCGACAAAGTTGTCCGGATAAAGGTAGGTAGAAATAACAAATATATATTATTCAGATAATAAACAATTATTGGATGAGGCTGAGTATAAGCCGAATCCTGACGCGATTCATCTTCTTCAATGCTCCAAAAATTTCCCAGGAAAATTTAGAAAATCTTTTGAAATGTGGTTTCTATTTTTTACTGTATAAACCACAATTCCATTTTGCCGTTGTCTGTTCGGTTAAAGACGCACAGAGGAGGTCACAACGTGGTAACCACGTTGTAACGTCATCTGTGCATCTATAACTGAACAGACATGAGACAACGGGAAAATGGAATCTATCTGTTAAATATAAATTGGATACTGTACTATGTTCTGGTGCCTATAGCAAATAATTGTCATTTACTCGTTAAAATATAAACTCTAATCTAAAATATTATACGTCCACCAAACGTCTGTTCATTACATCAAGCTCGCAAACGTACGACATGCACTAACAACTTATCATATCACTTTAACTACATCTCGTATGCAAACACTACCACTTAGGAGCACAATATGACTATGTGAATTTGCAACCGTATAGCTCTCCATCTGAGCCTGATCAGTGGCTCAATGGTTAGAGCATCTATAACCGGTCATTAGAAGGTTGCAGGTTCGAACCCTGTCTGGGACTCAGAAATCCCTTCTGAGTAATTGAGCTTGACGAACGTCCACCAAACGTCTGTTACACGAAGCTTGCAAACGTACCACATGCACCACATGTATACATACAACTTATGATATCAAAATATAACCTGTTGATCTTTTCACTCCAAGGTAGCTGATGAGGCTTGGCAAAAGGTTGCCCGATCAAAATCGTTCCTGGAGGAAGAGGCTAAAAAAGGAGGTAATGAAATTTGATTGATTGTTAAACAAAAATTGAAAACTCGAGAAAACTAACTCTATAAGATATATTATTTAAGTACTGTGATTCCCGTACTACTATATATACTAATATTTATCAATGCCGAATCTTTATTTATCAGACAGATACAAATTTATTTTTTTTAATTTTCAAAACTTATTGGCTATATATGATATTTCTTTACTAAGTGGAAAAGTATCGTATTGGCTTTCCGATTGGTTATACGGTATTTTTTTTGCTAGTGAAAAATATCGTATCGGTATATGAACGTTCTCATAGCGGTTTCTGTCTTGACTTTCATTGGTCAGCAGTTTTTTGTCTTAATGTTGTCTGCAGCAACTGTTTGTAAAATATGGAGTTACATATAGATGTATATATGTACAACTATAGATCAATATAGCAGTAAATATAGCCAGAGTACTATGACCGGAATTGAAACTGTTCATTTATTGTTCTCAAACTCATTAATTATTCATGCATTATCGTGGCCAATCCATGAACGTATACCACATCACATGCATGAGTTTTGATACCCAATGAAAACCTGTAGCAAACTTCCTAGTGAACTGGATCGCATTTCTTAATCTGCGTGTTGAAATCAATGAAGAAAACACCGCAAATCGCGATGCGAATACTCGTTTGAGAAGCAAGATCCGAGGGGCAAAGCACTCCAAAAATCCCGTACACTTCGACGAAAAGTCCGCGAAAAGTCCAGCGGAATTTCTAAATTCCCCAAATCCCAAAAAATTCTTGAAAATCCGGCATGAAAATCCTTGAAAATCCATGAAAATCCATAAAATCCGACTCAATTGATCAAAATCCCCAGAAAATCCGAAGAAATCTGCACTTTCTCCTACGAATTCGTTTTTTTTTTATTTTTAACTTTTAATTTAACTTTTTGTATTTTCATCATTAACTTATCGTTAATAAGTTTCACAAAAAGTCTGGAAAAGTTCGCAAAAAAATTCACAAAAGTCCGATGAGAAAATCCAAGGACTTTTGGAAGTCCGAAAGTCTCGTACACTTTTTTTGGAATGCTTTGCCCCTAGGTAAGATCAACCACTCGTTTATCGTGTTTCATCAGGGGACTCGGAAACAATAAAAACCTCGGGGCTACGCCCTCAGTTTTCATTTGTTTTCTCGTGTTTGGAACCCCTGGTGACGCAACTCGTGTTTGATCTATTACTTCTTGTTGCAGAAAAACCTAACTGAAGAAAAGTATAAACTGGATAGACACTTAACACATGCATGCTAAGTTTGTGTAATATAATTGAAGTACATTATTTAACAATAGAAATATAGCACAGCAGTCTTTCTGTTCTTTTGCTGTAGTTATTTATGGAGTGAACACTGGATTTGGTTTCAAACTGTGATAAGATCATTCCTGAAGAAGAATTATCGTAAGTTATTCCACAGTCCTTTTGTTTGAATTACTTGGGAGTTGAGAAATGTCCTGCTTTGTATGTGCAAGGCGCGTGAAAGAACCAGGGAAGTTGTGCCAATTTTGTACGAAGATAGAAAGGTAGCACCAAATATCTTATTTTATTATATGGAGAAGATTATTTTACTAGCAACTAAAACACTCGTAGAATCGATATTTCACTACATCCGGGAACCGGGTGGCGTGTTTCTCGTATGTAACGCTCGCGAGTGACATATCGACAAGTCAAAATTTACACCTTTTGTCCCTTTTGCCGTAAGTTTCGAATCAAGTAAATTTGAGCCAGTAACTTCTCTTAATTCAGTTTTTCACGTAAAATGACGTATTCGAAGAAGTTGTTGTATTTTTCATTTGTATTTTCTAAAAGTTTAGGTCAAGCGGTTGTAGTTTTTGCATTACTTAAAATTCAGTTTATCAACATCACTTCCACGCATCATTTCATTGTCCACATCTGAATAAATAGAACATTACACGGTTGCTCAAAGATATGGATCATTTTATGTTCTCGTGGCAAGAGCAATTGTCCTTGCCACTCGCACATAAAATCCATATCTTCATCCATCGTTCTCGCACCTGCGCCTGGCATCAGCCGTTAAGGTCGTATACTATCTACCGTATATATAAGGTCGTATACTACTTACCCCAAATACGATTTTATCAGCAAACTGTTTAATTTGTATGATGTGTACTATACCATTCGTTTTTGACTGAAAAACCACTTGATGGTCTACTACATGTAAATTATAAACTGATTTTAATTGCTTCTTGCAGGAAATTTCACTCGTAATTTCTTTTCCATCGTTTTCAGTGTCATAGTGTTAACACCGCAGTTAATCCAAACTACATTTAATATATAATTGTTGATATCAATATATTTTTTTTAATTATAGAGCTCTGCAAGAGAATCTCATTCGATCACATTCATCAGGTGAGCAGAAATGGACGTGAGACGTGTAGTTATATACGGGGTCTATTATAGTTTGGGGATTAGGCGGTTTTAGCCATTATTTTAGGACGGATGTCGATCATCAGTATCCAGTTTTTTGGGCGGTTTGCGGTTAACAGATAACCGTTCGATTGCGGGAAATTTTGAAATGTCCTCGTCGGATGCGGTTATCTTTTAGAATGTAGAGCGCTTTTCAGAAAATTGGCAATAATTTCTAAAAAACGTTACGTTCTAAAATCTTAAGTGAAATGAAAAAGTGGTTCCGGTTAAAATTGCCAAAATAGAATGGATTCAGGAAATTAAGACCCCAGTATAATAGACCCCCCTATATATTCTTGAAACCGGGAGATTGGAAAACCACGCGTATACGATCTATAAGACGTATATAGATTCCCCAACTATCACAAGAAGTTGACAGCGTCCATTAAGGTGCATCCTAGCCTTGACGATGTTCAAGGATAAAATTAATTTTAACGATAGAGTACAAAATAATGATTTTGTCGTGGTGACAAACTTTAAATTGCTTTGAATAACGCATTTACCATAGTGAATGGCGATTTTGGAAAGTTGTTTTAGAAGAACTGTCGGAAACCTAGCAGACTCGCTAGGTAAAAAACAGCAGTGGAAATCGAAAAACGAAAATATTTTGCTCTGAATCTGATGGGTTTTCAGCAATTCTATAACAGCATGGTAAGTAAATGCGTTTTTCAATGTACTGGAAAATCGTGAGTTTTTTGTCGTCACTATACATTGCTCCGATGGATATCATTCTAAATATATTGTTTAGAAAAGATGTCGATCTTCTATATCTTATAATATCTAGAAATTGGACAAATACTACAATTATGGCAGATAGGAATTGTGATCCGCGATTACTAGCGCTGGATTATAACTGAACGCGTCACGGATTCTTGGTAAATTGCTATATTTGTTTCTAATATAGGCGTTGGTGATCCAATTCCACACAGTGACGTTAGAAAGATGCTTGCTATGAGAATTAATTCGATCATAAAAGGCTACAGGTACTGACTTTTCTTTCAATTTGTTCAATTGTTCCTCAACTCTTTCCTGTCCAAATTGGTCTTTAGTATTTTATTCTGGCTAACGCCATACGATTTTATTCATCTCTGGGGAAGCCCTCGGACAGGAATGAGTTATAAACTATCTCTTTAACGTAATACACTGTGTATTTATTGGTAACGATTGCCGTGATAGTGATTTATCTATTTACTTTGAAGAAAATTTTCTATTTATTATTAAATCGTGTATATGCAACGTTTAAGATATACAAGATGGATGCCTTGTGCCTAAATGAGAAATCCACTATATGCATCGATTAGCTCTCAGAATGAAACAGGGCTTCTGTTGCCTCCTATTCAAGCAAGTTATGCTGGGCAGTTCTCGTATTGGGTATATAAATATACTAATTTTTCCTATATATTAATATAGTGGTGTGTCCAGGGATACCATTGAGAAAATGGTCAGTGCGTTTAACGGTAAGTTACGTGTACTAATACTGTGAATGTCATACTTTATATTAGCCCCTCCCCCTCCTTCCGGAGGCGGTAAACACTTACGTGGGAGGCTAACTTTACATATATATGTGAAACGAGAAATTTTGTGAAATTAAAAAAAATTGTATACTAATACCAAGACATGAAGGAAATTAGTGATTAAATGTCCAGAAAATCAAAGGAGGATTTGGGCAAGGTCTTTCACAAATCTTCTCGAGGCTTGAGTGGTGTTAGATATACTATGATTACGGGGACAAACGGAGCATGTGCAGAACTGTGCTCCGACAATAAAGATGCCTATGACCAACCTCGTACCCAGGGACATGCAGGGATAATTGAAGGACGTTGTACTGTAGTTGCAAATAATTGTCAATTGTAATTTCACCATCACATTTTTTTCAATATCTAAGTGATTAAAAATACTAAATGCCAATAATATGTAATAGAGCGGCAGTCTTAAGTGTACTTTAATTCGGCCGCGAATGGTTAAATGTTAATTAAAGTTGTATATAAATTTTATCACTAATTTGCACCGCTTAATTTTTCACCAAAATGACCAAACTAACGAATTGTGATGAAAGTTATAATGTGTGTGTATATGTATATATATGTGTATGTATGTATGTATATATATATATATATATATATATATATATATATATATATATATATATATATATATATATATAGTTCAATCTACAGACACGGTGTTTCGCTGTACAACAGCTCATCAGTGTAGCTTGGAACAATCTGAATGAATTTCATCAATTACTTATACACATGCGATCGTCGGTGACAACCGCATGTGGGAAAGCATCGGTGAAATACATTCAGATAGCGTGAAGTGCGCATGGGCCCAGAGTGCTCAAACTTCCACAAGGGTAGTGAGCGTTGCATTATCGCTAATAGGTACCCACGGCAACTTCACCAGAGTGCTCAACAACACCGAAGTGAAGGAGCATATATATATATATATATATATATATATATATATATTTCTAAAATTCATTAATAATCCATGAGGAAAAACACAAAGAAAAATCATGAGCGTATCGGATCTATATATGTGATATAGACTCGCTCTAAGTTTCTCGCTGGTTTTTAACGGCTGAGATAAGCTTGATTTTCAAAATTACTACGCCAATGAACGTATGAAGTGATTCTTTTTAGAAGCCATTTAAAAACCTTGCAGTACGGGCTTTATCGGCTCTAAAACACTCGGCTATCGCCTCGTGTTTTATATCCGATAAAGCCCTCCTGTGCGGTTTATAAATATTACATATATATATATATAAATATATACATATATACACATATATACACATATATACACATATATACATATATACACATATATACATATACACATACATATATATATATATATATATATATATATATATATATATATATATATATATATATATATATATATATATATATATATATATATATATATATATACAAACGAACATGTGTGATTTTGTTCACGGAATGTTGGAAAGTGCTCAATACCATAAAGGTAGAGCGAATATAGTTTAAGTGGGCTTACCTCAAAATGTGAGTGTCGCAACTGTCAGTTTCATGCGGGGCGATGACAGTTGCGACACTCGACATTTTGAGGTAAGCCCACTTAAACTATATATATATATATATTGATGATTGTGTATTTTCTAATTTTTAATATGTTTTATTTGTAACGACAGTCTGTTGTTTGCCACTAATCCCGAAACAAGGAACTGTTGGAGCAAGTGGTGATCTAGCCCCATTAGCTCATATGGTGTTAGGTTTGATGGGTGAAGGTCGCATGTGGAGTCCAAAGACAGGTGTACGCGATGCTGCTGAAGTAAGTTTGTTTCTCTCAGTTCGTTTTACAAAGTATTAGGCGGTCGAGGTATTTGGCTCATGAATTATTAACGATTTGCGACATGGTTAAGGAGACTGTGTCGGGTAACCCATTGTTTGTAAGGGTTAGAAGACTAAGCTACAACGATATTTCGATTTGGTTCCTCTTACTAATAGCGCTGGTCAGGCAATTGACCGTACTGAAAAAGATGGCGTCTTGTACATTTAACCACAATCCTTTGCGCACATTAAGGATTCTTACTTGCAGAATAATCAGATAGGTTTTTAAAAGGGTAAACTTTGTTAGGAATAAAGTTCTTGCCTATTTAATCCATTTTAGCAGCATGATAAGCAATGTTCAGTTGTTATTTGAGCTGATTTGAGGTCGCAAAGCATTATGGTTAAATGTACCGCCGCCATCTTTTTCGGTATCGTGTGGGTAGGTCAATACGAAAATGGATGCGTACCCGTAGCGAACTCGTTAGGGCACCCCAATCTTTGTTGACAATAGCTCGTTCCCCTCTGTCTAATAACAGAAAGCCTTATTTGTTTGAGCTGTTTATTATCTTGTTCATGCATAGTTCTGATAGTTGTATTAATAACATATATATAGTTCTTGATATATAGGTCTCATATATAGGTCTCGGGGGGGGGGGGGGGGGGGGGGGGGGGCTTATTCATTTTTTCTGACGTTGACCATTTTTTTAAATTCCATCGTATATAGGTCTCATCCTTAATAACATATTTATATATAGGTCTTGAAAGCAAACGAGTTACGTCCAGTTTCTCTTCAAATGAAAGAGGTATGTGTATCCAATGTATACATGTATATAGGAGATGGTTGATTTTTGTTTCTTTTAGTTTCAGTTTTTTTAGTTCACTAAGCGTCAAACTATCAGAAAATGCAGTTCAAATTTTCCGAGCTCTCAACCCTCCTGTATGTCAAGAGGTCGAAAATTTGAACCCCATAATTTTCTGATAGTTTGACATCTAGTCAACTCGAAAAAGAAAAAAAAAATTAACTTAAGCATGCAAATCCTACGGGAGCTGTTTTCATGACACTTCATACCAGGCACGTAGCTACGGGGGGGCGAAGGGGGGCGACCGCCCCCCCCAAATTATTTCTTGCCCCCCCAACCAGAGACTGCATGCCCAAAAAAAATCCGCAGCGTGAGTGGATAAGTAATTGAAGTGTGAACGCTGTTGCGTACTTGCGTAACGTGAATAAGTGATGTTGTTATATCGAAAGCGTCTAATGGCGTTATGATTTAGTAGCGTAAACCCGTGTGAACTCGATGTAAGTTAAAACGTGATAACTGGAACGCTAACGCGTAAACCAAAAGGTGAGGCAAAAAGTTCCAGGCCCCTACGCGGTTTGCAGGTACGAAGGCTCTAAAAAAGGTTTGAAAAAAATATTTATCAAATTATTTTGTCAGACTCAACGTGCATTTAATGGTTTCCCATTGTTGTGCAGTGCTGTTGTTGTTTTATTTACTATATAGCAGTCAAAAACTATACAGTAAATTAAGCTAGGATGGAAACAGCCAGATGAAAAGGTGAGAACAAGAGTGCAAACTTTCTTATGTAAAATACATTTTTCGCCGTGCAAAGGTTCAAACATCATAAGAGCGAGAAAGCTATTCTTGTACGAGTCTAAAGACGTAGTGATACTTGATATTTCATAATATACATCTAATGTCATTTTCTTAGTATTCTGCTCCTTTAATTTTTTTAATTGTTAAACGGCCTCTGACAATTAACTAGATTGTTTATTTTTCACGTTTACTCAATGTTGTTTTCGTACGAATGCGGAATGCTTTTTAAACAAAATGACACTTGAAACTGGTACTAATGGCATATTCTACACTACGTTTGTGTTGATGTTTTGTCATCCTCTTCGGAGTAACGAAACTCTAATATATGGTTTATATTATAACGAAAAGTTTGATTTAATTTCTTGACTGACAAACTTCGTGCACGTTTTGTAAAGACAATAATGACTTTTACTATATAGCAACAAATAAACAATTACTGCATGATTAGTTCGACAGCATAGCACAACCAATCAAAATTGAAAATACACGTTTAAGCAAAGCGTGATAAAATGATGCAATAAAAGTGAATAAATATTAATTTTTCAAACCTTTTCGAGCCTTCGCGGTTCGCTCAAGACCGGTGGCCGTGTCAAAAAACATTTTGTATCCTGCAAATCGCACAGGGGCCTGGAAATTTGCCCCACTTTTTGCCCCACGAATGACTGGACTAATTAGCGTTCCTGAGAGAGTTCCAGTGCATAAACCATGTGACAGACTGGGGGGGGGGGTAGTGTGATTGCATCAGTTGTCCTGAGGGCTCAACTTTTGTACCTTTCCACTTGCCCCCCCAAAATAAAACTTGCCCTCCCAGATTTCTTAGTCTAGCTACGTGCCTGCTTCATACCACACTATTTCATCCATAGAGGTATCCCAATGTCGAGTAAAATCGTCTGGCGTTATCCAGAGTAAAATACTAAAAGGGAATTCCCGATTCCAGGTTGAAAAGGTTAAAACATGAGCAGCAGTGTTTTTATTGTTAGATTTAAAACACGAGGCGATAGACGACACATTTGGCAAGTTCATTGGCGTCGTTGTCTATATAGACCTTATTCATAAATGGCCGACGATGTGAATTTCGCACAGGAAAACGAGTACAGAGGGGCTAATTTATATGCACATAAAAGAATATTAATTCCACGGCATTTATGAATATGGTTTATAAGCTGAGAAAATCAAAGCTAAAGTTTATGTAAATCCGAAGGATTTTTTTTATCAGAAATAAAACCATGGACACGATACTGATTTCCTTTGTGTTTTCTTCATGAATTATTTATGATTTTTAATAATTTTTTTAGGGTTTAGCATGCATCAATGGTACTCAGTTTATTTGCGCCAAAGGAGTTGGAGGTTTGTCGTTTGGTTTATTATCAGAATCCTAGTAATTCACGTTTTCGCTCCACGGATATTATTGCAAATATCCTCGATCTATTATTTCATATATATGAAGTACCACATGCCGACTGCGTCTTTAAAAGTTATATACGTCCGATGCAACACGGACGCGAATATTGTGCAGGAACTAACTCGTGCATGCCGTGGTGCATGTAAAGATTCTTATTATATAAAATAGAGTGTTTTATTGATGTTTTCCGCCACTATAATAAAATACCCTGCGAGCAGAGCCTTCTTTTCCTTATTTCTTCTCTGAGAGAGAGGAAGAAAAGTAGGCTCTGCTGTATTCGTGACTGGTTTCCATTGCGCATGCGTGTCAGTTGCTTGGATACAATCTCGAACCCAGTCCCAATCAGAGCAGAAAACCAAACGAGAACCGGTTAAACGGGTCTTAAACGGGTTACTTCGTCCTAAATCTTGGACGAAGCCAAACACGAATACAGCATGCAGAGCCTAGTTTTCTTCCTCTCTCTCAGCGAAGAAATAAGGAAAAGAAGGCTCTGCTCGCAGGGTACTAATAAAAAACGATAATCTCGCATGTGTCGATTATCGTGAAACGCATTAGAGTTTTTACTGCTCTATTTTTGTGGGGAAATAGGACTATTTTTTTATATAATGAACAGAACAATACATGAATGCTTGGAAATATGAGATTTATTTCTCATGTTGACCAAGGTATCTCATTCGTTCGCTTTGCCCACTCGAAATAAATTTCATATTTCTGCACATGCATCCCCATGTATTATTCTCTACGTATTCGTCAAAAATCCTGGAGATATATAGGAATGATTTTAATTTTTAATTTTCTCTAATATTTTCAGCCTTGGTTCGCGCTAATTCCTTAGCTCGACAAGCGGATGTGGTCACTGCTTTGACAGTGGAATGTCTGAAAGGGACAAAGAAAGCGTTTGATCCACGTAAGTTCACATACGTAGTTTACTCAGTTAATATATACTTTTTGGCCATTAGTAATTAATTGTAAAATAATTAACATTTTGAAATTGTAATATAGATAACGTTTGTGGAAACATAGTCAATCGGCGAGATATGGTCTGGAAACTCAGCTAACGTTTTGGGATATCTTTGTTTTGTTCGCCTTTATGCATTTTTGTGCACGGTCACTGAACACATTGTATTTTAGTATAATGAACGAATTGTCCAATAGGAACGTTTCAGTTCAATTACTCAGCCGTGCTATTTAAATATTAATAAACCTAAAACAAAGGATGTGCACGGTGTAAGTACGTTTCAACATAAAATCCCAGCTCATTATAGGCGCTTTGAAGTTTGCCGAGTTTCCAGACCATATCTCGATTGACTATGGTGGAAACACCACGTAAAATATTTATTTGCTAAGCTTTCGGCCTGTTGACTCAGGCCTTCATCAGAGCAAGGCTTCCGTCAGCGGCCTGAGTCGACAGGCCAAAAACTTAGCAAATAAATATTTTACGCATGGTGTTTCCACAAAAGTTATCTATATTACATTATCGCCATGAAAACCTTCAAATAATTAATTTTGAAATTGTCTTTATAAAAGCTGTTTCTGGAATTTGATTGGATGGGTTCGTTATATGCTTTTTTCCCCATTATTTAAAATAAAAATGATAGACTTTATGAAAAATATTGTGCTGTGTACAATATAATTTATCAACAATATTATGCTATAGGCCCTGTAGCTCATATACAGCCACATTACGAATCCAATATGTGCGGATTGTGTTATTTCTAACTTTGTATGTTTCTCCAAAATGCACGTTTCCAAGACCCAGGAATTCAAAACTCCTACACACACCCAGTATTCCACTCATTCCCCCCGTTTCTATAATTCTGGATCCCCGTACCTTTAACTGATAAACAATGTTGCCAACAATGTTGTTGCAGTGCTGCACCGTTGTTCACTTATTAGGGACCCCTTAAGCAAGCACAACGCAAACGTCATGACGACGACCCAAGTACAATGGTATTTTTCAACCAAAACAAAGCTTTGAATAATTCGCAGTCCCAAGAGTAACCCCAACACCGTCCTCGTTGCACATACAACGTCAACTGAAGCGTTTTCACGTTTTCAAGACAACGTTTGTGGCAAGGAACAGCAAAAGCTGTTAGTTTACTTAGGCGTTAATCTATCATACGTCGTGTTGCGGAAGCTATGGCTGCTTTTTAAAGGTCTTACAAAATACATAAAGCATACAATACACGATGTCCTGATCCATGGTTTCTTTTAAATGCAGTAACTTATAATTGCCGTCGTCGTCGTAGCTTGCTTAAGGTCAAAAAAATAATTCAACTTGCAAAACAAAGGAGATGAATAATTTTTAGTTCCAAGAGAAATTTCAACACCGCGTTATCGTACTCTATACAACGCCACTTATAAGTGGCGTTGTATAGAGCGTTTTCACGCTCTATAGAGCGTTTTCACGTCTTCAGCACGATGTCATAATACCGAAAGATGAGAACAGTTCCTTACGATTCCCTTCAATACGGACACACTACAGTCATTTTAACTCTACTGGGGGCGTCTTGGAAGTTATTAAACTAGCCTCAAATATCAAATATAATAGTCAGTTAACATGCAGTGACTTCTTTAAATATGGGCCGCCCATATTTTAACTATCACTTCAAGATTTCTTTATACTGATTGCAGGCATACACGAGGTGAAACCTCATAAAGGACAAGTGAAAGTTGCCAAAAGAATTTATAAACTTCTTGACCTAAAAGATGTTTCGGAAAGTGGTAAGAATTCTTATAATTTAATAAAGAGATATTCACGTAATAGCTTAAATTCGAAGCCAAAGTCGTCAGAATAAAGTATGCAGTAATAACATAGAATTATATTCACCAATTTATAGTATTCACAGCAGTAAAAATACTTCTGTTTCAATCAGATATGAAAGACGTTGAAAAGGTTCAAGATGCTTACTCTCTTCGTTGTTCTCCTCAGGTAGAAAAATTGGTGATTGTTGTACTATATTATGATAAAATTAGGCACGTCTCGGGTAGAGGCTGCACGCAGGCTGTTCCACACGTTACTGAACGTTGCAGTTGGTAAAAGCTCGACAAGTGACGACAAATTTTTGGTTGCGCTGATTGGCTCCGAGCGCGAAGATGCATGATTTGAGCATACTTCGAAGTCAGTCGTATATTCCCGTAAACAAACGGACTTGCGTTAATTTGTCTTAAATGTCAACATTTTGTGCATAAAATCTACACACCTTGTAAATATTTGTAGAATCGCATCCGTGGCTCAGAGGTGCATGCATGTGTTTAGGGCTTTCAAACTACTACAATAGGTTGTTTTTGAACAGAATACTAACAGAATAATTTTCTAAGGGTTCCGGGTTTTTTTTATACACACTGTATATAAAGGCTAGTCCCAAGACACTACATCTCGCTACGTCTTGAAGCGATTTGAGGCGAGTTCTTCGTATCTAGCGAAGGAAAGTGGCGTACGTATAATTATACGAAAACCTCCGGAACAATTTATCGTAAAATCGACTCAACGAGGAATAAAACACGAAACAACTTTTCAAAATGTTCTAATCATTAAAAATATAATTTTCTCTAGGTTCATGGAATGGTTCAAGACACACTGGCATTCGTAGAAAGTATTCTAAAGACAGAAATCAACAGTGTCAATGATAATCCAGTATCCTTACTATTTTTGTTCCAAGATTATATCAATTCTTTTCAGTACTAACTATTTGCTGTCTTTTTGCCTTGAAACATCTTATCATAACTAATGTAGAGCATTTTCACACACAGCAAAATCAGTTATCTCCAAGTTTGTTGAACAAAATCACTTGAAACTGCAATTAAAACTCCTCGTGACACTGAAGATTTCATGTTGGGCAATCAATGGAAATGCTGTACCCTGGTTATGACGTCTGACGGTTATCTATTTACATATCAAACAAACTGAAATATAGCAAAAACGAAGAAAGATACGAAAAAGTTGTAAAATGTGTTTCAAATTCACATTAAATTTTTTCAAATTAGATTTTATTGCTGATCTTTAACAAATCTGTTTCGAAACTATGATAATGAAGTGATCTGACAAAATACGACATCCAAGAATTAACGGTAAACAAAATAGATAGATTTGTTCAACTGGTTAGGAGGGGAGGACTACGCGAACACTGCATGTAGACCAGAGTAGCAAATGTATGGTATATACGTGTAACCGAGCCGAAAAATACAGATTGACCTTAAGTCAACTACAGATTGTTTTCGCTGATAGTGGAGATGTTCTTTCTGGTGGAAATTTCCATGGCGAGTATCCAGCTATGGTGAGTTTTTGAACCGATCGTTTCTAATGGATAAATATATTTTTATATATAACTATAATTTTTTCACTCTTTTTAAGGCTCTTGATTTCTTGGCCATTGCTGTGAACGAATTGGCCAACATAAGTGAAAGGCGAATTGATCGATTGGTGAATAAAGGTACAATCATTTCCAGAAAACATTGGTGTTTAATAGCGCAGTCTTCATAGGTGTATTGTAACGGCCAAATTAAAAATTTGCGCGTGGAGTCCACTACCCTCGTTCTACTAACCTACGTTCGAGCGGAAGTGCGGTACAAAAAGGTGAAATTGCAAGATTCGCGATGGGTCTATTATAAAAGCATTATTTATCAAATAAAAAGTGTCAGCTTAGCTCATATGTTGAGTTTCAAAATTTTAGTTTATGCTTTGTCTTGTAATTCTTCAAATTGTTGGCTGGATGTGACTTTTGAGTCTTTCGAAAAGTCACGTTTTGTGGGCTCTACAAAATCTATACTTTTTTTTTACTTCTATAGCACGGTGACATTGGTTTAAAAACCTGTAGCACATTTTGTCTTGAAACCGGTGCATGTGTCTTCCGTATATCGGTATGACTGAAAGACAAACAACCAAGCCAATATGTATTTTGATAATTTGATATCAGTATTTTAATTATCACTACCTGCGGCCACAGCTAAAAAAATTTAGCCGGTTCCCGCTCCAACCAATCCAATTTCGTGAAGAGAAGTTGTTTTTTATTTTCCATGCAGCAAGCAGCGAAGGATTGCCTGGATTTCTGGTAAAAGATGCTGGACTTAATTCTGGTAGGAAATAAGTAAACTTGTCAGTGAGCATTTATAATATGGAGTAGATAAGTGTACTGTTACGGCCAAATTTTTCAAGTAAGCGTATATAGATGCTGGTGTGAAAGGATTTAGTGACCCCCAGGAATTAGTGACCCCCAGGAATTATTAACTCCCATCTTGTAGTATTTAATCATAGGTTTATAGTTAAAAGTTAGATACAATATTTTTTATATAAAATATTTTCGCAAAGAAAGCAACCTCAACAACTCCAGCCCCCCCCCCCCCTACCCCCCCCCCCCCTCCTTCCGGATCTGCTACTGATATACCTTTCGCTAAACATTTAGCAGAGATCGTTGAAAGGAATAACCTACATCTTTTTTTTCTACTTTAATGACAGGTTTCATGATTCCACAGTATTGCGCTGCTTCTCTGGGTAAGTTTACGGTGCTTTTTACGACTTTCGAGTGCACCAACGTCTACACTCTACATGCTTCTACGAGTGTTTTCTTGCCTAACGAGTCCCATTGGACCAAAGGCGTTTTAGCGCTGGTAATCACAACCTCCTACTTTTCAGTGATGGGTTAATAGTACTGTTTTTTTTAATTTTTCTCCTTGGGGCCCCTATTATTGACTGTCAGTGGTCCTGGGTTTCGTAGGATACGTGAGCATCTGATGGTTGCCCAGTCCGCCCCAATCTCATCCCCAGAGCCAAATTTGCCCGGTGGCGCGGGCAAATAAATTTTGATTTCCGCGCGTGGTTCTGGGCATGAGATTGAGTCCATCCTCCCTTAACCGTCATTGTATATGGTAATCGTATGTAGAAAATAGAATTGATATACGGGAAAATGTTACAAGTGACAGTACTACAACGTGTCGGACAAACAGTGTTTTATACCCTATCAAATAAAATGTCTGCATTATATAGCGTCATGTGTCAGTCCAATATTTTGCGATGTAGTTCAACTGCAACAGCAATCTTTGCACAAAGTAGATTAACTTGTACTATCAGAATAAAATGTTTTAAAGGACACTCCGGACCGGAGAGAACTAGTCAAGCATTTTTTTTTAAAAACAGACATTGCTAACATGCATGTGCTATTAAAACATATAAAAAGTCAACAGTCTATTAAAATGTCTGGACCACGAGATATACAGGGACTTCTGGCCGTACTTGTGTTTTCTCACTATAGTTTCCGAAGGAAAAGTTCTCTGTCACCCAGCATCAGCAGACTCCATTCCAACGTGTGGTGGATATGAAGATCATGTTTCCATGGGAGGCTTCAGTGCAAGAAAGGCTGTGACAGTTGTTGAAAACGCGGAAAAAGGTCAGACTATAACTATAACAACGGAGTCTTAATTATTATTTAATTATCGTTCATTTAACTGAAGTTATATAACTGAAAGGTATTTGGCATCAGTATTTTGCTATGTTTATGTGTTTTTAGTTGTTGCAATTGAGCTACTTTCAGCATGCCAGGCTGTTGATTTTAGAAGACTTGCCGCCAAGGAGAGTGGTGACTCTTTCCTTCTGAGTGAACCTTTGGAGAAAGTCTACGAGTTGGTGCGCAAAGAAGTCTCGTACGTTTGCCTTTATATTTGAATATTTTTTACATTTTCGTTAAACATTTAACTTTTATAGGGTACGTGGCGGGAATAATGGCAAGTGGGTGTGTCAAAAGCTGAGCCGAGGGCGCAAAGCAACCGTACTTTACTGTCGTGGCAATAGAAGCGTTCCTATATATCCTTGCAATATATTCCTCAAGTTGACCAATTCATTTGATGAAAATTATTGCTAACTTCCTGTTTTGAATTTGATTGGTTTCTGGTTTTTAAACAACCAATAAGAAACAGGATTATTTGCCAAACACCAATCAAATTTAAAACAGAATTTAAAACAGGAAGTTGCCAACGAATCTTATATCAAATGAATTGTTCAACTTGACGAATATACTGCAACAATATTTTTAGGAACGCTTCTATTGCCACGACAGTAAGACCAGGAACCGTGAAGCACTTTCTACATTGAAGCATGTGGAGCTTGAATATATATAAGGCCTTTCTATTACAGGAATATCTCGAAACTATTATTCTGCGTAGTGCATGCTTTCATCTAAAATATGTGCAAAGAACGTTGTTGTATGATACCTTAAGCCTGGCTCTCACTTGTCGTAAGAATCGCGGGGATTTTTCCTGTCCTCGATTGGGAATTGTTACGACAAGTGTGAACATGGTTGAAGTAACGTCCCAGACAGTCACCGATCTCATCGGAAGCATCGAAAGAATCGTAATCATTTCTATTTGGAAAAAAGCATCCCAGACGGTCACCGACGATCTGGGATTCTTACGACTGGTTACAGAAGAACACTGAAACCACTCGTCTGGGACGACCGGGGACAGGAAAAATCCCAACCTCGTCCCCAGGTCATTTTGCCTCCACGTCGGGATGTCGGCGAAAATGGCCCTGGCATCGGCTGGTCGATTCTATAATCTGATTGGCCGGTTTAAGAACCCGATTAATTCAGATAGAGTATAATTTATTCAGGAAATTTGAATTGCAATGGCATCCACTCTGCAAAGTTTACTCAAAGAATGGAAACGATAGCTTTGGTTATAGGCAAGAACAACATTAGATGTATGTTTGTTCATGACATTTACATGTCTTCTGGATAATCGTGGGAGTATCATGATGAATAATGCTAGCCCAGTTGCTTTTCTGGTGAAGGCTTCACATGAGTGACTCGACAAAGCGTTGAATATTTCTATTTATTATTCATGCTACGTATTATACAAAGACCAAAACACAAAAGCCGCATAAATTTTCTTGCCATAACACCCCAAAATTCTGGGTGTCACGTGACCAGCCGATGCCAGGGCCATTTTCGCCGACCTCCCGACGTGGAGGCAAAATGCCCTGGGTACGAGGTTGGAAAAATCCCCAATTCTTACGATTCTTACGACAAGTCGAAACAAATTGGGGATGGAACGGTCTCCGATTCATACGATTCTTCCGACAAGTGAGAACTAGGCTTTAAACACAACGTATTTTTTTCTAGATTCATGGAAAAAGACCGCTTTATTGCACCTGATATTGAAGCAGTGGCTGCGATTCTAAAAGATCAAAAGGTAAGGTCTGGGGAAAGATAGCCTTTGTGGTAGGTAACCAATAACTAAAGACTTCTGCTTTCCTATTGGTTAAAATTTTCGCGCGTTTTTATTGGCTATGAGTAAAACTGCAATCGTCATCAAGGAATTTAGCCCTGATGACGCGAGAATGAAATTAGATGAACAATGGGTTACTCGATCCAGTCTTTTAGAGATCATTGGGCTGTACGTGGCTTGGAAGATCTCATTTTCTTCTGAAAGTACGTTAGTCTATTTTTCCTGTTTTTTATTAGGTTTGGGAGATCGCAAGGCATTACGTGGAATAAGACGTGCAGAGCAGTATTATTGACATATATAAGTAATTCAGCGTTCAACCCAATCTCGTTCCCAGAGCTCACGTTCCCCACCCGGGAAACTAGAGACTCTGGGATAATCCGTTTCAAATCACAGGATTCTTGTTATTCCGGTTGAGGTACGCATGCGTATTTAGCGGAATCTGGATAGTATGTTCTCCTTGTTTGACTTTTCCCCAAACAAGTCAATGGACTCTCTCCTCCGCAGAGGTTAAATTTCGGGGATTGGAGGTTTTGGGGGTCGTCGGGGATGCTCGGAGGCGTCAGCTGGACATAAGTAGTGCGGGCGAAACTTGCTAGCGAAACTCGAATTATAGCATCTACACACATACGGCGAAGATATCGATCGCGGCAACGTCTTCACTGGAGTCTTGTCGTCCGACATCTTTGTTATTTTGGTTTTATTAATTCTACTTCCGATCACTTCAGACCAACTCCTCTCACTATTCAGCCAATAACGTAACGATTTGAAACGGATTATCCCAGAGTCTCTCGTTTCCCGGGTGGGGAACGTGGGCTCTGTGAACGAGATTGCGTTCAACAATTTAAGTTAATACTGTTATTTCCCGTAAGAAACGAAAGAGTGTTAAAATTACACGAAACAAGGACATTCTGCGTGTTTTAGTCCATTGAATAAGTTCTTTTGTGTGTGGCATAAAGTACAATAATTTATCCAATAAAGATAATTATAGTTAAACTACGCAACTTGGTGTAAAACGGTACTTTATAATTAAGGCAGTGCTAATGAAAAATGCCAAAATAGGAAGAAAAATTTTAGTTTCGGCCCGGTTAACCAAGTTGGCCCAGTAAACCGGGGTGAGATTTATATTGTGATTACATGTGGGCTAGCTCGGTAAGCTGGGATGAGTTTTGAGTTGATGTTGATGATTTCAACCCGAAATTCGCAATTACCAAGCAAATGTTGCTTCATTTGGGCAAAATTACGTTAGTTTACTGCAATTTTACACTGTTATTTATGTCGATGGAATTTTTTGTAACTATCGTTAATAAAAAGATTGTTATTGTCTTGGCTAACTCAGAGAAAGCGTCTTCACGAGCAAATACCAAAAAAAAAATCGTGCACAGGAAAAGTGGAGGGGGAAAAAATTAATGCACAACAAATCAATAGGGAAAAAATAGAGCAAACTATATTAACAGAGTTCGGTTGTTCAAATTCTGGATAACGTATTGGATAAGTCCTATCCATTGGATAAATTTGCTATAGACCCTTTTAATAAGTGCAGAGTACATAATTTCTGGGGTCTATATTTCTGTGTTTTTGTAGATTAATGTATTCTCTACCGGGCCTTTTTTAACATACAAGCTGGAGGGGCCCCCTGCAGTCTCCCCTTGAGCCAAACGAATTGATTTTTCCCTCCAGTAAAAGTCCCTTTTTGCATAAGTACCAAAAGAAATGAACAAAGAATAAAGCAATAAAGGTATAAAAGGAAAATTTCGGACTCGGGCTATTACCATAGGTAAAGATAAATCAGGTATAGATAAATCTTTATTTATATTAGTTAAACAGTTTTTATTTTGATAAGATTATGTGTTGACGAAAAATCTTTTTATAGTTCCAGTCACAACATTTTCCATATTATATTTGAAAGTGAACATGCTGATGAGTTCTGACACAAAGCGAAACAGTCAGAAATGTGTTGTATTTTAACTAGTTATGACATTTTATGACCTCCAGTGTTCTTTAAAATCACCCTTCAGAATGCAGGAAATGGCATTTCTGAGACTCTAAATTTCAAAAATTTCCGGGCGCCCCCGGACCCCCCATACGGGAAAATCCTTTAAAAACGCCCTGCTTCCCTATGCATACTGTACTTTATCAAACAGTAGATCCTATTTTAGACTGTCAATTGTGTTACAAATAGGAATTTAATGTAAAAATGAAACAGGAATATTTACTTGGCCTTTTGAATGCTTTTCAACTTCAATACAAAAGACCGAGTTATTTATAGGGGGGGGGGGATCCTGCAAGAGAATGCAATAACAAAAAAAAATTCTTGCCAAGTGTTTGAAGAGAAAGAAAAAAAAGTCGTGCCCAAAAAATTTGCCTAACCCCAACCCCCGGCCCCCCTCCTCAAAAATATAATGGTCCGTCCCTTAACCGGGCCAACTTGCCTCAACTCGGCCCCTTAGTTTTGTAACAAATAAATAATTTCCCATCGGTGCAAAACAACATCGAATTACTTAAATATATAAACCATGAGGGCCTTCATTGAAGGTCGTTTCTCCGATCAACTTTTTTACCGCTTTGAAAAGTTACTGAATTTCGAACGTTTTTCTGTTTCTCGATGAGGTTTTCCTAACTGCATATCGCCCTACAAAAGCTAGTCGGCGATTTTTGAGATTCAGTTTTGTTCAATTTTTATTTACGATCGCTTCGTAGTCGCAACACAATTTCCATTTGCTAAATTTAATTAAAACGTGATAAAATAAAAAAAATATCAAACGTATCAAATATCGTCGCAACATTTTTGCGTTAAAACGTCGAGAAGTTGCAAAACATTATTTTGGTGAAACCTTGACTGGAGAAAAACGACCTTTTTTTAAAAAAAAGTGTATCTTACCCCAGGGGCAAGCAAACTGACCCCAATGCTTGTACTGAGACATAAGTTTCTTATTTTAAAGACGTTGAAATCTCTCGCGTTTTCCTCCTTTCCTCTCTAGCAGAAAAAAAAATTCATATAAATAATTTCGCATGTAGGTCGAAGCTGGATTTATGCTATAGACCGTTTTCACTCGCGTGATCGGTGGCCCCATTGGGGTGGTGAAAGAATACAAAATATTTGAATAAGACAGGGCTAATTCCCATACCGTACACCAATATGGCCGCCATTTCATTGTTTTGGTACACCAATGTGGCCGCCGTGACGTCGGATGAAAACGCTCTATAGGCGTGTTTATTTATAAAGTGGATTTCCACTACTGTGAAGGTTCTGTATCCCACAGCACGAGAGAACAAAGGTTTATTATATTTGTGGTAAGTTAAAGACGTGAACATTTAGAGTGAGTTATAAAACTCGCTAGTTCTGCATCTTTCTGGAGTCATCTCGTGTTACTCTAGAACCGTACAAGCCTTTTCTAGGGCCATCCCCTACCTATACTAAGAACTTCAAGGCTTCTGATTGGTTCAGATAACCTAACCCAACACCTTCCCCTAACCCTCTAATCAGTAAGGAGCATGGGAACGAATTGATAATCGACAATGTGATTGGTTATAGCCAATCGGAAAGCTCGTTCATATTAGGTAGGTCTTTATACTGCTTTTCTACCGAAAAAGGTTAATTTTAAATTTTAAAATATATTCACATTGAGAACTCTGTTGTGACTGAAGACAGTGTCAGCAGATGTTTTAATTGGAGGGGCTAATTCATTATAATAGAATGATAAGGGTGTATTTTGACAACACCCCCATCCCCTCAAAAAAAATAACAGGCCATTAGCCCCCTCTTCAGCAATTGGAGTCTGGGAACGAGATTGGGTCCAGCCCACGTTCCCCACCCGGGAAACGAGAGACTGGGATAATCCGTTTCAAATCGTTACGTTATTGGCTGAATAGTGAGCATGAGTTGGTCCAATCTCGTTCCCAGAGCCCACGTTCCCCTTACCCAGCGGGCGGGAAACGAGAGGCTCTGGGATAATCCGTTCACGCCATCGCAGGATTCTTGTGATCCGGAAGAAGAGTAATCGTGTTCATCAGCCAATGAAATATCGATGTGAAACGGATTATCCCAGAGTCTCTCGTTTCCCGGGTGGGGAACGTGGGCTCTGGGAACGAGATTGGTTTCACACACCACATAAATCATAAATAATGTTTTAGGTGAGGAACACATCCAAAATTTGGAACTTATGTTGGTTTGAATACTGCGAGGAAACAAAACTATTTTCAAAGTCTAATAAAGGATATTTCGGATTGAGGAACACTTCACGATCTCAAATGACATATAACTTACGAATACGATTTCTAAAAATTCATTCTTAAAGTGCATATAACCCCAAATTTTTTATCATCTAAATATGTTCTACCTTGGGCAAATAGTTGAATAACGAAATTTTAGATTGGAGCAACCTTTGATCATTAATTGATGGATAATTCATTAAAAACCCAACACTTAAAATAAAATTGAATTGCGTGCGGTTGACATATAAAACAATTCTAAATAATTACAAAAATTAGATCAGTAAATAATAGGTACCAAACTACTCGGAATTTACAAAAGGAGAAAAGGAGAAGAATTAAAACAATATATATAAATATATATACAACTTTGAGCTGCTTCCACCGATGAAGGAATAAAAGTCTTTTGGAATCTGGCAGTTTTGGAACGCGGCAGCGAGAAAGCACGAGGTTTTCTTAAATTGTAATGTGAAACTTTCTTTGGTGGGAGATGGTGCGCTAATTTATGGTCAGGATTACAAGTTATCTTACTAAATAACTTCAAACATGCGTTGAGTTGTGCGCCTATCGCTAAGGGATACAAGACCGCTTTGCTTAAGGTTATCTACGCAGTTCAAATTCGAATACACAATAGACTGATAAGACTCTCTTCTGAACTCGTTCAATTGCGTTGGATAGGTAATCGGGCAATGCATAATGAAAAACCTGGCAACTAAATTCTAAGATTAATCTAACGCATGTGCTGTAAAAGGTAATTATATCTGACGCAGGAACCTTTGCACGCCTTAACTGGATAATAAAATATAAACGTTTATTAGCTTTCTTGATAATGTACATGACATGTTCGTTCCACTTCGGGTTGTTGCTAATAGTCAAGCCCAAGATTTTTGCATGAGCAACTACATCAAGTTCTCCACTGTTAATGCGTACATTAGATACAGTGTTACTAGATCTTCCAAAGTAAATAAAAAGTTATTTACACTGGAAACGTTTAGATGAAGTCGATTCTCTTTAGACCAAAAGAACCTTTATTGCTTTAATAGAGATTTTTGTTTTCAAAATGGTAATGAGATGACGCCAAAGTAGTCATCATTATCTATACAATATTTATTTGCAGGAGTGACATGACCCAATTCTTCCATTAATGGTGTGTTTGAAGAACATGTTCCATATTGTATGAGTTTTTCCACCAAAATTCTCAGGTAGTTTATCTTGCCAAAAAGAGAAAGAAAGCCAAATGCCTATGTAGGCGTCATCTCATTACCATACTAGAAATGCGAATCGCCAAAAAACATTGAAGAATATAGCTCCAATCAAAAAAATATTTCACTGAACAACTGTTTGCTCTATGTAGATGATAAAAAATTTGGGTTTATATGCACTTTAAAGTTCGTGTAAACAACTCAAAATATTCCTCAATCTTAGCAGATGTTTCTCAGGATCTAGGGTCCCGCGAGATCCGACTTTTTTCCAGGTCTGCCTAGTCCCCCTGGTTAAAAATGTTGGGGGACTATAGCCCCCTACCCCCGTTTCGCCGCCCTTGACTGAAGATCCAAAGTATGACATGAACAACATTTCGTATTTATAATATAGATGTAATATAATATTTCGCTGTATTACGATATATAGATGTAATATATATTATTTGTTAATATTTGTTTTATACTATAGTATACAATTAGTTTGGTTATCATGGTTATTAGCATGGTTATCATGCATACTATGAATACAGCCAATACAAATCAGTTAAATATGGTTGAATAAAGGGATTTAACGCTTCCGTTGAGACAATGAAATGTAGGCGTGTTATGAAATAATAATAGAATAGATGAGCAAACAAATAACAATCTCGGGATAAATTTCTAGTGTATTTATTGCAATTTCATTTATTGCGCTAATGAACATCTGTGGCATTGAACATCTTGTTATGTAATCCTATGCTAAACTGATCAATCGTAACATTACGCTTCAATTGCTGAACACCGTTTTTGGATCGTTTCGACAAGCTTCTCTCTTGCAACTTTTTCCTACAAAGAATAAAAAAATACAACTTAGTATAAGCCCATATTTTTTGTAAACATCAGTAACTCATTTCTCGTTCATTTGCCCATATTTACAAAATGACGTCATTGTCATATATGAAAGAGGGGATGCATGGTCTTATATCTGTCCAGTTTCATGAATTAGTTGTCAAAAACGAGAAAACCTGCCACAAAATGATTTCTGTAGATAAAGATTAGAATATTTATTGGCAAACCTCTTTTCTTGAAACAATCTCTCTGATTGTCACTACGCCATCTTTCAACTCTTGTTCTCCAATTATAGCACAAAACGGGATACCGCTTTCTTCGCAACTTTGAAACTGGTTTAAGAGTTTTGGATCTTCCTTGTACAGAAACACAGCCTATATAATAAATTAAGTACTGATGAGTTTTGTTGTGTTTGAAGCACTGAAGAAAGCACGAAAGATATTCATCATACATATGTATGCAATGTCAGGAAAAACGTACAGCTTGTTCCCAGTTGTGGTCGAGCCTGAATTGTTACGTTCTGCTGATGTGAACGATGTTTTACAATGCATTCAGTAAATGTTGATGTTAAAGTGGTTCTCTGATGAAAATGTTGATGTTAAAGTGGTTCTCGGATGAAAATGTTGATGTTAAAGTGGTTCTCTGATGAAAATATTGTTGGCAATGTTTTTGCATAATCCTAAAGATGTCACGGTAGTTGGTAATCGTGCAAAGTTTCATTTCAAAATTCGTTGAAGAAAAGGTGAAATTTTACGTGTGAAATTTGTATTTTGGAGCGCCTCCTTTAAAGTGACCGAGCTTGAGAAGAATGAGTCGAGGAAGCTTATGACGTCATAGACCCAATAACAACAATGACCCTTTTGTCGACGACAACAACGATCTTTTGTTTTTGTCGACTCTATGACGTTTATAAGTTCTCCTGAACTCATTCTTCTCAAAACATGGCCAATTTAATGGTGGCTCTCCAAAATACAAACTTCGCACGTAAAATACAACTTTGTTTTTGAGAATTTCGAAATGAAACTTTACAAATTACCAAGTACGATAATATATTTAGGATTATACAGAAACATTACTAACAATATTTTCATAAGAGAACCACTTTAAGAGTGGTATGTCCGTATGTGTACATGTGCTACATAAGGGGATGACTCAAAGGGACCCCGTCCAGTACTGAGTGGAGGGTTTTTGTTGTGGTTAGGTTATCGAGAAGATTGCTAAAATTTCGAGACCCACTGAAGCTTGGCGACAAATTTGGAAAAAGACAAATCTGGACGGAAAACAAGTTCGACGACATATTTTGGAAAAGCCGCGGAAGACTGGGACGGTCCTTTTGAGTCATCCCTTAATTTTAGTGACATCCTGTACATGCAGAATATCACAAGAACTATAGGATATTTAACAAAAAACTATTTTTAGAGTTTATATAAACAATACGTGTTTGCCTAGATCCACGAGTGATGGACTTTATCCCAAGATTAATTTGATAGACATGAATGCAAACCGCAAAATATTCTTGTGTGAAAGTTCTGGCGACTTCTCTTACATTTATTCCAGAATTCCAGAGCAATGTGCAAAGTTTCATTCGCTCTTCAAACATCCCCTTTTGTCCAGAAGCAACCATTACTTGAGTCTTTGTCGTTCGCAGTGTTTTACCAGACGCCTTACGAGAAAAAAAGTTTAGAAATTTTAAAAATATAGAACAGAACGTATTGCTTTTTGGGGTTGAATCTCCGAGAAATCATGCAGTAAAAACGTTACCAAGTAGAACTACAACTGTATAGAGTAGTTGTATACAAATTTAAAATGTAAGAGGTTGGTATATTGCCAAAATATACTTAAGCTCTGACGCTGCGAGAAAAGGCCTAATATTGCTCAATAAACGTCACACATCCTTTATTATCTGGGAAAAATAATCAGTATTTCTGCATTATATGCAGCATAATAATTATTTACATGCAGTATATCGTTTACATGCAATATATACCAAACAAACACGATTTGTATTTCTACCCAGGTCGCACACTATCGATAATTGTAGTTATATATAAATATGTATGATAATGATTCAAAAACATAATATAAGTTTGAAACAACATTTGTTTACTTCGACTCCCTATATTTAAATCGAAAAAATCGTTTTGAGATATTAGACTGCATGCTATAACGCCGGGAGGGGTGGTACGTGGAGGCGGCTATCCCCTAGCTATGCAATCATTTCCAAACCATTGTTGTTGAGGTGTAAATTACCTAGGGTGTGACCTAAATGTGCTTTTTTTTACAGTCAATACGTTATCTTCCCTGTTATGTCACACATAATACCAATCTCGTTCCCAGAGCCCACGCTCCCCTTACCCAGCGGGCGGGAAACGAAAGGCTCTGGGATAATCCGTTAACGCCATCACAGGATTCTTGTTACCCGGAAGAAGAGTTATATAGAGTTCACTGTGTTTATCAGTCAATGAAATATCGATGTGAAACGGATTATGCCAGAGTCTCTCGTTTCCCGGGTGGGGAACGTGGGCTCTGGGAACGAGATTGACATGATACAAATTATCACTCATCGCAATCCATACGGAATAAGTTTTCAAGATATTGGTGTAAATATAATATTTATACCTCAGCCTTGGCTTCCAAGATAGAGAATATTCGCTCTATTCCAATACTCAACCCCACGCATGGCACCTATAGACACAGAAATAAGTGTAGTGATCAAGAACAATTTCATTTGTTGATCTTTCTAGCGAGCCCTGGATCATATTAAGGTAGTTTTCTTTTCACATTATTTACTAAATCAAATACTGTACCTGTCTTCCTTTGCTTTCAAACATTCCCACAAGGTCGTCATAGCGTCCACCAGCAGCAATTGAACCCACTTCAACAGATTCTCCTTGGAAAATAGAAACCTCACATAAATACCTTAAATAATATGAGAAAAATTGTGCCTTGCTATTCGCAATGGTTTCCTTTTGTGGGGGAGTAAGGTGGGTCTCTGATGGTGGGACCAAAGCGTTCGCTACGTAGAAGTGTCATGATGTTTGAAATATCGAAAAGGCATTTATGTTTCAACGATTTGTATTTGCATATAAGATCACTACATTGCATGCAGACCTTTATAAAACGTAACTCCACAATCTAATGTAAGACCATAAACATTTTAAAAATAGGATTTTGAAGAGGTACGCGCGAGCATGCTTCCATGGTTATTTTTTGGATTTGGGAAAGTCGAAAATTTTTTAGATTTGATAAAACCGAAAATGCAGGTCTTATTTTATATAAATATAAAAAGAAAGAATGAATTATTAAAGTCTGAATTACGGTTTATGGTATAAAGTAAATGCAATTGCATTAAAAAGTATATGATCGTGGGAAAATCTCAGTAAAGACCTACCTAATATGAACGAGTTTTCGGATTGGCTATACAAGTAACCAATCACATTGTCAATTATCAATTCGTTCCCATGCTCCTTACTGATTAGGGTTAGGGGGAGGTGTTGGGTTAGGTTATCTAAACCAATCAAAAGCTCATGTATAGTTGATGACCTAATATACACACTACCTGATTTGGTTTGTACAGGTTTCTCCACAACTATTGCTTCGAAAATGATCCCAGTGTAATAATCCAGGCCTCGAGCCAAACTCAAGTCGAAAACAACCTGAAAATTCGGGTTCTCTTGAGCAAAATTGCAGTATATCTTACCGTTTCAAAATTATCTTCATGGACTTTTTCACTATCAAGTTGGTAAAGTTCTATTTACTGAAAGTGACGTCGAAAAAGGAATGAACTTTTGGAAAGAAACAACACCACACATCTATTTCGCTCTTTTTACAGCACCACACATTTATTTCGCTCTTGATTTTCTTCGTTATTGCATAACCGTAAATACAAGAAATAACAAGAAAAACGTGAATGCTGTTGTAAAACATCAGGTTTCTTTCCAAAACCTCATTCCTTTTTCGACGTCACTTCCGGTGAGTAATTACCAACTTTGATAGCACAGAAGTCCATGGAGATGAAATTTTGGAATGACAAGATATTGCTGAGGAAAAATAAAAGATTATGAATATGTAAAAACCCCACAGATGATATAGGTTAGGCACTTTAAAACTAAATTGAAATTATACTTTTCCTGCATTTGAAAAATATGGTGTTATACAGGTGCATAGTGTGCATTGTTCACAACACTCGGTGCTATTTTGCCAGCACAACATGCATGTCATTGCAATGCACAGATTCGAAATAATTTACAGGTGTAAATGTTCTCTCTCTGTTCTAAGACACATGTACCCGGAAATTTCAATTTCAGAATTTTTATCATTAAAAATTCCCCATCGTACATAAAAAACCTTGTTTAAATTTTGCATACTCCAAGACGTTAAGAAGCAGTCTGATTTTTATATGATCGGAACAATTATAAGTTATAATTATAGCAGTCTAACGAAAAGCACGATCATCCAGTCACAAGTACATGCAGTAATTACAAAGTTGTAAAAATTATGTTTTTCGATCCTCAAATATAGTTTGCTTCAACAATGTTACACTATTGCATGTAAATACTATATATTTAAACACAAAAGACCATATGTTCATGTTTGTTCATGTTTGCTCGTTCTCAAATCCACGCTGGATTTGAGAACGAGTGAGTGTGGAGTGTACGGTTACTGACCGTTCAAATTAAATTCCCCACCCCACCATAGGTGCAATATCCAATGTCCTATAGCTACAAACCATATAATATCAAATACCCGGCCCTTGGTGACAACGACAGTGTCAAATGCCCCACATGTGCCCGGGGGGTGTTACATCCGTGCATAAGAATTGCATGACTCACATTTTCTCCAAATTCAAGAATTTTTGTCCACTTTGCAACTTTTTTTAGTTCTTCTAATCCAGTCTTTGCTTTTTCATTGGCAATAAAGTCTTCCTTTTTTTCCAATTCGTCCAAGATTTTTTCATCACCTTTAAGCTTCACATACTCACCAATAGCATCAGCTACAGTGCTGTCTAAGCCTTTCTCGTTTATCATTTCTTCTCGAACTTTTTCCCAAGGAAGCTTGACAAATATAGGGAAAAGAATTAACAATTTCACGCACTTCGAAAGCTGCTACATTCATCTATAATTATCGTGACATTTATGCATATCATTTATCTTGCTTTCAGTGATGGTAAAATTAAAGGATCTATCTACACAGCAATTTTTCCATACGATTATCATACTGGTGGTATGCGTTATGAAATTATAGCTGCAAGTGTTGAACATTTTCTCCATAATTTTGCAACTCTGCTTTTTTGGAAAATTTTGCGACTCTGCTACGTCAGTGAAATTCTTCGGTGAGAATGATAAGAAATGATCGTGACATGTGAATAGACTTTTATGCCTCTAGCTTGGGCAAGCCATTGCGGAAGCGCCAGGAATCAGAGGTGGCACCAGAATGGGGGGCTGGGGAACCCGAGCCTCACCATCGGGAAATTTTTCCGATTTGTCGGGGGGAAAAATTATTAATTGGCAAAAAACTTTTTAACTGATTAAGCCAGACAAGTCGGTAATTAACGTAAGTCGGTAATTAACGCTTTAATCGTGAAATAAAACTCATGTAGAAACACAGAATAAGGTATATGTTGTAAAGAAGCCAACAGTGATAATAAATTACAACACACGAAATTACATTTTCTGTCTTCAAAATTGGACCAAAAAGGCAAAAGTTACACAACCACACTAGGTATTCAACAGATTTTATTGATACCTGGAAAATAAATGTTGCATGTGGCTTATCGCGATAATTCCACGCTGAGAAGATGGGAAAAGCCATTCTATAGACATTTCGGTGGGGAGAATGCCCCCACCCCCTACTAATTCCCCTGCCGGGGATTTCCCGACACAGAGTGAATTAAGGTACCCAATTGTGGGGGGATACCCTACCTTGTCAAGCTTGTCCACGCTGGAAGATATTGTTCTTATTTTGTCAGCAGGAACGCCACAAACAGCAAACATGCCATCCAAAACTTTGCGATGATTCACCTAAAATAAACAAACAAATATAAACAGGAAAACAAATGAAACAAAAAGCCGCACGGAAACCCATCAATATTTTTCATAAAAATCGAAACACAAAATTTAGTTTTGATAGATCTTTTAGGCTTTTGCAATCTTGCAATATAGTGATCGATCTCTTTCAAAATTCGCGCCAGTGGGAGGTGACGGGGGATCGTCATTTAAATTTGTTCACCAGATTAGTACGCGCAATAGAGCGTTTTCATCTGACGTCACGGCGGCCATATTGGTGTACCAAAACAATGAAATGGCGGCCATATTGGTGTACGGTATGGGAATTAGCTCTTTCTTATTCAAATATTTCGTATTGTTTCACCACCCCAATGGGGCCACCGATCACGTGAGTGAAAACGCTCTATAGAGCCAGCTATCATAAGATTCAAATATCAGTTAAAGTTAGACATGAAGGAATATCGACTTAATATTCTATATAACAACTTTTAAAAAACAAAAACAGTTCTTTCATTATGACATGATCATGTGCAAACCTCTATATTGTATGTGCGTAGAATAATCTTCTCTTCCTGTTTTGGCCTAGCTCATATAGCTATAGACCATTTGTGAGTGGGGCAAATTACGCTGCCTGGTAAAAAGCATATAGTGGTTTGCGCATTTTAAACTCAAATCGAAGCTTTATACTCTTAGAGAATTAAGAAAAAATCTTTTCCCGGCATATATTTACGTAGCAAACTTATTTCAATGCTGAATCCGGCGAACTTACTTTAATTACAAACTTTCCCAGATTCAACTCTTTGATTATTTCCGAAATGATTTTAAGGCATTCAGTGTCAGGCATAACAGAGTCGTAAGCACCAGCTATATCAAAATCCTGCAAAGGAAAAACAAACTATAACATTTCCACTCCTTATGTATAGATAGCCGTTTATTGTTATAAAATAGATTTGCTTAGACTATTTAGATTTTATACGTTTCGGCTTCCAGCATCAGACAGTTTTTCAACTTGTTTTTAATTGTTTGAAAACGTTTAACATATTTATTTTCCAAAATACTGCCAAATCGAGCTGCTGGAAATTGCTATAAGACTGATGTTTTTGAATTTGAATTTGAAAGTTTTTTTCACTTATCCTAATTTCTTTTAAGAATTTTTATCAAGGCATGCAGACGGTTTTTTTTACGATTGTACGTTACCATATTTCGTTAGGAATATTCTATCACAATTATCGACCTATTTATATAAACTGAAAGTGTTTTGAAATTGTTAGAAATTGCAGTGCATCTTACGCATTGATAAAATTCCCTGTAGCGTCCTCGAGTCATAGCAGGATTGTCTCGTCGGTAAACTTTAGCAATGTGATATCGTTTCATTTTGTCAATCTTGTTCATAGCTAGGTATCTAGCAAAGGGGACCTAAATTGACAAAGAATAAGAGACAATGTAAGAATGTCATACATGGCGTTGTATATCGCAATACGAGCAAGTGAACAACACAGATAGCGGACGAGAAAGAAACAAAAATAATCTGGAATATGAAACAAATAACACTGAGTCACAATGAGAATATCCCGGATAATATAATAGAATATAAATTAAAATAGGAATGCGAACGGTAATAGTGACTGACAATGAGAAAGTGGAAAATGTAATGAAAGTATATTAGAGTTGGTCATGAGATAGGAGTAAAACTGAGACTTATTATACATGCAGAAATGAGAAAAACAAAAGGGGGTTAGAAAATATCTAAACATAGATAATGGAAGGGGAACTGGATAGGAAACTTACGAAACCGATGTTTGCACAACTTGCTACGGTAATTGCACACTTATAAGCAGCTAATCACCTAACGGGTGGTCCCACATGGCTATAACATTAGACACTGCTGAACTTAAGCGATATTACTTCGGATATTACACTATTGCATGTTAAGACCCCATCCACACGTATACGTTTTCCTATATACACGACTTTCGAATCTCAGTTCTGAATTGGGATAAAACTCAGTTCAATTAATAACGTCAGGCAAAGACTGATAGTATTAATTTGCATTGCATTTAAATATCCGAACTCAATTATACGGCGACCTCAGCTAGCTGAACAGAAATGAGTTTTATCCCGTCTCAGAACGCGTCATGCTGATGCATGCGCAGTTGAGATTCGAAAATCATGTATTGTGTCAGGTAATGAGACCATTGTTTTCTGCTCCCCTGAGGACCGAGAACAATATAAAAACGCTATGAAAACGCGTACGTGTGGACATGGCCTACATTTTAGCAATAGCCGATCCTGGCCATGTGGGACCACCATTTGGTGCATTAACTGCTTATAAGTGTATAATTACCATAGCAGGTTGTGCAAACATTGGAAATCCAGGCCATAAATAAAATGGGCATAAAATTTAAAAATTGGCAATAAAAATTATTAAGTTTATCTCATTTGAAAGAAGTCGTCAAATGGTATAGAGCGTTTTCACTCACGTGATCGGTGGCCCCATGGGGGTGGTGAAACAATACGAAATATTTGAATAAGAAAGCGCTAATTTCCATACCGTACACCAATATGGCCGCCATTTCATTGTTTTGGTACACCAATATGGCCGCCGTGACGTCCGATGAAAACGCTCTATAAGAAGACCTTTTACAATTTTTCCGTATCTGTTTTGGTTTTGGAAATATTTCGACCAAACTCAGCATGCTGTCAGCCATCTTGGAATTATTTTCGATATGCAAAATTATGCATGTGACGACATAAGCAGGGTAAAAGGAAATTTCTATCTTGCCAACCTTATGACATTATGAGCTAGAAACTCAATTTTTTGTTGCGCTATTTCCATTTTAAATTGACCCACAACATTTAAAAAGCCTTCGTGGAAATTTGGGCACCCACCGAGTAGTTTCATCAGGTTTACCCTGCTTGTGACGTCACCAATTTCCTAGTTAATTAGACCCAATATTACAACAAGATGGCGGACAGCACGCCATCTTTGGTCGAAATATTTCAAAATATAAGAAAGATACAGAAAAATTACAAAAGGTCTTCTTATACCATTTGGGGAGTTCTTTCAAATGAGACAAACTTAATTTTTATTGCCAATACCCTTTACCTGTGCTCGCAACTTATTAGTTTATTGTCAAAAAAGATAGAAAAACGTACAGTTAAATCATAACGAAGTGACAATAACTCTCCTCCTTGATCCGCTAAATCGTAAATAAGCTTTGAATCTTCACCATACTTTCCCATCAGAGTTTCCTAAAATAAAGCATGCATGAAACGTTAATCGTTTTGGGTTTATTTTACAAAAACTAGCAGAAGTTTCAGTCACGTCGCGTAGTCACGCATTAGTAAAGAAATAGAAAAATGCATCGGAGATAGCTGACATAGTTTGACGCTACTCTGGCTAGTTAAACATTTTTGAACGTACTATCTTGGAAAATTACAATTACACTGAAATCACGTCAATTTTATTACACCACCCAGTTGAATCGAAGACGCTGGAAACTGTTAGCCGAGGTCCGGGGGTTCCCCCAAAAAAGATTTAGAGTAGAGTCTCAGAAATGTGATTTAAACCTTGCATTTTTTAGAAAAATGCGCATGTAATTGTAAAGGATTGAAAAAGTTCCACAGGCCATTAAAAACCAAAAAAACCCCAAAAAAACACACTTACCATGCAGGACAACAAGTGCAATTATGATATAATTTCAGATAGAAGTTACACGCAATACATTGATAGATACTTTATTGTGTGTTCCCCTAAGGACTTTTCTACACTTAATTACAATGATTAAATATTAAAAACTTTAAAAACTATTTATATAAATTAATAATATGTATATCGAATATATGTTGTATTTAAAATTAAATAAATAAAGATGTAATGTACCCTAAATGGTTAAGATATGCTTAAATTTTGCTTAAGATCGTCATCTAAATCATTCCATATTTTCACTGCTCTATAGTAGAATGTTCTTTGCCCCGAATAAGTTCAAAAAGTAAAATGTCTAGAAGATGATGGTTTTGTGTCGAGCAATTATATATTTCAGAGCGCTTGGTAAACTTATTTACTAAATACCTAGGTGCAAGATCGTTGAAACATTTATAGGCCATTACAGTATCCCTGTACAAAAGCAATTGTTCAACAGGAGGCCAAATTGAGTTCACGCAAAGCTGGTGTAACGTGATCGAATTTTCTGGTTTTTGTAATGATTCTGCACGCAAAGTTCTGCAGTACTGTTCGAGGCTTCTTTATATTCTTAGATGATGTGTTGGACCAAACCGTAGAGCAATACAAGAGCTTATTGATTACAAGTGTTTCGAGTAATGTTTCGAGTAATGTTTCTCTGTGCAAACTATCCTTGACTCGGTTAATCTGACATAATTTACTCATACACGACGAAACTAGTTTAGAGGATATGGTCGTCAAACGAAAGAAGGTATCTAAATTTATTCCTAAATCTTTGGCTGACCCAAAAAAATACATAAGGGTTAAGATAAGATTAGATTTTATTAACAAAACTTGAATGGCAAATATACAAAGGTAAATTTGAAAAACTCAAGTTAACCAATGATATATGATAATTTAAAATAAACTACAAATGTTAAAATCTAAAGTTCAGTTGCATTAGCTGAATAAATTAGCGCGTGGAAGAACTCGCAGTCGCAGAGGATATACTTTTCAGTTTGCAAGTGAAATTATAAAAAAGCTGTATCAGTGAAAATATTCATAAGGCTAGGACCAAATGTCGAACTTTTCATGCATGTGTCTGAGGGCAGAGGCGTCTTAGAAAAATTAAAAGCTATTCAGTAATGCATGTATAGGTACTTAATTATTGAAAGATTAAGCGACTCAAAATCTCAAACGGAGCAACGCAACCCCCAAAATATGTTGACTTTTGTGAAGTGTCGTCTATCGAGGCTTCAATTCCCTGAACCAATCGTAGAGATAGAGCTGGATTTTGCCAACCTGTAGTGTATGTTGGTGTGATAATTTCTTCGCTTTTACAGTAAAATTTGAACTATACTCGCTGTAGAATAAGATAAAAAAAGTTCGCTCAAATTGCGGCAAATGGTGTTTCCGAGGTTCTAGATTTCAAAAATTTCCGGGGGACGACCCCCGGACCCCCCTACAAATGCGGTCACTACTGCCCCCCTACTTTTTGACACTTTGCTACGGCACTGCAAGAAGATCGAAGCACGTATATAGGTTAAATCGGTTAAATTAGATTTTCAAAAACTCTTCGAATTTCCCAGGGACAAAGCTCTCACAGTGAACGGACTAATAAGAGTCTTTGAAAAACCAACAGTTTCTACGAATAATATAGTAACGTATCGGGGCTGATTACGAGGGCCGAAAGAAGCTCAAGCCCCGAGTGCTTTCCGAAAATTTAAAACAACGGCGCGGCAAAAGAAGAAATATTCACACACTTATAGTTATTCTTAATAAATATAACGCATTCCTAATTTTTTGTTCCCTTTTTGTATCTACTGCGCATGCGCGAGTAGATACAGTGCTGTCGTTGCTGTCGTGCGTGTAGCCTGGTATCCTGGCCCAATTTCAAAAGAAATATGGGCCAGGTAACCACTAATCTCATTCTCCCGTCATCAGGGCTAAATCCACTTATGACGATTGCAGTTTTACTCATAGCCAATGAAAACGCGCGAAAGTTTCAACCTGGCCCATATTCTTTGATTGGGCCAGGCTACCAGGCTATCGTGCGTGTAAGTTAACAAAAGAATGCCTTCGGAGCCAATCAAAACATATAATTAAACGATTGACTCACGACAAACCACCGAAACCAAAATAACTACTGTACACCAAGTATTTCATAAGTCATTGTTGACTGCATGGAGCGAGATATTTGACAAGGAATGGGATATTCAACAAGAGGAAGTTTTTACAAATTTAGTAAGTATTTTAAGTATGAATCGTAGTCAATTCTTAATTGTGATGTACTAGACGTTGGAATGATGATAAAAGTTTTTGAAAGCAAATTAATCGAGTCGTTGCGTAGACGATTTCATATTCAGACGAGGCAATTTATATGGCCAACATGTCTGGTCGAACTTCGTAAACTGACAAGACTGCGTTGCCGAATAGAAATGGATGACCTTCTTCTAAGAAAACAAAGTTAGCTTCATGGTCAAGCAACAATGCCCAAAACCTATGGTAGTCCACGAGCGAAATATGCTATTAAATAACATATTGTCGATGTAGATGACAAATAGTCAAATGTCAGTGACATGCTACAGTATGTTGAGAGCGTGAACTGGCAATTAGTCTATATACAGTATTAATGGAGTAAAGTTGTATGCTGTTCATACAAAATCTGTGTTATGAATGTGCAAACATTTATTGTACCTTTTACTGCATGTATGCATATGTCTTGAAGAACATTAATGTTATGGTTGCTCTTATAATTTTGATGACATAATTTGCTGGACATCTTTTTCATTCACTATTAAATTTTACAGCAGTAATACTCGAGATGCTTGTTACGTCAAGCGATTTTCTTTACCTTCTAACTAGATTGCATTATTGTTTGACAAATTGTTGTAACGAAAATATGTAAATACTTTTAGTACCATAGCTTTAATAGTCAAGCTATTAGTGCACTGCCTCTCACCACTGAGGACCGGAGTAAAGCCCATTTGGATTGAGTTAGTATTTGAATGGCCGTGACCATGCACCTGTCCGGGCTTGGACTCATGCCAGATACGAGTGGAGTTGTTAGCACTTAGCCTTCTGTGCCTCGCTGGCTTTACTCTGAGAGTCTGAGTTGACTGAGTTCTTTATCAAAGTTAAAACACAGCATGGCCTGTGAGCATACAGTAGACAATTTTGTCAAAAATCTTGTTCAGCTCTAGATCTGAATACAAGGTTGTTACAACTATACAATTCCATCAATGTTTTCAAGAATCTTGTTCAGCTATAAGGCTATGAATACAAGGTTGTTACAAGTACACAGCTGCATCATTGTTTTTACCATAGTACCTATAGGTATTGAACCAGATGTGCAACTGGGGGGGGGGGGGTTGCAACCCCTGCCCTTTTTAACCCCTGCCCTTTTTGTGAGACCTCTAATACTAGGTTAGACATTAGATAAATAGATAATTAATCGTCTGTTGTAGTACGCAATACAATTCTCCGCAAATCTGGTGAGACTCAGAGGCTGAATATAATTATGATAAATTTTAAATAATGCGAGACCAAAATAAAAATTTCCGCAACCGAAAATACGATAAAAGCATCCTCAAAATGCAGGAAATGCCGTTTCAGAGACCCAAAATTCAAAAAATTTCAGGGGGTGCATGCCCCTGGACCCGCCTAGAATCTCTGCTTCCCACGCCACTGGCTTCTAGTCCCAAATTGTTTAGAATACTGAAAGACTTTGCCGGTTTTTTTGCGTTCAACCCCTGCCCTCGAAATTTTCTAGTTGCGCCCCTGTGAACGCAGTAAGATACATGCCTATTTTTATATTTATTATTAATACATTCTATTAATATACAGTATATGATGTGTTTGGATACATATATCTTCTTTCACTTGTATGTACTGTCAGTACTATATCTTTTCAAGCTAAAAGATAGTATGTATTATGACAATTTAAAAACTGTTAGTCTTAATTACCTTAAGTTCAAAAACAGGTGTGTCTAATTCTTCAGCTCCATGACGTTCAAAGCACTGAATAATTGCTTTAAAAGCTTGTTGGCGGATTACCATTTGATGTGGCCCATAGTCTCGAGTTCCCTAAACAACATCAAATGACATGGATTAATTCTGCTTTCAACTAGCACTTTTTTTTATACACTTACAGTACAGTAAAAACCCGCTAACAAGAACCTGCTTTTTACCAAATCAACCTGGGATAGGTTCTTATATTCTTATATATTCTTATATATATAAATTCTTAATTTCAGCCTGAGGTTCTTATAGTGGAAGGTTCTTGTTAGCGGGTTTTTACTGTAGTTCAAGCCACATCTTGAAAAACATTGGATCAGACGACATTGGCCAATGTTGAAAAAAAAATATATTGGCATCGGATCAGCTGCATATGATTTTGGATGACTACACTTCAGTGAAAGCCAGTTTGTAATCTCGACTACGCGTTCTGCATCGGGATGAAACATATTTCAACCCACAACATCAGGCTGAGTAGTTAAGTATAACAATGTCGGAAATGAAAATGCAAATGATATGCGGTCTCTGCCTGATGTTATGGATTGGAATAAGTGTTGTCCCGACGCAGAACGCGTCATTTTGATCATGATGCATAGTTGGGATGAAGAACTGGCTTATTCATGGTTTTCATTTGACGTCACGGCGGCCATATTGGTGCACAGAAACAATGTAATGGCGGCCATATTGGTTGCACAGAAACAATGAAATGGCGGCCATATTGGTGGACAATCTTTATCCTATGGGAATTTAACTCTATTCTTATTCAAAAATTTCGTATTGTTTCACCATCCTAACGGGGTCACCGACCACGCGAGTGAAAACGATCATTATCGTCATCATACAGGATTTTATTATTGATCTTTTGCAAAACATTAACAAGTAAAAAAAGAACTTTTGTTGTGCTCAGAAAACGTTAATTAATATTTACCTTTGGAGTTTTCAGCACAAATGGTTGCTTATCAGAATTTACTTGGGAAGCCATTCTTGGGAAGCCGTGAATCAACTAGAGAAAACTAAGCAATTATAGTTTGATACTGTTTTTTAGTACATTGCATGGAATAGCTTCACAAGTTGTAGAGAATGTCAACTGAAGAGAGTAAGATAAGTATAGGTTATTTTGAGGCCACGAGGGGATATGCGATTTATTCACCGGGAGCGAAGCCCGAGGTGAATGAACACATATCCCCGAGGGGCCTCGAAATAACGTACTTAATTTTCACATGGACGAGATTGACTGGAGTCGCAATAGAAAAGAAATATTGAGGGCAATATTAGAGGGAATATTAATCTATTGTTTTGCCGGGGCTATTGAATTATTCCCCAAAAAGAACAAAGAAAACCGAGGCATGTGAAAATTAAGTTTGCATAATTGCACTCTTATGCCGGATTCGCCTAAAGTTCGTAAGGCCTGCGCTAAACGTCGCACAATAGACGGATTTAATTCAGACGAATTTAGTTGAATTTTATTCCACGAAACTGCGACGCATAACTCTATTAAATTCGACGCACGAATTAAATTCGTCTGGGCAATTAAATTCGTCAAAGTCAGACGGATAATGCCACGATCATGCGTATTCGAGTTACGACGAATTATCGTCGTGTTGAATTAAATGGTTCTCTTCTGTTTGTGACAATTCGACGCCATGTTTTCAAGGAATCGTCTTCAGACGCGTCCACGGTGAAAACAATTATATCCGACCGAAATTCGACGTTTAACTCGACGTCGCATTTACGTCGCATTACCGACCATGCAAGTTAATTCGAATTAAATTCGTCTGAATTAAATTCGTCTATTGTGCGACGTTTAGCGCAGGCCTAATGCCATCATTTTATGCAATTAACCTGAATGCAGATGGTCCCAGGGGGGTCTGAAGCCGATTTGGAAGTACTCCATCACTGATCACTTCCAGCATAGTTGATAGAGGGAGATGGTTAGGAAACTTCATAAAATCCATTGTTCTAGGTTTTGGTGTACCTTGTGCACGGTCACGGTTGAAAATTTTATTGTTTTACCTTTGCGAACTAAGATAGCAGTGTAAAAGAGATTGGGCACTACGTGTTTGTTTTGGCTTCTGCTTCGAGGTATTCCAATACTTATTACAAATAATGACATATTTCGAGCCGTGCTTCCAATAGAAAACGTTTGTGTTCAGTCGTTTGTCCATATCAAATGAGCTTTAAAAAACTTTGTGCACGGTCAAACCCCGTTCAACCTCCAAATGGGTTCTTTGTTCAATATATTTGAAGTTTGCCGGGTTTCCTGACCATCTCCCTCTATCAACTATGCTTGCAGACAGTCTTACCATTTGCCAAAAAATATATCACGTGTAGTCCCCAGGCATTTTTAGTAGTACAACGTACACTCTAGTCTATATATCATCTCACATTGCACATTAGCCTGCGAGCCGGCTCTGCACGCATAGCTATCAAATTTGAGTGCCGCCCCTTCTAACGGGTTGTCAAAAGCCACCAATCACAAACCAGACACGCAATGTAAACAAAGAAAACGGTTTTACTTCCTCGCCAGACTAATACGCTAATGAAATATTATTTGGAACAGTGGTTCGCACATTTTGGACAGTATAACAAGTTTTATAATACGCAGAATCTTGAACTCTACATCAAATGAAAGCTCATTCAACATATAACAACATACGTACACAATATATTTCAACGGTGCGTAGTTCTGAAATTACTAGTCATCTTGTTCCACAAATGACAAGATAATGATACTGCGATTCCCAGTTGAGTTTGGAACGCCTATAGTTTTGTCGTAATGTTTCGACGTTTGAACAAACAGTTTTGACGTAATGCGAGGCATGTTGTCAAGGCGTGGCCAAGTTGTTGTCAAGCCGTTCTATTGTGATTCATCATTAGTTGTCAACTTGACTGGCTTTCTCATTGCTTTGTCTTGCTGTTTAATAGCGCCAAAACTACACACAAACTACATGGATAGAGTAAGCACAAGAGGAAGAACGTACGTGAAAGGTCGCGCTTTAGGAAATGACTTGCGAAGTCTATTAAATTATTGACGAAATAATTATTGGTGGCGGCGACTCAGAGACTAGGTCTGAATTCTCAGGCTACTCAGAGACCGGTTATGAAGGTAATTTATAAACAACTGTGTGTATATCATGTTTTAAAACTTCAGTAAATCGTTCATTAGCAACGGAGTAATCTTTTTGTGCGTGTACTCTTTTCCTGTTAACATTTGGCAATGAAGCGCTCTTGATAGTGCCGAACGAGATGTCCCGCCAAATATATCACCATATTTATCAAGTTCTCTAAGCAGTTCCCGATTTGATATGCTTGGGTTTGCACTAACTAGAGTCTCTATACATTCGAGATCTCCTTGGCTAAGGTGACTTGGATTTCCTCCTTTGTGTGGACGTGGATTTATCGTTTTATTGTCGTGTTACTGACTTTAAAGTTTTGAAGTTCCCGTTGAAATAACCGGTCTCTGAGTCGCCGCCACCAATAATTATTTCGTCAATAATTAGACTTCGCAAGTCATTTCCTAAAGCGCGACCTTTCATACCAAAACCACACCAAAACCGATGATGCGTGGTGTGGCCCAAAATAAACATGTCATGTTTTTCGCTGAAACAATTCCTCAGCCTTTGAAATTGACACCGTGAGATCACTGCAATATGATTGGTCCATTTGCTACTTTTGAATTATCAGGCCAAAAAGGTTTAGGAATGCAGACGGATTCGTCAATGTTTTGGACATAAATCATGACGCGATTTTTTTGGGCCATGCCGTGCATCATCGGCTTTGGTAATACGTTCTTCCTCTTGTGCTTACTCTATCCATGTAGTTTGTGTAGTTTTGGCGCTATTAAACAGCAAGACAAAGCAATGAGAAAGCCAGTCAAGTTGACAACTAATGATGAATCACAATAGAACGGCTTGACAACAACTTGACCACGCCTTGACAACATGCCTCGCATACGTCAAAACTGTTTGTTCAAAAAACATTACGATAAAACTATAGGCGTTCCAAACTCAACTGGGAATCGCAGTATTGGAGACATTCAAGTCGATCTTTGCTTGAATCGCAAGTCACCCACTCCACTGCATGCATGGATTGACTTCAGCCATTCGTTTCGATCAGATCGAAAACTTTCACTATCTTCTTCACGTAAACACAACAAGGTGAAACATGGGAGATTTGACTTGAACACTATCCGCTACATGTAAACAGGGCCTAAGACAAACCAATTCTGCTTTGGAAATTTAGTTTATGCAAGTTTTAAAACTACAGTACGATCCTATAATGAAACGAGTTAGCCCAGTTAATCGGGCTAGGCTAGCTCGGTTCATGTAAACTTCTTTAACTTCCCCCAAAGATGCAACAAAGCAGTATATTACGATCGTATATTAATACTGCAATTGGTATCGCCATCCTGTAGAATAGATGTATTGATTCACTATACGAAACATTCCTGAAACGGCTATGAAATTCATTTTAAGCTTTAACTATGGCTTAACAGTTTATACTATCCAGGTGGGCGGTAAACGTTCAGGATTCACGAAATCAGTCCTGGACTAGTAATATTTAAGCGGGCTTATTTTCGGGGTTTCCTATTGGATATAATGAATAACGTCGAATTGGCCTTCCCATTTTCGTAGTAATTAATTTATGTATATAAATTACTCTGGGAATGGTTTTCCAACTATGCTTGATTTTCCAAGTAAACGTTAATTCCTTCAAGATTAAACCGGATTATTATTGATCATTTGTGTTTGTACTTTCTTGTCGTACATCTCACTCTAGGATTCAACAGTTCCTAACATTGAGAACCAACTTGTTCATTGTAAAACAGACATGTCAAAATTCTAAATAAGGAACTACATGCACGAGTGGGGTCTAGCTGTTCTTTAGTTTCTATTGTAAAACGAAATAAAAGGCAGAAAGCCTCGTACCCAGGGTCTTATCTCCGCTGCGCTGCGAAAAGACCCTGGTTGGGGCTGGTCACGTGTTTCGAGGGCGAAAGTATAACTTACTGGGGGTGGGTAATTTTGAAACGTGGCTAAACTGAATCACGCAGACAATGTTTTTAATCACAATCTGATTTACAGTATTTTATTGTGACAAGATATAAAGGTGTACGTTAATTCTCAAGAAAGCCAGACTGCAAGCCCAAATCGATGTTTATTCACGTCGCTTTCCTCAGTGTTGTGCGATACTGTATATAAACTGTCCGTAGAAACAGAAGTCGCCGTCCTGATTGAAGCCTCTAATATAAAGTCTCGATTTGCTTTTACGTGTAAATCTCTTCAGTTGATTAGCGTCTTAGGTTTTATTCGTCAAAGTCTGCCCGAATACACCGCCAATTTTTCGTTAGCCGTTTTGTGTCCCGCCGCTTCGCCTTTGTTGTTTTTATTGTGGAAACTGTCAATGTTTTCAAGCGTTTTGCTTCGTTTCTGTCTGTTTGCGTTTATACGAAATGTTTGCCTAAAAGACAAAGACGGTATCAATAAACTATGAAGATTTAGAATACAGGAGCAAAGTAATACAAATGCGCCTCATTTCACTGTTCTTGCGACTCCGTAAACAACTCAGGCCGCCTGAGTTGTTTACGGAGTCGCAAGAACGAAAAATATATAATTTAATATGTTGGCTGAAGCGAAGTAAACATATTTATTAAAATATACTATTTAAACGTTGCTCATGCATTAATTTAGATCTTTCGAAATTTAACGTTTATAACGAAGTATTCTCCATAATTTAGGAAATTTTGCGCTGGTTCAGTGGTAACTTTGTTTGTAATACTAGTATATTATTATACAGTGACAAGAAAAACACTGAACAAGCTAGCAACAACGTTCAGCGCGCGATATAATATTAAATACTGTGAAATGTTAACAAAAATAAGTAAAACGCGATACTGAGAGCCAGACAACTTTAATGAAATTGAGTTGACAACATAAACTTGTGGCTCCTTTTATGATGAATGTTATTAAAAGGTTAACTATATAGCGTTTTAAAAATCAGCAATATAGTTCAAGTATAAATGCCTACTTAATTTACACCCGCCGGCCGCCGCTGCACGAAACGGCACGAAACTGTCGTTGTTGATACGATTTAGAAATCAATTTAAAGAAATAGTAAAAGTAATGAACTAACCTCTTGAAATTTCTAAAATAAAAGTCTAAAGCCTTGTTGAGTTGTTGACAGCTGCAAGCCCAAGGTGTTAAATCTGTATGTGTATTCTGCGAGCCTTGGTCGTTCGGAGAGATGCAGTGGGATGATTTCCACGCTTTCGTTCGAATGGAGGTTCAAACGATTGTTAACCAAAATAATTTGTGAATTTCGCATAGTCTTGATAGTGAGGAAATTTAAACCCGCTTACTGTAAAATTTAAAACTCTCTGTTCCATATTCAGGCGGCTAAATATCACATCATAACATTGATGACTGTAGAAATCCATTCGAAGAATAGAATCTCTTTAAATTTGCTGCTCGTCGGATTGAACGACGGAAGACTTTCGGTCGAAGTTCAGAATTGTTCCTTCACTAATACCAGATTGTTCTCCATGGAGTGTTTATAAATTTTCGCAATGAGCTTTCAGGTATTGCGACAAATTTTCAAAATAACCACCCGACCCTGACAAGAAAAGTTTGTTATCTCCCATATTCTGGGAGACACGTGACCAGCCCCAACCCGGGTCTTTTCCTGCCTCCTCCACAGGCCCTATTGCATCATGGACAGGTCAGACACGCCGAATCTAGGGCCTGCAAGATCCTGTAAAAAATTTGGCAAAACTTGGCACGGAATAAATTTGCATAATTAACTACCATTATTAATAGCCATGGCTATATCCGAAGATTTTGAAGGCGCTTGAAGACTTATTACATACGAATCCTAGCATTAAAATGCAGGAATTGTTGAAGAAAGCAATTACGGTTGAACTTTGTCAACTTTCGGCCGGAATAATCAACGAAAATACACTTTAGGGGCTGTTTATATGGGAGGCGGGACGGGACGTTTGCTGGGACGGGACGTTTTTCATCCCGGGTTTACATGAGTTCTACCATCCGGGACGTTCAACAAGCATCTCTAGTTCGTGTTGGACATGTTCGGTATTTCGCTTTTTTTAGGGAAACTAAGCTATTTGGTCGGATAAACTGTACGTATTTTGTAGCCAGATGAATTATCTTTCTTCCAGTATATTTGATAGCTTCTACAGTGGATTATTTCTTGAGAAAACGTTCGGAGTGGCAAACGACTAGGCATTTTTGTTTTTGCATCACATGACAAATGTTGCAAAGTCAGCATAATATCGTCCCGGAAAGCGGGACGGAGTGTTTACATGAGTAAAATTATCTTGGATTTGCCGGGATCCCGGCTGAGCGAACCGGGATGAAAAACGTCCCGGCAAACATCTTTCCATATAAACGGAACGGAATAAATAAGAGAGATATACATGCATGGTGAGATCCCGGCAAACGTCCCGTCCTGCCTCCCATGTAAACAGCCCCTTATTTAGTCTACCCAGAGACTCTTTGGTTTATACTTTTTCGGTTTCCACAATTCCACAACAATTGAAACTTGAATTACGCTACACTATAGCCTACAATTTAACAAAATTAAATCTCATTAACTCTTGGTCAGTTGACAGTCTTCGATAGCGAAATAAACCAAAAAACAATACGAAAAACCTGTTACTTTCCTGACCGTCGAATTTGCTTTTGTTCGGCAGATATTTTCCCCTTCAATTCCTTTTTGTCGCTAAAAATATTATTGGCAGGAGGTCGGTAATTCTAAAACATACTGGTTTCTTCATTGTCATGATCTGTAAGAAAGTTTAGACCGAATTTCCTGGTGGGTCACAGTGTTTAAAGAACTTGGACGTACGTTTGTCGAACAGCGGCTGGAAAAAAATTGCAGGCCCTCTCAAAACTATCGCCTCTAGGGCCTAGTCTCGCTGTGCATAATGGGATTGGTCACCATTTTGTTTACAGGATCTGGCAGGCCCACTGATTTCTATAAAAGGACTGGATAGCGCATCTATTGTTTCTCGCGCCCTGGTTTTGATGCCGGAAGTGAGCAGCGGCGGCCATCTTACTAGGACCCACTTGGGTCCTAAACAATCTGGCGTACATAGGAGTGGAAAGCAGTTTAACGACGTTTTTCGCCAAATTCGGGAAGTTTGCTAAAATTTACCACCGAATTAAGGTTCGTAATCTTATTTTATATAATAGTTAAGTGTTTTCAACTCTTTATTCCTTTTACAAAGGCTTTTTTTTTTGCGAAAGATATCTGCCTATGTATTTGCTTCACGAATCACGGTATTAACAAAATAGTCGGTAAACAAATGTCTTCCAAGTCCGCATGTGTACTTGTTTCTCTCTTTATTTTGTAGTATAAACGCCGTATTATTAAATGGTTTACTGTGATGGGTTTCCTTTAAATTTTGATTGATTTATTGCCGAGTAATCCAAATGAGAATTCAAATTTGGAAACGTTCTAGCATAAAACCTTATAGTCCATTTGCCACCTTTAATATGTTTCTTTAGGCAACCTTGTTGCCATCAGAAGTGTATTGGTTTTTTTTTATGGTTTTGTACTCACATGGATCTATAGAAATAAATTAGCTTGCAATGCAATTTATACAATAAAGGCCTTCATGGAGGCATAAATAATAGTGAGATATTATAAAGTATGACTTGTCTTTTTGAGTTATACCACTAAAGTTGAATCATAATTTTTGCTTTAAATGGTCGGCTTTTCAATGAAAACCAGCTAAACTTTACATTTTTTACAAGTAAATGCACCTGTTGATATTACCATTTCTGCAGAGTGTCTGGGATGCCAACTAAAACTCTAACAGTATCTGCAAGTATATTATTACATAAATGAAATATAATATAGCCACCTGCAAATAAATATTCACAACAATACAGCAAGAGCATTTGCATAATCTATTTTTAATATTTCTGTATACATTATTAATTCTCTTGTTTTGGTTGAAGCTACTTTCAATGACACATCTTGATGTTCAGGGCTTCTCATAATCCCATCATAGAATTCTCTTGTCAATATAAACTCTATGTTTTGGGGACTTTTGCCCTTATCAAATGCATTGCAATGATGGACTCAGTACAGCAAAATTTGGGTTTGCCATCTTGAGAAGGAAACCACAGCCAACCTTTGTGGTAAAAACCCAGTTAAAACATCAGTTACTATAGTGTTCTTTGGAAGACAAGTAATGCTAATTGTGGTAAAAAACTAAATATTTATAAATATTTACTTAAAATTATAGAAATGCAACTCCACATATAGAAGCTTTTAATATATACATGCATACAGTATTGAAATCTCTCTAATCATTGAACAGCAATAACTATTACAATAACAGAGCAAATGTTACATAGGGTGACAATCTGTATCCAGATTAACACCTGAACCACTGGATTACAAAATAAAATACATGTATTAAAAGCTGATACTAAAGCCAAGCCAATTACATGTATGTGATTGTGTACAACCTGTAAAGGTAATAAACTGAAGATTACAGTCTACTAAGATGATAGAGCAAAGATCACTTGCAGCAAGTTTTGATGACTAGTGAGATATGCTGAACTATTGAACTAGATAACTTAAGCAAGGGTAGCAAACTGACAAATACACATCATTGCTGCCTAGGCCTGTAGTATTTTCAGTTTGACTCTTTCAATCACCACATTAGAAAACCATTTGAACCACTGAACCATTTGAAGGAGCACAAACTTATCTTTGGTTATTTAAAAATTAGAAACAATACTAATGCCAAGTCTTGACATTAACCTAGCAGATTATAGACGGTGTATTATAAACTCAAGCATCTAATTTATGGGTCCATGGGAGTGTGGCACCCATTTATAGTCAATGAGTCATTGACCAGTTAGTAAAATCAAGGGTCCAAATTAAAATACTAATTCAAAAAGACAAGTTATAATTCATATCTCACTGAATTTATGCGTTCACGTTAAAGATTTTTACTAAGTTATATAAATTGCATGTATACGGTTTTAATATGCTAAAACTTTTCCAAATTTGAATTCCCATTTGGATTTAATAATCGGCAATAAATCAATCAAAACTTAAAGGAAACCCATCACAGTAAACCATTTAATAATACGGCGTTTATACTACAAAATAAAGAGAGAAACAAGTACACATGCGGACTTGGAAGACATTTGTTTACCGACTATTTTGTTAATACCGAGATTCGTGAAGCAAATACATAGGCAGGTATCTTTCGCAAAAAAAAGCCTTTGTAAAAGGAATAAAGAGTTTAAAACACTTAACTATTACATAAAATAAGATTACGAACCTTAATTCGGTGGTAAATCTTCGCAAACTTCCCGAATTTGGCGAAAAACGTCGTTAAACTGCTTTCCACTCCTATGTACGCCATATTGTTTAGGACCCAAGTGGGTCCTAGTAAGATGGCCGCCACGCTCACTTCCGGCATCAATTCCTGAACAATAGATGCTCTATCCAGTCCTTTTATAGAGATCAGTGGGCAGGCCCTCTCAACAGTGTGACCTGTCCATGATGCAATAGGGCCTGTGGAGGAGGCAGGGTCTTTTCGCAGCGCAGCGGAGATAAGACCCTGGGTACGAGGTTGCCTAACGACTTGTTTCCGTACCAATTCCTAACACAGAGTACAGAAACTAAAACATAAGGATTAAGATTATTTAAGGTAGTAGAAAAATAAAAACATACTTACATATTGTAAGGTCAAGGAGTGCACAGTTCAGCCTTCCTTGCAGTTAAGAGGAATAACTGAATACTAAAACGAGAACTATTTTGTTATCATCATTAAGGTGTGGTCAGAACTCGCTTGACCTGTTTTTCCTATAAATCAGATTTCATTGGTCAGTTGAAGTAAAAGTATTCTGGAACGATATCAACCTTACTGCGATTCCCAGTTGAGTTTGGAACGCCTATAGTTTTGTCGTAATGTTTCGACGTTTGAACAAACAGTTTTGACGTAATGCGAGGCATGTTGTCAAGGCGTGGTCAAGCCGTTCTATTGTGATTCATCATTAGTTGTCAACTTGACTGGCTTTCTCATTGTTTTGTCTTGCTGTTTAATAGCGCCAAAACTACACAAACTACATGGATAGAGTAAGCACAAGAGGAAGAACGTACGTGAAAGGTCGCGCTTTAGGAAATGACTTGCGAAGTCTATTAAATTATTGACGAAATAATTATTGGTGGCGGCGACTCAGAGACTAGGTCTGAATTCTCAGGCTACTCAGAGACCGGTTATGAAGGTAATTTATAAACAACTGTGTGTATATCATGTTTTAAAACTTCAGTAAATCGTTCATTAGCAACGGAGTAATCTTTTTGTGCGTGTACTCTTTTCCTGTTAACATTTGGCAATGAAGCGCTCTTGATAGTGCCGAACGAGATGTCCCGCCAAATATATCACCATATTTATCAAGTTCTCTAAGCAGTTCCCGATTTGATATGCTTGGGTTTGCACTAACTAGAGTCTCTATACATTCGAGATCTCCTTGGCTAAGGTGACTTGGATTTCCTCCTTTGTGTGGACGTGGATTTATCGTTTTATTGTCGTGTTACTGACTTTAAAGTTTTGAAGTTCCCGTTGAAATAACCGGTCTCTGAGTCGCCGCCACCAATAATTATTTCGTCAATAATTAGACTTCGCAAGTCATTTCCTAAAGCGCGACCTTTCATACCAAAATAGCCTGCGTAGCAGGCGTTACTGGATTGGGGGACTGGGGAGAGGGCTGAGAAGTAACGCCTGCAGTGGAGCTCTTTGGTTTTGTCAAACACCCCCAAATGAAATATGATCTCGAGCGGCCAATGTCTGAAGCCTAAATTAACTGTCTGTATTAATTGTAATATTTCAAAATCCATGGCATTTAATTCAGTAACATTTCGCGTAAATTATTATTTCAATAATTCTCTTTGTATAAAAAACAATTATAGTACAAGGGAGTTAAAAGACTGAGAGTTGGTCGCAAATCTGTGGAAGGGAAAAATTAATATTAACGGAATATGTCTGCAGTGTCCGACCGGGTGTCTGCTGACAAATATTTCTAAAACTGTGGACTGGAAATGTATGAAATTAGGTGTGAATGGTAGAGTAATCCTGTTTCTATCAATGGCAACGAATATTCATGAAAAAAACAGTAATGACAGCGAGTGTTTACCGAAATAAAACAGTTGTGAAAGGTATATAAATAGTAGTGATTATTTAACGGAAATGTCTGCGGCGTGACGGCGTCCCACGGTATCTGCTCACAAATATTTCTCAAACTGTGGCCTGAAAATTTATAAAATTAGGCGTGAATGGTAGAGTAACCCCGTTTCTATCAACGGCAACGAAAATTCATGAAGAGAACAGTAATGACAGCGAGTGTTTACCAAAATAAAACAGTTGAGTCTGTGAAAGGTATACCATTATTGAACGGAAATGTCTGCGGCGTCCCACGGTGTTCGCTCCCAAATATTTTCAGAAATTTTATGACTGACAGAGATATATGAAAGCAAATCGTCTCACGGTGTTCGCTTTCAAAATCAAATTCAGGTACGTCCTATTATTAAGATATATTCCAAACTCTTGCATGGAGGTTTTAAATATAAAACTTACGGTTGAATGTATTAAATGGGAGTCGAGGAGGCTGACACTCAGCATTTTCATTTGAATAAATCGCAAAAGCCTGCAAGTGCTGTTTAGATATTTCCTTTGCTATAAATCGTTTATTCAAGCGTTCAAAAGTACGTAAGTGATTCAGCTTTGTTTGAAAATTAGAATTGAAATTATTAATTTTACTTACTAAACCTTCTTGATTGACAGATTATGGGCGCTAAGCGAATCACATTCGGCGTAATCAATAATTAAAATCCAGTTCGTCAGCGAACGTGTTTTACAAAACCAAAGAGCTCCACTGCAGGCGTTACTTCTCAGCCCTCTCCCCAGTCCCCCAATCCAGTAACGCCTGCTACGCAGGCTAATACCAAAACCACACCAAAACCGATGATGCGCGGTGTGGCCCAAAATAAACATGTCATGTTTTTCGCTGAAACAATTCCTTAGCCTCTGAAATTGACACCGTGAGATCACTGCAATATGATTGGTCCATTTGCTACTTTTGAATTATCAGGCCAAAAAGGTTTAGGAATGCAGACGGATTCGTCAATGTTTTGGACAGAAATCATGACGCGATTTTTTTGGACCATGCCGTGCATCATCGGCTTTGGTAATACGTTCTTCCTCTTGTGCTTCCTCTATCCATGTAGTTTGTGTAGTTTTGGCGCTATTAAACAGCAAGACAAAGCAATGAGAAAGCCAGTCAAGTTGACAACTAATGATGAATCACAATAGGACGGCTTGACAACAACTTGACCACGCCTTGACAACATGCCTCGCATTACGTCAAAACTGTTTGTTCAAAAAACATTACGACAAAACTATAGGCGTTCCAAACTCAACTGGGAATCGCAGTAAGGTTGATATCGTTCCAGAATACTTTTACTTCAACTGACCAATGAAATCTGATTTATAGGAGAAACAGGTCAAGCGAGTTCTGACCACACCTTAATGATGATAACAAAATAGTTCTCGTTTTAGTATTCAGTTATTCCTCTTAACTGCAAGGAAGGCTGAACTGTGCACTCCTTGACCTTACAATATGTAAGTATGTTTTTATTTTTCTACTACCTTAAATAATCTTAATCCTTATGTTTTAGTTTCTGTACTCTGTGTTAGGAATTGGTACGGAAACAAGTCGTTAGGCTTTCTGCCTTTTATTTCGTTTTACAATAGAAACTAAAGAACAGCTAGACCCCACTCGTGCATGTAGTTCCTTATTTAGAATTTTGACATGTCTGTTTTACAATGAACAGGTTGGTTCTCAATGTTAGGAACTTAAATGTTGAATCCTAGAGTGAGATGTACGACAAGAAAGTACAAACACAAATGATCAATAATAATCCGGTTTAATCTTGAAGGAATTAACGTTTACTTGGAAAACCAAGCATAGTTGGAAAACCATTCCCAGAGTAATTTATATACATAAATTAATTACTACGAAAATGGGAAGGCCAATTCGACGTTATTCATTATATCCAATAGGAAACCCCGAAAATAAGCCCGCTTAAATATTACTAGTCCAGGACTGATTTCGTGAATCCTGAACGTTTACCGCCCACCTGGATAGTATAAATTGTTAAGCCATAGTTGAAGCTTAAAATGAATTTTATAGCCGTTTCAGGAATGTTTCGTTATAGTGAATCAATACATCTATTCTACAGGATGGCGATACCAATTGCAGTATTAATATACGATCGTAATATACTGCTTTGTTGCATCTTTGGGGGAAGTTAAAGAAGTTTACATGAACCGAGCTAGCCTAGCCCGATTAACTGGGCTAACTCGTTTCATTATAGGATCGTACTGTGGTTTTAAAACTTGCATAAACTAAATTTCCAAAGCAGAATTGGTTTGTCTTAGGCCCTGTTTACATGGAGCGGATAGTGTTCAAGTCAAATCTCCCATGTTTCACCTTGTTGTGTTTACGTGAAGAAGATAGTGAAAGTTTTCGATCTGATCGAAACGAATGGCTGAAGTCAATCCATGCATGCAGTGGAGTGGTTGACTTGCGATTCAAGCAAAGATCGACTTGAATGTCTCCAATATGATTCATCTAAACATGCAGAGTGAAGTTGGTGCGTGTCGTGCTAAATGGCAGACATTGAGGGAAACACAGACAATGGTGTTCCAAGACCGAAAACAATGTTCCAAGCAGATCGGATTCTCCATGTAAACATGTTCTTGGATTTACTTCACTCGCGTTTTTCGATCCGATTGGACTGTCAAATAATCCGCTTCATGTAAACAGGGTCTTGATTCAAATCTCTTGCAGCTGAGCCTGAGGAAAGAATTTCGTGACATGAACTAGCCCAGTTAATAATAGTCGGACTTTCGACTCGCAGGCAGGCTGTGAATACGTTCTACAATCTAGTATTTGAAACGAAATAACAAAGAAAGGCGGGATCTTGTATAAGCATATATATTCATAGTGGGTATATTACTGCGTATTTTAGTTATCGTCCATTTCACGACTTGGCCGCGTTTCGTATTAAGGTAATCCACCGATGTGAAGATTAAGGGGGAAGCCGCTTCATGTAAACACTGATTAATCTGCATGCGCTGAATCCTCTACATGCCAAAACAGGGCCAAAGACAGTATCTCGTTGAATTATGTTGTTGTTTTATTTTTTTTGTAACTGTGCTACTGATGTATGTAAAGTACAATCACAAATATATATACTGCATGCTACAGTAATTGAATTTGTATATTTTCCTGTTCTTCCAAGTATCTTTCCCATAACACAGACGTTTTAAGTAATTTACATAATTTGGTAAACAGCTGAAATTATTTCCAAGTATTCTTAAGAAATATTGGAAACCCGAAGCGTGATGGCGTGAAATAAGATTCTTTGCAAAGAAAGTATAATCTTCACTATACTGTATTGTATTGTCAGTATTCTCTGTATATTTATATAAATATGATAATTTTACACATGTAAACTTCTGGACTGTTGTGTATAGTTGGCATTGAGTTTGATAAATGTATATACAGTATATGACGTACACTACAGTGACTAGAATGACAGGAGACATATTTCCACGAAATTAATTTCTGTTGAAATCAGTATACAATATATAGACCAAAATATTTAACGCAAAGTATACGAAGTTAACACTGTGTGATAAGGAAAATAATCACGTCTCTAAAAACTTGTGGAACTTATACGCTAATACAAACCGCCAGCCTTTTTAACTCGAAGCTAGATTTTCTAGGTCATGCACATAACCCCAACAAGACCCCTAACCCTAGACGCAAGTAAATTTACTGTCTTGTCTATACATGTGGCACGAGTGGCGGGGTATCCTCTAAGTTGAGCCCGGTACAGCAGCTTTACCACTACGAGAACATAATAGAGTTCACTTACTTCAGGTTACTCAGTAGAAAATAACGACGGCTTTTCAAAGCGAAAGAATCCTTGCAGTTCTCGACAACAAAATGTAGAAAAGTGATGCAACTCGATATTTTTAGATATTATTTGATTAATTTTGAAGAGGTTATACCGTTCCAGCATACCCACTAGTATTTCCAATTGGCTACTAAACCAACGGATTACTAGAAGAACCCGTTTACCTGCAGCAATTAAATTCCCTGAAGGAAGGCCAACCTTTTATTGTAAACATCATTAAGTCAAGTTGAACTGAACCCGTGCGATAGCCGTGAGATTAAATATATATATGACTGAAACGAAAGCCAAAGCCGAGAAGCATTGTACCCCTTATATTAACACGTGTTATTAACACGTTTTAACCAATGGTTTTAAGGTAATCCACCGATACGGAAGCCCAGACGCGACAACATGAAATTAGATTTTACATTTCTTGATTTTGTATTTTCTGATTTTACATTTCTTGATTTTACATTTCTTGATTTTACATTTTCTGATTTTACATTTCTTGATTTTACATTTTTGTCAATATCGATATCGCGCCGTGGTTCTCTCGAATTCTTTCACCTTCGTGATTTATAAAGACCAGGCCATCTGAGGATGCACTGTTAGCTCTGATTTTAGCAAGGCCAAGGGAGTAATGCTATTTTTACTGATATGTGCATGGCGATACATATCCCGGTCTAGTAACATGATCCGACTTGGGAAGGACGGCTCTTAATTAAAACTTCAGCATTGATTTGTTATTGTTGTTGCAACAATTAAACATAATTCAAACTTACCGTTACAGCAGTTTTACGTGATTCGTGATCGCTGTATTGCAAGCCGGAATCAGTTGTTGCTTGTCCTTACCTTTTGTAGTTTTGTTTCACAGTTATATAAGGCAATTTATAAACATAATTGGTCCAATTTATACTACAGACACAAATTAAACGTCTAGCTGTTCAATGCGATTAACCGTGTATAAATGTAGGACACAAAGTTTTGATCACGGACAATCACATGGGTAATCCAAATACTGTTAAGAACAGCTATATAATGGAGGCCAGGTTTATGCGTCTCATAATTTGATATATTTGATACTAGACGTTCTAAATGTTTATATTTACAGTGCGACTGAACGATGCTCTTAACAGACGCCGCTAAAGTTTTATCAGCACTTCACTTGCGATAGTAACTTCTAGTATTTTAGATAGCTGTATAGACGGCAAGAATCATCCAAATCATGTGCAAGGCCGTTCAAACCGAAAACAAAGGTTGCAACCGGAATTTATTTACATTTTCCAGTGGTCGCGAACCATGTAAAATATATGGCTATATAATAAATGTTGAAAATGTAAAAGTTGAAAATGTAAAAGTATAAAATGTAAAAGTATAAAATGTAAAAGTTGAAAATGTAAAAGTTGAAAATGTAAAAGTTGAAAATGTAAAAGTTGAAAATGTAAAAGTTGAAAATGCAAAAGTTGAAAATGTAAAAGTTGAAAATGCAAAAGTTGAAAATGCAAAAGTTGAAAATGTAAAAGTTGAGACCCGGAAGACCCCTGCAGCGCATGACACTCTGCACGCGGTTCCCATGAAAGGCGATCATGGATCTTGCTGGGAATTTTAGAGGAGTTTGCCATCGCCACGGAAAAAAATGCGCAGGTTATCGGATGAGCAATCCATCGTCTCACACCTGTGTGTGTGGGTGTCCAGCGTTCGAGCACGTAAGTTGTGGTCGGTTACTGTGTGAGATATCCGTATTTTTAAATAGGGTGTGCGATTGATGTAAAGCTATATACATGCCTTTACAGTCAAATATCAAATGTTGTCTAGCGTGCGACGGCGTTATTCTTCCGAAACATCAATGTTGATACGTCTAGCTAGTCAGTGAAGATTATTTAGTTAATTTCCGTAAGCTTTTGGTTGATTTCCAGCGAGCTAGCTTTTTAATAATACCGTGCCAAGAGTCTACCGTACGCCTTCCTGCGAGCCGCACGGTTAAGAGCGTACCTATAAATTCAAAGAGCGAACCAAACAGATTTATGCAGCGTGCTGTGACTGAAGCAATTGTAATAAGAATTAGTTCGGTGTGCTGTTATCACGCTTTATAAACCAGGCGAGATTCTGTAGTGTTTGTCTAACAACTTTTTTATGTTGCGGGAGAAACCGCGTGATAGTATACTCCGATTTTTATAGTAGAATTCCTAGAACTGTATCTTCGCGATAAATTCGTACATGGCTATAATATTTGCATTCTTCGTCGATAAAAGGGACATTAAGTTACTTGGTTGTTGACTGTACTTTCGTGCTAAAATCGTTCTATCATCTCAGCGACTGGTGTTACTATAATAATTGTTCCTCAATAAAGCAATATATACAGGAATCTGTGAGCCCTATCGCTTAAAAGTTTCTCTGGAAAAAGCGGATAACATGGATAGACAAGTGTACCATTTGCGAGCAAACGTCAGGTGTGAACGTTTTTTCAATTTTCGCGTTTGTTAACTTTGTTTACGTTTCAAATTTGGCTAATCCATGTTTACATACGCGAAACGCTATAAAAGTCACGCCTACACGCGCGGTTTTCCGGGTTTTCCCCAAGCATGCAATCAAGCGTATGAAATAATCCATGTAGCGGCCCTCGTTGTGGGGTCTTTGAGTCGCCCTGGGAGAGTTCAAACATTGAACTTTCATGCGACGAATCTAATGATAATGAGGGTTTTTCCAGAGAAACTTGGAAGCGATAGGGCTCACAGATTCCTGTATATATTGCTTTATTGAGGAACAATTATTATAGTAACACCAGTCGCTGAGATGATAGAACGATTTTAGCACGAAAGTACAGTCAACAACCAAGTAACTTAATGTCCCTTTTACCGACGAAGAATGCAAATATTATAGCCATGTACGAATTTATCGCGAAGATACAGTTCTAGGAATTCTACTATAAAAATCGGAGTATACTATCACGCGGTTTCTCCCGCAACATAACAATGTTGTTAAACAAACACTACAGAATCTCGCCTGGTTTATAAAGCGTGATAACAGCACACCGAACTAATTCTTATTACAATTGCTTCAGTCACAGCACGCTGCATAAATCTGTTTGGTTCGCTCTTTGAATTTATAGGTACGCTCTTAACCGTGCGGCTCGCAGGAAGGCGTACGGTAGACTCTTGGCACGGTATTATTAAAAAGCTAGCTCGCTGGAAATCAACCAAAAGCTTACGGAAATTAACCAAATAATCTTCACTGACTAGCTAGACGTATCAACATTGATGTTTCGGAAGAATAACGCCGTCGCACGCTAGACAACATTTGATATTTGACTGTTTAAGGCATGTATATAGCTTTACATCAATCGCACACCCTATTTAAAAATACGGATATCTCACACAGTAACCGACCACAACTTACGTGCTCGAACGCTGGACACCCACACACACAGGTGTGAGACGATGGATTGCTCATCCGATAACCTGCGCATTTTTTTCCGTGGCGATGGCAAACTCCTCTAAAATTCCCAGCAAGATCCATGATCGCCTTTCATGGGAACCGCGTGCAAAGTGTCATGCGCTGCAGGGGTCTTCCGGGTCTCAACTTTTACATTTTCAACTTTTGCATTTTCAACTTTTGCATTTTCAACTTTTACATTTTCAACTTTTGCATTTTCAACTTTTACATTTTCAACTTTTACATTTTCAACTTTTACATTTTATACTTTTACATTTTATACTTTTACATTTTCAACTTTTACATTTTCAACATTTATTATATAGCCATATATTTTACATGGTTCGCGACCACTGGAAAATGTAAATAAATTCCGGTTGCAACCTTTGTTTTCGGTTTGAACGGCCTTGCACATGATTTGGATGATTCTTGCCGTCTATAAAGCTATCTAAAATACTAGAAGTTACTATCGCAAGTGAAGTGCTGATAAAACTTTAGCGGCGTCTGTTAAGCGCATCGTTCAGTCGCACTGTAAATATAAACATTTAGAACGTCTAGTATCAAATATATCAAATTATGAGACGCATAAACCTGGCCTCCATTATATAGCTGTTCTTAACAGTATTTGGATTATCCATGTGATTGTCCGTGATCAAAACTTTGTGTCCTACATTTATACACGGTTAATCGCATTGAACAGCTAGACGTTTAATTTGTGTCTGTAGTATAAATTGGACCAATTATGTTTATAAATTGCCTTATATAACTGTGAAACAAAACTACAAAAGGTAAGGACAAGCAACAACTGATTCCGGCTTGCAATACAGCGATCACGAATCACGTAAAACTGCTGTAACGGTAAGTTTGAATTATGTTTAATTGTTGCAACAACAATAACAAATCAATGCTGAAGTTTTAATTAAGAGCCGTCCTTCCCAAGTCGGATCATGTTGTCGTTTGTTCGTTGTTTTAATATATTATATAAACTAGACCGGGATATGTATCGCCACATATCAGTAAAAATAGCATTACTCCCTTGGCCTTGCTAAAATCAGAGCTAACAGTGCATCCTCAGATGGCCGGGTCTTTATAAATCACGAAAGTGAAAGAATTCGAGAGAATCCACGGTGCGATATCGATATTGACAAAAATATAAAATCAAGAAATGTAAAATCAGAAAATGTAAAATCAAGAAATGTAAAATCAAGAAATGTAAAATCAGAAAATACAAAATCAAGAAATGTAAAATCAGAAAATACAAAATCAAGAAATGTAAAATCTAATTTCATGTTGTCGCGTCTGGGCTTTCCGTACACCGATGTGAAGATTATATATACCATCCTGCATTGCTTGAGACGACAGAGCAATAGTTCCCCAGTGTATGGCATCAAAATTGGATTTTAAACTGCACCGTACACATGAACGATTATATATACGAGAGATTTTATTTTGCATGCGATGAAAATCGTGCATGGTTGCTCTTCGTGCGGCAAGGTATATATGACACTTTTATATATTGCATACAATGAAAGTCGCATCGGTCAAACCCGTTTGCTTTTCTCGCAAGTAATTGCAATTTAAAGAGGAAATTTCAACCTCGAGAAATGGATAGACTGTAACTACAGTACCTTTTAGGGGCTGGAGGGAAAGGGGTCCACAAGAGCGGGAGGTGAGCGGCGGAAGTGGAATTGAAGCACTGGTCTCCTAAGAAGATTGTGGGACATTCGAAGAACATTCGTATGTACTGTTCGTGTACAAGACACTGAAATTCTTTAAAAAAAAATATACTGTGAATGAATGACTTTTCAGAAAGCATTGAGACATAGGCATACGGGTGGTGTGTCTTTGTGGACAAAATATTTCCCGACTGAAGCGAAGAATGCTCGACTTTTGTTATAATAAATATTGCACATGCATGGGCACACAGGTTTATATAACAAATTTAGCATATAGCACATTTCAAATTACTATGTGTTCTTATCAATATATATAGTTAGTGTGAGTTCGCTTTTGTCCAACTTGACTGGTTTTCCGTCCGACAAGTTCGGGAATGCCGCCTGCCCTATGCATTAGGATTTTTAACAAGTGAACGAATATTTAGTGGAACCATGCGTAACCATCCGGAAAAATTTTCATCCGGATAAAAATTCGTCCGGTCTCGTGTAAACGGGGCATAAAGCCTCTTCTCCAGTCATCGCAGAAACTCGTTTGCAGCTTTCTGCGAGTACTTGCATCTTATTAAGAACTCAGAGTGAAAAAACAAGAACTGCGGGTTCTTTTTAATTACATGCAAGTACTCGCTGCAAGCCTGTTTCTGCGACTGACTGGAAAAAGGGCTTAAAACACAAGTCGCAGCCCATTCCTGGATGCCGTCTTTGTACTTAGCAGCCACACTTTCACAGAAATTTATTGCGTTGTATTATTACTTCGTCGCATTAAAACCCGTGGGAAAAAATAGTGTTTAAAAGCCATTTAAAGCACATACTGTGACTTTCTTATAGGTATCACGTGATTTTAATAAATATAAATAAGCAAGAAATGTTTTTTTCACATAACAACAACAACAGCTTTATTATACCCTATAAACATACATATATCATTACAAAGGCACAGATCAAAATTTTAAAGGGTAATGGCCTCTTGAAATAACCAGAATAGCTAAAAATGCCAAGAAGCCATTTAGAAAAGGTTTGAAGTTACATTATTTGGTCGGAGGTTACAAACACATACATGCATAATACAATACATACATATTCACAAGATATTCTACATTTAAGCGTACACTACAACAGCAATACAATTATACAAGAGAAACTGTCTTATTATCTTACCAGAGATTAAATTTCATCAAAATAATGTACAGGTATAAACTAATATTTACTAAGCAACTCATTCTTGAGTTTTAGTTTGAATTGACTAATTGAGGCAGATTTTTTTATATCAGTTCATCAATTGAATTCCATATTTTTGGGCCTTGAAATCGAATGTTAAAGAGTCCATAATTAGTTCTTACTTTAGGAAGATAAGGGGCCGACCATTTTACTTTTGAGGGGGGGTTGGGTGATCTGTTTGGGCATGAATTTTTTGTCGGTACCCATGCTGAAGAATATTTTTTTCCCAGGACGCAACTATGTGTGAATTTTTTTCACCATTTTAGCTTCTGCAAGATCTTTTTTTTTTGAACATTTTAGTTAAGCAATTCTTCAGATCTTTTATTAAATAGGCCCTGTTTATACGTTGCATTTAAATGTGCAAGTCTGGCAGGCGAAAGTAACGTGTGTCGTAATTTTATACGATGATGGTATATATTTTCGCCGAAGCTCGAAATTATACATTGGAATAGTTTTTATGCATTTACTGGAAATTCCATGCGTCTGAAAAGCGACACATGTATCAGACACTGGTTACAGATGTTTTATTTGTGTGGGGCACATGGATAAAACATCTGATCTGGACGCATTTAATTCATTTTAGACATCGTTCTATATATAAATCATAAAGGAGAATATAGTTCTGAACAGTGCCATATCCAGAGATTATTTGGGCACACCGGTCAGGGCTGAAGGCGCGAGAACCCAAGGGGGTCCGGGGGCATGCACACCCGGAAAATTTTAAAATTTAGAGTCTCGGAAATGCCATTTCCTGCATTCTGAGATGCGATTTTTAACACTCTGAGGGGTGATTTTTAAATTCTTGTAGAGTTTTGGAAAAAACCCTCAGATTGTCGCCATAGTTTATATTTTTTGGGCACCTCGGTTTGGGCGCCCAAACCGGTGTACCGGCGTCTCAAACCCCCTCGATACGGCCTTGCTGAACAACTGCACTGAGCCAAAACAAACTTACTGTAACTACTAAAAAAATATAAGATAAACTTAATAGATATAAATTTAAACAAAATAACAGTTATTATAATACAGTTTATCGTTTAAGAGATGAATGTATTGAGACCATCCTATATACATGTTTACTTTTTAAAATAATAAACTATTAACGTTCAACTTTGTTTTTGAAAAGTGATGCAATTTTTTTCTTGCTCAAACTTGATGTAGGATCAGATTTTTTTCTCTTTGTGATTCAATGCATGCTTTTTTTCCCCATCCCAAACCACCTTGCAGGATTTCTTTTTTCTGAAATCACCCCCAACCCCCCCGCCCCCTCAAAAGTCAAATGGTCGGGCCCCTAATAACACAGGTTCGCAGCAGATCGTGTATTATAACTATGGACACAATTTACTATTCACATGTAATAACATCATGAGTTTTCTTTGTGTTTTCCTTATGAAATATTAACGAGATATCTTTTTTCCAAATTTTTTTCAGTTACCCCAAGAATGGATAACCCGAATGAGGTAATGAGTTAAAAATTTTAAGCGCACAAGTACTGTGAGTTAGTGAGTAGCTCTGCTACTTAAGTCGTTCGAGGGGCTATTCCTGTAGAGATTTCAGAACAATGGCGTTGCTTACAATTTCCGACTGTCCTGCTCGTGTCTCAGCTTAGTGTACGGATGCTTATTCGGACTTGGGTTAGATTTGCGGTTGGGACAGATTTTCATATTATTAGTATAGGGGTAATAGCATGGTTTCGAGTGCACTTTCGAAAAAACATGCACGAGTGAGTTTTTCAAAGACTATCAAAATGGCACGAGTCCGAAGGACGAATGCTATTTGAGGTCTTTGAAAAACTCAGGAGGGCATGTTTTTCCAAACTGCACGAAAAACCATGCTATTACTTATTAATAATATACATGAAAAAATGCCCAAGTCAACTGTACTTACATTTACTGATTTACGTACAGTTCCCTTTCGGCAGTGTCCACTCGTCTATTTGGTTGTTTAAAAACGCTTTATTTCTTCGACCACTACTTAAGAAAGTTTACTAAAAGCACTAAGAATCTTCTAGTTTTCTTGCAGGTACTTTACTGACAACAATAAGGAATAATTAGCTTCATGTTCTTCTCCGTTTCAAATCTTGGCTGCCATATTTGTTTATGCCATCCGTCAAAATCCGTTGTAGAACGTGAATACGTGATTGGCTCTTTTCAGTTTTTATTGTTTTTGATTGGTTTATTCGCTTCAAAAATTTGCACTGTATTTCCTTTTTTCTGCACTGTATTTCCTTAAAACTGCACTGCTCTTAGCCAATCAAAATTGAGAAATTTTTTCATGTATATTATTATCCTATAAAACTTTACTCGAGTTTCTACTCGAGTTTGTTTTGTTCATATACTTTTAACTAAAATAAATTTATCCAACTTTAAATATTAACTTGTGGCTCAGTATAAAATTGTTTTTATCTATTTTAGTATTTTGTACTGACAGGAGATAATTTAACACCTGAGGACATTTCTCGTCTTGGCTGCATAGCACCAGCCGACAAAGTTGTCCGGATAAAGGTAGGTAGAAATAACAAATATATATTATTCAGATAATAAATAATTGTTGGATGAGGCTGAGTATAAGCCGAATGAAAATTTCTTCAATGAAAATTTCCGAAAATTTCCCAGGAAAATTTTCTTTTGAAATGTAGTTTCTATTTTTTATTGTATAAACCAGATTCCATTTTGCCGTTGTATGTTCAGTTAAAGACGCACAGAGGACGTCACAACGTGGTAACCACGTTGTACTAACGTCATCTGTGCATCTATAACTGAACAGACATGAGACAACGGCAAAATGGAATCTATTTGTTAAATATAAATTGTACTTGTATACTGTACTTGTTATGTCGCAACAGTTGGTCAGCGGCTTAAAATAACAACGTCTGTTGAACGTTGAGTTGAACGTTGAAGTTTGAACTTATATACTTCCATATATATTTTACTCTTTAATATCGATAATAAGGTTGTGTTGTTACTGCATTGTTATTTGTTATACGAGACACAACAATTGGCGACGAGGATGACTCCTAGAAGATCTTAAAATAGAAAAGACTGAAGTATATCAAGTCGGCCCTTCGCAACGATGCCTATTGGAAAGATAGACGCCTTCGACCAAGCGAACGAAGACTGGAGCACCTACATTTTTTATCGCCAACGCCATCGATGAAGACAAGCAAGTCCCAGCAATACTCAGCCTAATGGGCACCAAGACGTATAGCCTGTTACGGAGCTTGTGTGCACTGGATAAACCAGCTAGTAAACCCTTAAAAGAGATCGTCGAAATCCTTCAACACCATCTGTCGCCGAAACCACTGATGATAGCCGAACGCTTTCGGTTCCACAAAAGAAACCAACTTGAAGGTGAGACTATATGTACATTCCTATCTGAATTAAAGAACATTGCGAATTTGGGGCAAACTTGAATGATTCTTTGAGAGACAGACTTGTTTGTGGAATGAGTAATGAACTTATCCAGAAACGACTATTGTCCGAAGCAAACTTATCTCTGACCAAAGCCACTGAAATTGCTTTAGCGATGGAAACTGCAGCAAAAGATACCCTAGAATTGCAAGGAAAGAAGGAGTCTGAAATCAACAAATTGCATAAAGCTATGTACCAACCCGAAGAGCCAAAATTGCCACAAAAACCCAAGTCTCATTGCTATCGATGTGAAGCTGACTCCCATGGTTCTTATGAATGTCGTTTCAAGAACGAAAAGTGTCAAAACTGTGGCAAAATGGGCCATATTCAACGAGTCTGCCGCTCTGGCAAAGCTCAACAACAGACAAGACGAAAACAGAACTATTTCTGTGAGGAAGATAATGATGATAGTTTGGTTGGATCTTTAGAGATTAACAAGATTAACAAATCAAAAAGCGATATCATCTGGGTGACTCCCAAAATAGATGGCCAAGCCTTAAAATTGGAACTGGATACTGGCTCAGCAGTATCTATACTTCCTTCCGTTCCAGAAATACAAGCAAATGTTCAGACGTACACCCCTAATGAAAACGGAAGTCATTTTGAAGACATACTCAGGTGAGAAGATAGCACCAGAAGGCGTGATGAATGTTCGTGTCCAGTACAATCACCAAACGAAGAATCTACCATTGTATGTGGTAAAGACACAAGGACCTGCCTTGTTCGGTAGAGATTGGTTGCACCAATTTCAGCTTAACTGGAAAACCATCAAGTTCATGACAAAGAAATCATCCAAGCAAGATACACAGAAGAAGCTGGAGAAACTATTGGACGAGTACAGTGAAGTATTCGAGGAAAAAATTGGTACACTCAAGTCAACGCAGGCCAAACTTACCTTGAAGGAAGGCAGTCAGCCAAAGTTTTGCAAAGCACGCCCAGTTCCGTATTCATTGAAACCAAAAGTTGAAATGGAACTAAAACGCCTCGAAAGCGAAGGAATACTACACAAGGTCACTTTCAGTGATTGGGCGACCCCTATCGTGCCAGTAGTAAAACCTAATGGAGAGGTCAGAATATGCGGAGATTTCAAGACTACGGTAAATCCACAGCTGCAAACGGAGCAATACCCACTACCCCGTATTGAGGACATCTTTGCAAGCCTAGCAGGAGGGCAGAAGTTTACAAAAATCGACCTTAGGCAGGCTTATCACCAGATGGAAGTAGAAGAAGAATCCCGGGACTATTTGACAATTAACACACATCAAGGATTATATCGTTATAATCGTTTGGTGTTTGGAATTACCTCAGCCCCTGCAATTTGGCAGCGATCGATGGACCAAGTTCTAGAGGGTGTGGATGGAACAAGCTGTATCCGAGACGACATGATCATCACAGGAAAAGATGATGATGAACACTTGGCTAATCTGGAGGAAGTGTTGAAAAGACTGAAAGAACATGGTTTACGAGCGAGGAGAGAAAAGTGCCAGTTTTTTCAGGGTAAGATTTCATACTGTGGACATGAAGTTGACCGGGATGGCCTACATAAGACCAAAGAGAAAGTGGATGCAGTGGTAAATGCCCCTCAACCAAGAAATGTTCAACAAATCCGTTCCTTCTTAGGCCTCGTTAATTATTATCACAAGTTTTTACCAAATTTGGCAACCGTCCTAAATCCCTTAAACCAACTATTGGAACATGGGCAGAAATGGGAGTGGACCAAAGAGTGCAACGATGCATTTTCACAGGTGAAGCAACTCATCACATCTGACATGGTTCTCACGCATTATAACCCCAAACTTACTCTGAAACTAGCCTGTGATGCCTCACCCGTTGGGATTGGAGCTGTTTTGTCGCATGTTATGGAGGACGACGTGGAAAAACCAATAGCGCATTTGCATCGCGCACTCTTACCAAGGCCGAGCAAAAATATTCCCAAATCGACAAAGAGGCACTAGCTCTAGTATGGGGAGTGAAGAAATTTCATCTTTACTTGTTTGGTCGACATTTCACTCTAGTAACGGATCACCAGCCTCTCACCTCGATCTTTAGCCCAAGGAAAGGGATACCAGCAATGACAGTAGCCTGTTTGCAAAGATACGCCTTATCATTGTTCTCGCTGGGTTCGAGTACAGTATCGAGTACAAGAGTACAACCCAACATGGGAATGCACCTTTAAGACGGTCTGCCTGAAGTGTAACTGTGCACGACCGCTTATTCGTCCTATTACTTGCTGCATGTGATTTTATGTTTGTTTGTTTTTTTGTGTAGATCTAGTTATGTTATTTGTACTCGGGCCTGCAGTAATTGGCTTCGGCTGTTGCGGTGACCCTGCCACGTATTATTTGTTATTGTTATGTTCTGTATTATTGGCGAATTTAATAAAAAAAAAAAAAAGATGGACTATCACGTTTACCTATAGAATGTAGTGATGACAACGAAATGGTTGATCCAGCAGAAATATTCGCCAAGAAACCCAGAAAGATCCAACTCTGTCCCAGGTACTGGAGCATGTCAAACAAGGGTGGTCACCTGTCTACACAAAGGACCTAGAACCATTCTATAGACGTAAGGAGGAGCTCACTATCCAAGATGGATGTCTGATGTGGGGATCGCGAGTGATAATACCACCGAAACTCCGAAACCAAGTACTACACGAGCTTCATGAAGGTCATCTTGGGATCGTAAAGATGAAAGCATTGGCCAGAAGTTACATGTGGTGGCCAGCGATAGACAAATCAATTGAACATTTGGCCAAAAGCTGTGCAGACTGCCAACTGGTTCAAAACAACCCTAAGATTGCCCCGTTACACCCGTGGGAGTGGCCAGCACGACCATGGCAGCACATCCACATTGATTGTGCTGGACCCTTTCTTGGTACAATGTTTCTCATTGCTGTCGACGCTTATTCGAAATGGCCGGAAGTTGTCCCTATGACAACCACAAGCACAACCAGAACAATCGAGGAACTGAGAACCATGTTCTCTAAAAATGGAATACCGGAGCAACTTGTCAGTGACAATGGGCCGCAGTTCACGGCAGCTGAGTTCAATGTCTTCATGAGAAACAACGGTATTAAACACACCAAGTCAGTCCCATACCATCCGGCTACTAATGGTCTGGCTGAACGTTTTGTTCAGACATTCAAGCAAGGAATGCGCGCTTCAAAGTCCAGTAAATCTGTATCAAGCAAGCTGGCAAACTTCCTGCTGGCATACCGTACGGCCCCACACACAACGACAGAAGAGTCACCATCGATGCTGTTTATGGGAAGAAACATTCGTACAAAGTTAGATGTATTGAAGCCGAATATTAGAAAGAGAGTAGAAGATAAACAGCTGAACCAAGCTTCAAAGAGAAGTCACAACCCTACAAACAAGTTACAGATCGGCCAAAATGTTATTGTCAGAAACTATAGGAAAGGAGACAAATGGGTTCCAGGAGTTATCACAGCTCAGACAGGACCACTGTCTTATGAAGTCAGAGTGGCACAAAACATGGTGTGGCGACGACACATTGACCAACTGAGGAAGACACTCATGAAACCTGACTTTGACCAGGAACAACCAGGACCCAAAACAAACCCAAACGTGGATGCACCAAACCCAGATGACGACACTGAAAGTATTACAGGAAAGAACTCCCAAGAGTCCACAACCACTGAAAGTGAAAACAGCAACTCTGCTCAAGACCAACTAGAGCCACAAACAAACACTGGCCTAACAGATCAAACCAAACGCTACCCAGTGCGGGACCGAAAGGCACCCGAGAGACTGGAGTTGTAACTTGTAACTTATTGAGGGGAGGAATGTTATGTCGCAACAGTTGGTCAGCGGCTTAAAATAACAACGTCTCTTGAACGTTGAAGTTTGAACTTATATACTTCCATGTATATTTTACTCTTTAATATCGATAATAAGGTTGTGTTGTTACTGCATTGTTATTTGTTATACGAGACACAACAGTACTATGTTCTGGTGCCTATAGCAAATAATTGTCATTTACTCGTTAAAATATAAACTCTAATCTAAAATATTATACGTCCACCAAACGTCTGTTCATTACATCAAGCTCGCAAACGTACGACATGCACTAACAACTTATCATATCACTTTAACTACATCTCGTATGCAAACGCTACCACTGACGTAGGAGCACATATGACTATAAATTTTCAACCGTATATAGCTCTCCATCTGAGCCTCAGTGGCTCAATGGTTAGAGCGTCTATAACCGGTCATTAGAAGCTTGCAGGTTCGAACCCTGTCTGGGACGCAGAAATCCTTTCTGAGTAATTGAGCTTGACGAACATCCACCAAACGTCTGTTACACGAAGCTTGCAAACGTACCACATGCACCACATGTATACGTACAACTTATGATATCAAAATATAAACTGTTGATCTTTTCACTCCAAGGTAGCTGATGAGGCTTGGCAAAAGGTTGCCCGATCAAAATCGTTCCTGGAGGAAGAGGCTAAAAAAGGAGGTAATGAAATTTGATTGATTGTTAAACAAAAATTGAAAACTCGAGAAAACTAACTCTATAAGATATATTATTTAAGTACTGTGATTCCCGCGCTACTATATATTCTAATATTTATCAATGCCGAATCTTTATTTATCAGACAGATACAAATTTATTTTTTTTAATTTTCAAAACTTATTGGCTATATATGATATTTCTTTACTAAGTGGAAAAGTATCGTATTGGCTTTCCGATTGGTTATACGGTATTTTTTTTGCTAGTGAAAAATATCGTATATATGAACGTTCTCATAGCGGTTTCTGTCTTGACTTTCATTGGTCAGCAGTTTTTTGTCTTAATGTTGTCTGCAGCAACTGTTTGTAAAATATGGAGTTACATATAGATGTATATATGTATAACTATAGATCAATATAGCAGTAAAGCCAGAGTACTATGACCGGAATTGAAACTGTTCATTTATTGTTCTCAAACTCATTAATAATTCATGCCTTATCGTGGCCAATCCATGAACGTATACCACATCACATGCATGAGTTTTGATACCCAATGAAAACCTGTAGCAAACTTCCTAGTGAACTGGATCGCATTTCTTAATCTGCATGTTGAAATCAATGAAGAAAACACCGCAAATCGCGATGCGAATACTCGTTTGAGAAGCACGATCCGAGGGGCAAAGCACTCCAAAAATCCCGTACACTTCGACGAAAAGTCCGCGAAAAGTCCAGCGGAATTTCTAAAATCCCCAAATCCCTAAAAATTCTTGAAAATCCGGCATGAAAATCCTTGAAAATCCATGAAAATCCATAAAAATCCATAAAATCCGACTCAATTGATCAAAATCCGAAGAAATCTGCACTTTCTCCTACGAATTCCTTTTTTATTTTTAACTTTTAATTTAACTTTTTGTATTTTCATCATTAACTTATCGTTAATAAGTTTCACAAAAAGTCTGGAAAAGTCCGCAAAAAATTCACAAAAGTCCGAAAGTCCGATGAGAAAATCCAAGGACTTTTGGAAGTCCGAAAGCCTCGTACACTTTTTTTGGAATGCTTTGCCCCTAGGCAAGATCAACCACTCGTTTATCGTGTTTCATCAGGGGACTCGGAAACAATAAAAACCTCGGTGCTACGCCCTCGTGTTTGATCTATTACTTCTTGTTGCAGAAAAACCTAACTGAAGAAAAGTATAAACTGGATAGACACTTAACACATGCATGCTAAGTTTGTGTAATATAATTGAAGTACATTATTTAACAATAGAAATATAGCACAGCAGTCTTTCTGTTCTTTTGCTGTAGTTATTTATGGAGTGAACACTGGATTTGGTTCAAACTGTGATAAGATCATTCCTGAAGAAGAATTATCGTAAGTTATTCCACAGTCCTTTTGTTTGAATTACTTGGGAGTTGAGAAATGTCCTGCTTTGTATGTGCAAGGCGCGTGAAAGAACCAGGGAAGTTGTGCCAATTTTGTACGAAGATAGAAAGGTAGCACCAAATATCTTATTTTATTATATGGAGAAGAGTATTTTACTAGCAACTAAAACACTCGTAGAATCGATATTTCACTACATCCGGGAACCGGGTGGCGTATTTCTCGTATGTAACGCTCGCGAGTGACATATCGACAAGTCAAAATTTACACATTTTGTCCCTTTTGCCATAAGTTTCGAATCAAGTAAATTTGAGCCAGTAACTTCTCTTAATTCAGTTTTTCACGTAAAATGACGTATTCGAAGAAGTTGTTGTATTTTTCATTTGTATTTTCTAAAAGTTTAGGTCAAGCGGTTGTAGTTTTTGCATTACTTAAAATCCAGTTTATCAACATCACTTCCACGCATCATTTCATTGTCCACATCTGAATAAATAGAACATTACACGGTTGCTCAAAGATATGGATCATTTTATGTTCTCGTGGCAAGAGCAATTGTCCTTGCCACTCGAACATAAAATCCCTATCTTCGTCCCTGGGGGTCACTCATCGTTCTCACCTGCGCCTGGCATCAGCCTTCGTTAAGGTCGTATACTATCTACCCTATATAAGGTCGTATACTATACTTACCCCAAATACGATTTTATCAGTAAACTGTTTAATTTGTATGATGTGTACTATACCATTCGTTTTTGACTGAAAACGCACTTGATGGTCTACTACATGTAAATTATAAACTGATTTTAGTTGTTTCTTGCAGGAAATTTCACTCATTTCTTTTCCATCGTTTTCAGTGTCATAGTGTTAACACCGCAGTTAATCCAAACTACATTTAATATATAATTGTTGATATCAATATATATTTTTTAATTATAGAGCTCTACAAGAGAATCTCATTCGATCACATGCATCAGGTGAGCAGAAATTGACGTGAAATGTGAGACGTGTAGTTATATACGGGGTCTATTATAGTTTGGGGATTAGGCGGTTTTAGTCATTATTTTAGGACGGATTTCGATCATCAGTATCCAGTTTTTTGGGCGGTTTGCGGTTAACAGAGAACCGTTCGATTGCGGAAAATTTTGAAATGTCCTCGTCGGATGCGGTTATCTTTTAGAATGTAGAGCGCTTTTCAGAAAACTGGCAATAATTTCTAAAAAACGTTATGTTCTTAAGTGAAATGAAAAAGTGGTTCCGGTTAAAATTGCCAAAATAGAACGGATTCAGGAAATTAAGACCCCATATAATAGACCCCCCTATATATTCTTGAAACCAGGAGGTTGGAAAACCACGCGTATACGATCTTTAAGACGTATATAGATTCCACAACTATCACAAGAAGTTGACAGCGTCCATTAAGGTGTATCCTAGCCTTGACGATATTCAAGGATAAAATTAATTTTAACGATAGAGTTCAAAATAATGATTTTGTCGTTGTGACAAACTTTAAATTGCTTTGAATAACGCATTTACCATTGTGAATGGCGATTTTGGAAAGTTGTTTTAGAAGAACTGTTGGAAACCTAGCAGACTCAGGGTAAAAAACAGCAGTGGAAATCAAAAACGAAAATATTTTGCTCTGAATCTGATGGGTTTTCAGCAGTTCTATAAGAGCATGGTAAGTAAATGCGTTTTTCAAAGTACTGGAAAATCGTGAGTTTTTTGTCGTCACTATACATTGCTCCGATGGATATCATTCTAAATGTATTGTTTAGAAAAGATGTCGATCTTCTATATCTTATAATATCTAAAAATTGGACAAATATTACAATTATGGCAGATGGGAAATGTGATCCGCGATTACTAGCGCCGGATTATTTTCTGAACGCGCCACGGATTTTTGGTAAATTGTAAATTGGTATATTTGTTTCTAATATAGGCGTTGGTGATCCAATTCCACACAGTGACGTTAGAAAGATGCTTGCTATGAGAATTAATTCGATCATAAAAGGCTACAGGTACTGACTTTTCTTTCAATTTGTTCAATTGTTCCTTAACGTAATACACTGTGTATTTAAAACTCTCCCAGTTTCCATATTTCGTAGAAAACTGGTAACGATTGCCGTGATAGTGATTTATCTATTTCCTTTAAAGAAAATTTTCTATTTATTATTAAATCGTGTATATGTAACGTTTAAGATATACAAGATGGATGCCTTGTGCCTAAATGAGAAATTCACTATATGCACCGATTAGCTGTCAGAATAAAACAGGGCTTCTGTTGCCTCCTATTCAAGCAAGTTATGCTGGGCAGTTCTCGTATTGGGTATATAAATATACTAATTTTTCCTATATATTAATATAGTGGTGTGTCCATGGATACCATTGAGAAAATGGTCAGTGCGTTTAACGGTAAGTTACGTGTACTAATACTGTGAATGTCATATTTTATATTAGCCCCCCCCCCCCCTCTCCCCTTCTGGAGGCGGTAAACGCCTATGTGGAAGGCTAACTTTACATATTATATATGTGAAACGAGAAATTTTGTGAAATTAAAACAAATTGTGTACTAATACCAAGACATGAAGGAAATTAGTGATGAAATGTCCAGAAAATCAAAGGAGGATTTGGGCAAGGTCTTTCACAAATCTTCTCGAGGTTTGAGTGGTGTTAGTTATACTATGATTACGTGGACAAACGGAGCATGTGCAGAACTGTGCTCCCACAATAAAGATGCCTATGACATGCAGGGATAATTAAAGGACGTTGTACTGTAGTTACAAATAATTGTCAATTGTAATTTCACCATCACATTTTTTTCAATATCTAAGTGATTAAAAATACTAAATGCCAATAATATGTAATAGAGTGTACTTTAATTCGGCCGCGAATGGTTGAATGTTAATTAAAGTTATATATAAATGTTATCACTAATTTGCACCGCTTAATTTTTCACCAAAATGACCAAACTAACGAATTGTGATGAAAGTTATAATGTGTATATATATATATATATATATATATATATATATATATATATATATACAAACACACACACACACACACACACACACACACACACACACACACAAACGAGCACGTGTGATTTTGTTCATGGAAAGTGCTCAATACCATTAAGGTAGAGCGAATATAGTATAGTTTAAGTGGGCTTACCTCAAAATGTTGAGTGTCGCAACTGTCAGTTTCACGCGGGGCGATGACAGTTGCGACACTCGACATTTTGAGGTAAGCCCACTTAAACTATACTATATATATATATATATATATATATATATATATATATATTGATGATTGTGTATTTTCTAATTTTTAATATGTTTTATTTGTAACGACAGTCTGTTGTTTGCCACTAATCCCGAAACAAGGAACTGTTGGAGCAAGTGGTGATCTAGCCCCATTAGCTCATATGGTGTTGGGTTTGATGGGTGAAGGTCGCATGTGGAGTCCAAAGACAGGTGTACGCGATGCTGCTGAAGTAAGTTTGTTTCTCTCAGTTTGTTTTACCAAGTATTAGGCGGTCGAGGTATTTGGCTCATGAATTATTAACGATTTGCGACATGGTTAAGGAGACTGTGTCGGGTAACCCATTGTTTGTAAGGGTTAGAAGACTAAGCTACAACGATATTTCGATTTGGTTCCTCTTACTAATAGCGCTGGTCAGGCAATTGACCGTACTGAAAAAGATGGCGTCTTGTACATTTAACCACAATCCTTTGCGCACATTAAGTATTCTTACTTGCAGAATAATCAGATAGGTTTTTAAAAGGGTAAACTTTGTTAGGAATAAAGTTCTTGCCTATTTAATCCATTTTAGCAGCATGATAAACAATGTTCAGTTGTTATTTGAGCTGATTTGAGGTCGCAAAGCATTATGGTTAAATGTACCGCCGCCATCTTTTTCGGTATCGTGTGGGTAGGTCAATACGAAAATGGATGCGTACCCGTAGCGAACTCGTTAGGGCACCCCAATATTTGTTGACAATAGCTCGTTCCCCTCTGTCTAATAACAGAAAGCCTTATTTGTTTGAGCTGTTTATTGTCTTGTTCATGCATAGTTCTGATAGTTGTATTAATAACATATATATAGCTCTTGATATATAGGTCTCATATATAGGTCCCGGGGGGGGGGCTTATTCATTTTTTCTGACGTTGGCCATTTTTTAAAATTCCATCGTATATAGGTCTCATCCTTAATAACATATTTATATATAGGTCTTGAAAGCAAACGAGTTAAGTCCAGTTTCTCTTCAAATGAAAGAGGTATGTGTGTCCATTGTATACATGTATATAGGAGATGGTTGATTTTTGTTTCTTTTTTCAGTTTTTTTAGTTCACTAAGCGTCAAACTATCAGAAAATGCAGTTCAAATTTTCCGCGCTCTCAACCCTCCTGTATGTCGAGAGGTCGAAAATTTGAACCCCATAATTTTCTGATAGTTTGACATCTAGTCAACTCGAAAAAAAAAAAAAAAAATTAACTTAAGCATGCAAATCCTACGGGAGCTGTTTTCATGACACTTCATACCACACTATTTCATCCATAGAGGTATCCCAATGTCGAGTAAAATCGTCTGGCGTTATCCAGAGTAAAATACTAAAAGGGAATTCCCGATTCCAGGTTGAAAAGGTTAAAACATGAGCAGCAGTGTTTTTATTGTTAGATTTAAAACACGAGGCAATAGACGACACATTTGGCAAGTTCATTGGCGTCGTCGTCTATATAGACCTTATTCATAAATGGCCGACGATGTGAATTTCGCACATGAAAACGAGTTCAGAGGGGCTAATTTATATGCACATAAAAGAAGAAGAATTGCACGGCATTTATGAATATGGTTTATAAGCTGAGAAAATGAAAGCAATCATGTAAATCCGAAGGATTTTTTTATCAGATATAAAACCACGGACATGATACTGATTTCCTTTGTGTTTTCTTCATGAATTATTTATGATTTTTAATAATTTTTTTAGGGTTTAGCATGCATCAATGGTACTCAGTTTATTTGCGCCAAAGGAGTTGGAGGTTTGTCGTTTGGTTTCCAAAATACTCATTTTGATCCTTTATTATTATCAGAATCCTAGTAATTCACGTTTTCGCTCCACGGATATTATTGCAAATATCCTCGATCTATTATTTCATATATATAAAGTACCACATGCCGACTGCGTCTTTAAAAGTTATATACGTCCGATGCAACACGGACGCGAATATTGTGCAGGAACTAACTCGTGCATTCCGTGGTGCATGTAAAGATTCTTATTATATAAAATAGAGTGTTTTATTGATGTTTCCGCCACTATAATAAAATACCCTGCGAGCAGAGCCTTCTTTTCCTTATTTCTTCGCTGAGAGAGAGGAAGAAAAGTAGGCTCTGCTATATTCGTGACTGGTTTCCATTGCGCATGCGTGTCAGTTGCTTGGTTACAATCTCGAACCCAGTCCCAATCAGAGCAGAAAACAAAACGAGAACCAGTTAAACGGGTCTTAAACGGGTTACTTCGTCCTAAATCTTGGACGAAGCCAAACACGAATACAGCATGCAGAGCCTACTTTTCTTCCTCTCTCTCAGCGAAGAAATAAGGAATAGAAGGCTCTGCTCGCAGGGTACTAATAAAAACGATAATCTCACATGTGTCGATTATCGTGAAACGCATTAGAGTTTTTACTGCTCTATTTTTGTGGGGAAATAGGACTATTTTTTTATATAATGAACAGAACAAATACATGAATGCTTGGAAATATGAGATTTATTTCTCGTGTTGACCAAGGTATCTCATTCGTTCGCTTTGCCCACTCGTGAGATATCTTAGTCAACACTCGAAATAAATTTCATATTTCTGCACATGCATCCCCATGTATTATTCTCTACGTATTCGTCAAAAATCCTGGAGATATATAGGAATGATTTTAATTTTTAATTTTCTCTAATATTTTCAGCCTTGGTTCGCGCTAATTCCTTAGCTCGACAAGCGGATGTGGTCACTGCTTTGACAGTGGAATGTCTGAAAGGGACAAAGAAAGCGTTTGATCCACGTAAGTTCACATACGTAGTTTACTCAGTTAATATATACTTTTTGGCCATTAATAATTAATTGTAAAATAATTAACATTTTGAAATTGTAATATAGATAACGTTTGTGGAAACATAGTCAATCGGCGAGATATGGTCTGGAAACTCAGCTAACGTTTTGGGATATCTTTGTTTTGTTCGCCTTTATGCATTTTTGTGCACGGTCACTGAACACATTGTATTTTAGTATAATGAACGAATTGTCCAATAGCAACGTTTCAGTTCAATTACTCAGCCGTGCTATTTAAATATTAATAAACCTAAAACAAAGGATGTGCACGGTGTAAGTACGTTTCAACATAAAATCCCAGCTCATTATAGGCGCTTTGAAGTTTGCCGAGTTTCCAGACCATATCTCGATTGACTATGGTGGAAACACCACGTAAAATATTTATTTGCTAAGCTTTCGGCCTGTTGACTCAGGCCTTCATCAGAGCAAGGCTTCCGTCAGCGGCCTGAGTCGACAGGCCAAAAACTTAGCAAATAAATATTTTACGCATGGTGTTTCCACAAAAGTTATCTATATTACATTATCGCCATGAAAACCTTCAAATAATTAATTTTGAAATTGTCTTTATAAAAGCTGTTTCTGGAATTTGATTGGATGGGTTCGTTATATGCTTTTTTCCCCATTATTTAAAATAAAAATGATAGACTTTATGAAAAATATTGTGCTGTGTACAATATAATTTATCAACAATATTATGCTATAGGCCCTGTAGCTCATATACAGCCACATTACGAATCCAATATGTGCGGATTGTGTTATTTCTAACTTTGTATGTTTCTCCAAAATGCACGTTTCCAAGACCCAGCAATTCAAAACTCCTACACACACCCAGTATTCCACTCATTCCCCCCGTTTCTATAATTCTGGATCCCCGTACCTTTAATAAACAATGTTGCCAACAATGTTGTTGCAGTGCTGCACCGTTGTTCACTTATTAGGGACCCCTTAAGCAAGCACAACGCAAACGTCATGACGACGACCCAAGTACAATAGTATTTTTCAACCAAAACAAAGCTTTGAATAATTCGCAGTCCCAAGAGTAACCCCAACACCGTCCTCGTTGCACATACAACGTCAACTGAAGCGTTTTCACGTTTCAAGGAACAGCAAAAGCTGTTAGTTTACTTAGGCGTTAATCTATCATACGTCGTGTTGCGGAAGCTATGGCTGCTTTTTAAAGGTCTTACAAAATACATAAAGCATACAATACACGATGTCCTGATCCATGGTTTCTTTTAAATGCAGTAACTTATAATTGCCGTCGTCGTCGTAGCTTGCTTAAGGTCAAAAAAATAATTCAACTTGCAAAACAAAGGAGATGAATAATTTTTAGTTCCAAGAGAAATTTCAACACCGCGTTATCGTACTCTATACAACGCCACTTATAAGTGGCGTTGTATAGAGCGTTTTCACGCTCTATAGAGCGTTTTCACGTCTTCAGCACGATGTCATAATACCGAAAGATGAGAACAGTTCCTTACGATTCCCTTAATACGGACACTACAGTCATTTTAACTCTACTGGGGGCGTCTTGGAAGTTATTAAACTAGCCTCAAATATCAAATATAATAGTCAGTTAACATGCAGTGACTTCTTTAAATATGGGCCGCCCATATTTTAACTATCACTTCAAGATTTCTTTATACTGATTGCAGGCATACACGAGGTGAAACCTCATAAAGGACAAGTGAAAGTTGCCAAAAGAATTTATAAACTTCTTGACCTAAAAGATGTTTCGGAAAGTGGTAAGAATTCTTATAATTTAATAAAGAGATATTCACGTAATAGCTTAAATTCGAAGCCAAAGTCGTCAGAATAAAGTATGCAGTAATAACATAGAATTATATTCACCAATTTATAGTATTCACAGCAGTAAAAATACTTCTGTTTCAATCAGATATGAAAGACGTTGAAAAGGTTCAAGATGCTTACTCTCTTCGTTGTTCTCCTCAGGTAGAAAAATTGGTGATTGTTTTACTATATTATGATAAAATTAGGCACGTCTTGGGTAGAGGCTGCACGCAGGCTGTTTCACACGTTATCGAACGTTGCAGTTGGTAAAAGCTCGACAAGTGACGACAAATTTTTGGTTGCGCTGATTGGCTCCGAGCGCGAAGATGCATGATTTGAGCATACTTCGAAGTCAGTCGTATATTCCCGTAAACAAACGGACTTGCGTTAATTTGTCTTAAATGTCAACATTTTGTGCATAAAATCTACACACCTTGTAAATATTTGTAGAATCGCATCCGTGGCTCAGAGGTGCATGCATGTGTTTAGGGCTTTCAAACTACTACAATAGGTTGTTTTTGAACAGAATACTAAATAATAATTTTCTAAGGGTTCCGGGTTTTTTTTATACACACTGTATATAAAGGCTAGTCCCACGAGACTACATCTCGCTACGTCTTTTGAAGCGATTTGAGGCGAGTTCTTCGTATCTAGCGAAGGAAAGTGGCGTACGTATAATTATACGAAAACCTCCGGAACAATTTATCGTAAAATCGACTCAACGAGGAATAAAACACGAAACAACTTTTCAAAATTTTCTAATCATTAAAAATATAATTTTCTCTAGGTTCATGGAATGGTTCAAGACACACTGGCTTTCGTAGAAAGTATTCTAAAGACAGAAATCAACAGTGTCAATGATAATCCAGTATCCTTACTATTTTTGTTCCAAGATTATATCAATTCTTTTCAGTACTAGCTATTTGCTGTCTTTTTGCCTTGAAACATCTTATAATAACTAATGTAGAGCATTTTCACACACAGCAAAATCAGTTTTCTCCAAGTTTGTTGAACAAAATCACTTGAAACTGCAATTAAAACTCCTCGTGACACTGAAGATTTCATGTTGGGCAATCAATGGAAATGCTGTACCCTGGTTATGACGTCTGACGGTTATCTATTTACATATCAAACAAACTGAAATATAGCAAAAACGAAGAAAGATACGAAAAAGTTGTAAAATGTGTTTCAAATTCACATTACATTTTTTCAAATTAGATTTTATTGCTGATCTTTAACAAATCTGTTTCGAAACTATGATAATGAAGTGATCTGACAAAATACGACATCCAAGAATTAACGGTAAACAAAATAGATAGATTTGTTCAACTGGTTAGGAGGGGAAGACTACGCGAACACTGCATGTAGACCAGAGTAGCAAATGTATGGTATATACGTGTAACCGAGCCGAAAAATACAGATTGACCTTAAGTCAACTACAGATTGTTTTCGCTGATAGTGGAGATGTTCTTTCTGGTGGAAATTTCCATGGCGAGTATCCAGCTATGGTGAGTTTTTGAACCGATCGTTTCTAATGGATAAAGATATTTTTATATATAACTATAATTTTTTCACTCTTTTTAAGGCTCTTGATTTCTTGGCCATTGCTGTGAACGAATTGGCCAACATAAGTGAAAGGCGGATTGATCGATTGGTGAATAAAGGTACAATCATTTCCAGAAAACATTGGTGTTTAATAGCCCAGTCTTCATAGGTGTATTGTAACGGCCAAATTAAAAATTTGCGCGTGGAGTCCACTACCCTCGTTCTACTAACCTACGTTCGAGCGGAACTGCGGTACAAAAAGGTGAAATTGCAAGATTCGCGATGGGTCTATTATAAAAGCATTATTTATCAAATAAAAAGTGTCAGCTTAGCTCATATTTTGAGTTTCAAGATTTTAGTTTATGCTTTGTCTTGTAATTCTTCAAATTGTTGGCTGGATGTGACTTTTGAGTCTTTCGAAAAGTCACGTTTTGGGGCTCTACAAAATCTATACTTTTTTTTTACTTCTATAGCACGGTGACATTGGTTTAAAAACCTGTAGCACATTTTGTCTTGAAACCGGTGCATGTGTCTTCCGTATATCGGTATGACTGAAAGACAAACAACCAAGCCAATATGTATTTTGATAATTTGATATCAGTATTTTAATTATCACTACCTGCGGCCACAGCTAAAAAAATTTAGTCGGTTCCTGCTCCAACCAATGAAATTTCGTGAAGAGTATCCGCCAGCTCACCCTGATAAGTAATGTAAGTTGTTTTCTATTTTCCATGCAGCAAGCAGCGAAGGATTGCCTGGATTTCTGGTAAAAGATGCTGGACTTAATTCTGGTAGGAAATAAGTAAACTTGTCAGTGAGCATTTATAATATGGAGTAGATAAGTGTACTGTTACGGCCAAATTTTTCAAGTAAGCGTATATAGATGCTGGTGTGAAAGGATTTAGTGACCCCCAGGAATTAGTGACCCCCAGGAATTAGTGACCCCCAGGGATTATTAACTCCGATCTTGTAGTATTTAATCGTAGGTTTATAGTTAAAAGTTAGATACAATATTTTTTTATATAAAATATTTTCCCAAAGAAAGCAACCTCAACAACTCCCCCCCCCCTTCCGGATCTGCTACTGATATACGTTTCGCTAAACATTTAGCAGAGATCGTTGAAAGGAATAACCTACATCTTTTTTTCTACTTTAATGACAGGTTTCATGATTCCACAGTATTGCGCTGCTTCTCTGGGTAAGTTTACGGTGCTTTTTACGACTTTCTAGTGCACCAACGTCTCCACTCTACATGCTACGAGTTTTTTCCTGCGTAACGAGTCCCATTGGACCAAAGGCGTTTTAGCGCTGGTAATCACAACCTCCTACTTTTCAGTGATGGGTTAATAGTACTGTTTTTTTAATTTTTCTCCTTGGGGCCCCTATTATTGACTGTCAGTGGTCCTGGGTTTCGTAGGATACGTGAGCATCTGATGGTTGCCCAGTCCGCACCAATCTCGTTCCCAGAGCCAAATTTGCCCGGTGGCGCGGCCAAATAAATTTTGATTTCCGCGCGTGGTTCTGGGTATGAGATTGAGTCCATCCTCCCTTAACCGTCATTGCATGGTAATCGTATGTAGAAAATAGAATTGATATACGGGAAAATGTTACAAGTGACAATACTACAACGTGTCGGATAAACAGTGTTTTATACCCTATCAAATAAAATGTCTGCATTATATAGCGTCATGTGTCAGTCCAATATTTTGCGATGTAGTTCAACTGCAACAGCAATCTTTGCACAAAGTAGATTAACTTGTACTATCAGAATAAAATGTTTTAAAGGACACTCCGGACCGGAGAGAACTAGTCAAGCATTTTTTTTTAAAAACAGACATTGCTAACATGCATGTGCTATTAAAACATATAAAAAGTCAACAGTCTATTAAAATGTCTGGACCACGAGATATACAGGGACTTCTGGCCGTACTTATGTTTTCTCACTATAGTTTCCGAAGGAAAAGTTCTCTGTCACCCAGCATCAGCAGACTCCATTCCAACGTGTGGCGGATATGAAGATCATGTTTCCATGGGAGGCTTCAGTGCAAGAAAGGCTGTGACAGTTGTTGAAAACGCGGAAAAAGGTCAGACTATAACTATAACAACGGAGTCTTAATTATTATTTAATTATCGTTCATATAACTGAAGTTATATAACTGAAAGGTATTTGGCATCAGTATTTTGCTATGTTTATGTGTTTTTAGTTGTTGCAATTGAGCTACTTTCAGCATGCCAGGCTGTTGATTTGAGAAGAGTTGCAGCCAAGGAGAGTGGTGACTCTTTCCTTCTGAGTGAACCTTTGGAGAAAGTCTACGAGTTGGTGCGCAAAGAAGTCTCGTACGTTTGCCTTTATATTTGAATATTTTTTACATTTTCGTTAAACATTTAACTTTTATAGGGTACGTGGCGGGAATAATGGCAAGTGGGTGTGTCAAAAGCTGAGCCGAGGGCGCAAAGCAACCGTACTTTACTGTCGTGGCAATAGAAGCGTTCCTATATATCCTTGCAATATATTCCTCAAGTTGACCAATTCATTTGATGAAAATTATTGCTAACTTCCTGTTGTTTTGAATTTGATTGGTTTCTGGTTTTTAAACAACCAATAAGAAACAGGATTATTTGCCAAACACCAATCAAATTTAAAACAGAATTTAAAACAGGAAGTTGCCAACGAATCTTATATCAAATGAATTGTTCAACTTGACGAATATACTGCAACAATATTTTTAGGAACGATTCTATTGCCACGACAGTAAGACCAGGAACCGTGAAGCAGTTCTACATTGAAGCATGTGGAGCTTGAATATATAGATAAGGCCTTTCTATTACAGGAATATCTCGAAACTATTATTCTGCGTAGTGCATGCTTTCATCTAAAATATGTGCAAAGAACGTTGTTGTATGATACCTTAAGCCTAGCTCTCACTTGTCGTAAGAATCGCGGGGATTTTTCCTGTCCTCGATTGGGAATTGTTACGACAAGTGTGAACATGGTTGAAGTAACGTCCCAGACAATCACCGATCTCATCGGAAGCATCGAAAGAATCGTAATCATTTCTATTTGGAAAAGGCATCCCAGACGGTCACCGACGATCTGGGATTCTTACGACTGGTTACAGAAGAACACTGAAACCACTCGTCTGGGACGACCGGGGACAGGAAAAATCCCCAATTCTTACGATTCTTACGACAAGTCGAAACAAATTGGGGATGGAACGGTCTCCGATTCATACGATTCTTCCGACAAGTGAGAACTAGGCTTTAAACACAACGTATTTTTTTCTAGATTCATGGAAAAAGACCGCTTTATTGCACCTGATATTGAAGCAGTGGCTGCGATTCTAAAAGATCAAAAGGTAAGGTCTGGGGAAATATAGCCTGTGTGGTAGGTAACCACTAACTAAAGACTTCTGCTTTCCTATTGGTTAAAATTTTCGCCCGTTTTTATTGGCTATGAGTAAAACTGCAATCATCATCAAGGAATTTAGCCCTGATGACGCGAAAATGAAATTAGATGAACAATGGGTTACTCGATCCAGTCTTTTAGAGATCAGTGGGCTGTAATCTCATTTTCTTCTGAAAGTACGTTAGTCTATTTTTCCTGTTTTTTATTAGGTTTGGGAGATCGCAAGGCATTATGTGGAATAAGACGTGCAGAGCAGTATTATTGACATATATAAGTAATTCAGCGTTCAACCCAATCTCGTTCCCAGAGCCCACGTTCCCCACCCAGGAAACTAGAGACTCTGGGATAATCCGTTTCAAATCACAGGATTCTTGTTATTCCGGTTGAGGTACGCATGCATTTTAGCGGAATCTGGATAGTATGTTCTCCTTGTTTGACTTTTCCCCAAACAAGTCAATGGGCTCTCTCCTCCGCAGAGGTTAAATTTCGGGGATTGGAGGTTTTGGGGGTCGTCGGGGATGCTCGGAGGCGTCAGCTGGACATAAGTAGTGCGGGCGAAACTTGCTGGCGAAACTCGAATTACAGCATCTACACACGTACGGCGAAGATATCGATCGCGGCAACGTCTTCACTGGAGTCTTGTCGTCCGACATCTTTGTTATTTTGGTTTTATTAATTCTACTTCTGGTCACTTCAGACCAACTCCTCTCACTATTCAGCCAATAACGTAACGATTTGAAACGGATTATCCCAGAGTCTCTCGTTTTCCGGGTGGGGAACGTCGGCTCTGTGAACGAGATTGCGTTCAACAATTTAAGTTAATACTGTTATTTCCAGTAAGAAACGAAAGAGTGTTAACATTAACGAAACAAGGACATTCTGCGTGTTTTATTAGTCCATTGAATAAGTTCTTTTGTGTGTGGCATAAAGTACAATAATTTATCCAATAAAGATAATTATAGTTAAACTACGCAACTTGGTGTAAAACAGTACTTTATAAGTAAAGCAGTGCTAATGAAAGTTTTGGCCCGGCCAAGTTTTGGCAAATACAAAAAAAAAAATTCGTGCACAGGAAAAGTGGAGGGGAAAAAATGAATGCACAACAAATCAAACTATATTAACTATATTAACAGAGTTCGCTTGTTCAAATTCTGGATAACATATTGGATAAGTCCTATCCACTGGATAAATTTGCTATAGACCCTTTTAATAAGTGCAGCGAGAATCTAAATTTCAAAAATTTCCAGGGGGCATACCCCCGGACCCACACGGGAAAATCCTTTATAAACGCCCTGCTTCTCTATGCATACTGTAGTTTATCAAACAGTAGATCCTATTTGAGACCGTCAATTGTGTTACAAATAAGAATTTAATATAAAAATGAAACAGGAATATTTACTTGGCTTTTTGAATGCTTTTCAACTTCAATACAAAAGACCGAGTTATTTATAGGGGGGGGAGGGTGAATCCTGCAAGAGAATGCAATAACAAAAAAAAATTCTTGCCAAGTGTTTGAATAGAAAACAAGTCGTCCCCCTCAAAAATATAATGGACCGTCCCTTAACCGGGCCAACTCGCCTCAAATGTAATCGGCCCCTTAGTATAGGTAATAGCATGGTTTCGAGTGCAATTTGGAAAAAAACATGCACGAGTGAGTTTTTCAAATACTGTCAAAATAGCACGAGTCCGAAGGACGAGTGCTATTTGAAGTATTTGAAAAACTCACGAGTGCATGTTTTTCCAAATTGCACGAGAAACCATGCTATTACTTATTAATAATATACATGAAAAAATGTTCAAAACAACTGTACTAACATTTTAACGTACGTGTTTAGCCGTCCACTCCTCGCATATTTATTTGTTAAAAAACGCTTCGCTTCCTTTACTACTTGAAAAAGTTTACTCGAGGCATAAAGAAGCTTCTGGTTTTCTTGTAGGTACTTCACTTGGCAATATTAAAGCATATTAACAATGTTACAAAGTTAAAAAGCTGTATTTTATTGAAAAATCATAAACTCGTCATTTTCAGACAAAATTGTTGGGCCACTTTGCCGATTTTGACGATTTTCGCATAGTGTCCCAAGCACTTTTGTCCAGGATTGTAGCTTCAAATTTGAACAAATTATCTGCCGAATCTTGGCCGCCATCTTTGTTTGTTTTGTGTCGGGAAAAATCCGCTGTGCAATCAATTTGATTGGTTCTTAGTGATAACAGATTTTTGCACTGTGATTACAGATTTCTGCACTGTGATAACACAATTCTGCACTGTTGTTTGGGATTAACTGCACTGGAATCAGCCAATCACAGTCGAGATCTTTTTTCATGTATATTATTAATTAGTTTTGTAACAAATAAATCGTTTCCCATCGATGCAAAACAACATCGAATTACTTAAATATATAAACCAAGAAGGCCTTCATTGAAGGTCGTTTCTCTCCGATCAACTTTTTTACCACTTTGAAAAGTTACTGAATTTCGAACGTTTTTCTGTTTCTCGATGAGGTTTTTCTAACTGCATATCGCCCTACAAAAGCTGGTAGGCGATTTTTGAGATTCAGTTTTGTTCAATTTTTATTAGTGCAAAGTTTCACTTTGCAGTATTGTGATGAGTGGCGAAAATTCACACGATACAGCGTGTTAACTTTCCGGGGGGGTGAACTTACCAGGTTTAACGACATACATATACTTGTCGTAGTTGAAAAACCAGTGCAAATGTGAAACACTAGTATCAGTCTTTCATATACAACAAATATTTATGTCGCTTAAAGCTCGTAAGTCCTAAAGAGCGATAACAGACAGGTTTGTACGTTATCTATGATTCTATGAGTATTTCTTATCCTATATCGAGAATGAAAGAAGTTTCCCCCCGGAATATATTAGAATAGCACTGCGCACGCGTGGTTTTGTTTGCAACTGGCGAATACAATAATGGCGGAGAAACGCAAAGGAGCGATCAATTTTCTTCTCGAAACGACTTTCTAGGTTTAGCTGCATGGCTAATTAAATGTGGTCTGGACGAAAGGATTTATTGTCTGCCTAGCGGAAGGTGCGAATAAATATTAAAAGCTTTCTATTCAACTTTAATATGGTCTGGCATGTTGACGATGTTGTGAAGTCGGTTTGTAGAGTGTTGTTGGTTCGTGTGTGTTATTTTACACGAGTGGCGCTCGAGCAGTTTTGCACGTCAGCTCGACAAATTCTGTATACTGGAGATTGTAGACTGTCTTCGCATTTTGATTTGGCGTTCAATAAACAACTGTACGAATAGACGGCCGGCCAAGGCTTCAAAATATTACTTTTGATGGCATTTTTTGTTACAAGCAGGCAACCATGCCAAATCGTATCGGATGGTGCATACTTTGAAGGTGAGGGGGGTTGCCATCTGTAATTATTGATTTATATACTAAAATATAGAACTTTTTGAAAGTACAATGTGATGGATGGGATATCTGTAAAGAGCTGTCTAATATACGTTTGTGTTTTATTTGAATTGCTAAATTCAGAATGCATCCAATCAGCGTGCGTGAAGTTCTGATTATTCTAATTCGCATAACTCACAATCATAAACAAACAAGAAACATGGCGCAAATTCACCTAAATACAACACTTCGAAGAACAGCCATAACAAGCAGCCAACTTTTTGTTGCAAGCAGGCAACCACCATAGAAATGTAGCTTAGACATTGATCAAGATGACTAGACCGGTTGCCTTTCGTGTATCACAAGATAGCACTGTTGAACCGCCAGAACCGGTGAGTTAAATGTATAAGGAACAATATAAGTAACACTACACTGTAGTACAAAAGCTCAGCTTTATAACAGTAGATACATGGCGGTATCGGAAAATTATCGAAATAAAACGAAGTAATTTACGAATATGAGACTTTCCTGTAGCTGCCAGATCTAATAAATTTCTGATTCTTTGCAAGCTTATGTTGTTGTAGCTTTTCTTCGAAGTGTTATATTTAGGTGTATTTACGCCATATTACTTGTTTGTTTATGATTGTGAGTTATGCGAATTAGGTTAATCATAACTTCACGCACGCTGATTGGATGCATTCTGAAGTGAGCCATTCAAAATAGAACACCAACCAGAGGAGGTTGGACAGCAGCCGCAAAGCATCATGGTCCTAACGCTAAAATTGATAAATTATTGATCATTTGCATCTGACCGCCGACGAGGAATGAACTCTGCCCAGTGGACTAGATGCGCAAAAACTTTTGAAAACTCGTCACAGTTGATCCAGAATTGATAAATCTGATGGTCAGAAAAATACGAGAACAATTCGTGGTTAGCATAGACGTTTAATATGATCAGATTGTGCTTTATTTGGCGTATATTCGTGACAATGGCGGATGGGCATTCAAGATAGTTTTCAAGGACTACTCAAGTTCCTTCGGATTCGACGCATTTTATGTTACAAATAATGGAACAAATCAGAAACGAAGTAGATGTTTACAATAAAGAAGGATTTGGTTGTGCTGTGCAACGTGTGATTCGTTACAACTGGAGAAAAGCGTGAGGTGAGAAATCAACATTATTTGTTGTTTAGTGGTTAATGATTTCCCTCTCAAATTTTTCCTATTCTATAACCTTATGATGCATTTTCCGTGGTTTAATGTTTTGCATTCTGCAGTATTACTGTAAACTTCTATAACTGTTGTGTGTAGCAATTATCTGGATCAATTAGATACAACTATCATCCTTGGGGTTCCCCCCCCGATTTTTTAACAAACAGTCTTGTTTCCTTTTATACTTACTGTAACTTGTATCCCAAATTTTATAAAATTGTGAATAAAGCTAGCTTAAAATTTATTATTCAATAACAATCTTGTATTTTTCTTTATAATTAAGGTGAATTAAAAATCGAGATAATTTATTGGATTGCCTCCAGAATCTATTGATAAACTTGGTATAACTGATCAAATGTTCAAATATTTATATTTTATCAAATAAAGTGTATTTCCTGTATCCTCAATATATATGTAAAGAAGGAACTTGAATAAAATTAAAATGTTTTGTCTCAATATTGATCTTGGTTACTTCTAAAGCACTAGTACTGTATTGACACTGATACAGGTATTCAATCAGGGGCATTGTTAACATTGGTTCAACATTTTTGCAGTGAAGCAACCCCCCTGCCAAGAAAACATCAACTTTGGCACATTTATTAGAGAGGGTATCAGAAAAGTTACTGTATTAAGGTAGACATGTGAATGAACTATATACAGACAAAGTCCAGCGCAAGGGTGCCTGTCTTAGACATATATAGTTCACTGTTTATCCATATGTACATGCTGTAGCCAGTAGCACTCAAAGGCAAAGGGATGAATAATATCCAGGCATTTAATTAGGCTTTGGGACCCAGCATTTGGATTGTATAATATGCAAGATAATACTTCTGTGTTAAAATTTTATTAGTTATGTCCACAATTATTATGCATTGCCTTATCTAATTATACAACATGACAACATGCAAAACTTCAAACTACATATTATTTGAATGTTATTTAGTAAAAGAGAATCCATCAATTTATCATTGTAAAAATCCTGTTTAGATTGGTGCTCGTGCATGGGCACTCAGTCTGAACACCACCAAAGTTGGTTCTTCCAACACTGACAGTCATCTGTACTGTATCTCTTCACTTCCTGTAAAAAATACGATGTGAGATGGAGTTATTAACACTTTCATGTCTTAAGAGTTGACTGTACAGCCTACAAACCAAGGGGTGGACACAGGGGCACATGATACCACCCCACCCCCACCCACTTGGTTAGAGTCCCCCTTTTGCAACAAAAAAGCCCTTTATCAGAAGACATGTGCCTCAAGGGTGGTTTTGAAGCTCTGCCCTGATACAAGATACTTTTGAAACTAAGTGTACATTTCCCCCACCCCCATCAGCTTGCTTCCTAAATCACTGACTCAGTTGAAATGGACAACTGTGACAAAAGGGATAATAAATATTTGTATACTGAAAAACAATACAAACAATAACAAATTAGCAAAAAATAAAAAAATACTACAACTACAATATATTATTCACAATAATAAACTACAAATGATCCACACATCAATTTTAATAATCATACTGCTGTCATGGAACACAATGTTATTTAATATATAAAAAATATCTATACATATCAGGCCTGTATACATATATAGCAGATCTTTAAGAAAGTTCAGTACATTATGTAATAATATGTACAGAATGTATAAATGTATGTAGGCCTGGTATGTATACAATTTTTCCAGAATGATGGTTTTTATACAGCGAGGTCAAGCGTTTTGGACCATAAAAACAGACAAATACCAAATTTTACCCTTTAATAATTGTCCACCACTCATTTTACACTTACTTTAAAGAATAAAGCTCGAAATATTAGGAAACTTCCAAAATTCTTGAGAAAAAAACAAGTTTTAGTGGCGAAAGGCTCTCTTAAATTATTAGGCGCCATCTTAGCAAAAGCCGAAATACCACGGTTGGTTCAACGGCGAATATCTCGAAAACAGTGAGTGGGTCACCTGGGGTCGTCCCGTTAGAATCAAAGATTAGATATTTCTCCAACTTATTACGCAAAAATTAGAGAATTCGAACCGTTGGAATTCGAGATTTTTTGGTTTGAAGATTGTTGACAAACCGGAAGTGGGGTCGTCGCTTTAGACCAAATGGCTTACATAAACGGTCAAAATAAAGTAGAAAAATACATTTACCTTGCAAAATCCTGCAGATATGGATAGTCCAACAATATATCAATCGATATCGTTGCTTTTTTTAAAGAAAAAATTGAATAACAATAGCGTAATATTCGGCATTTCCAAGTCCAATGCAAAATTTTCATTTCGAGAACGATAAGAAAATGAAGCCAATTCATTGGCCGAGAAATTCACGTGACAATCACGTGACAGCTGTCCGGCCTCCTCTGAACACCAACGTAGTTTGCACGACTCCACAGAAATCCCATCCATTCCAATGTGATTTTAAAAAACCATACATTTTAGTATATAAATTCAAAATTACGGCTGGCAACCCCCCTCACGTACAAAGTATATACTACCCGATACGATCTGGCATGGTTGCCTGCTTGTAACAAAAAAATGCCATCAACGGTGTTTTTGAGACACTTTTATCGAGGTTGGCCGGCCGTCTAGAAGAACCCTGGCCATATATTAAACATGAATGTTTAAGTTCTACATGTATCTTTACCTGCGTGAACTTAGCGCGTGATTGAGCAGACGATTCGCAAGACTAAATAACGTGAAGCTAGCAACATAATCATCAGACGATCGTTATTTGTAAAGGCAACAAAAACTTATGTATCTTTACATCCACTTGGCAGATTTTAGTCAATTTTGATCTGGATCGACTGGACGTCACACGATACGTATTAGTATCGCAATTCTTGTGATGCGCCAAGCTTTTTATGCAAAAATTTCAAGGAGTTCAAAAAGATCTTGATGTTATTAAACAGACTGGAAAACAATAGCGAAGGGCACAATTTTTTTTGCGTTCTTCACAAGAGAAAATGACTCTTTAAGAATCCCTCGAGATTCTATTTTGGGTTGTTTATCTGAGTTTTGGCTTGTATTATTTTATTATTGGGCTTTGCTTTAGAAAATGGGCTGGCAGGTTGCGGGGGTGGCAGCTCTGTCCTTACACGTGGCAAAAATTGTTATTATCTTTGACTAGAAACTTTGCACTATCCTAGGGATCTAGTTTACTCAGGTACATTAATGCCTGGGTCCAGTCTCCCTCGCGGTGTTAAATCAGAGAAAATAAACGAAAAATTATTTTAAATTCATTGTTGCAACAATGTGATTGTTTTTTACGTTAATGTCCTTCGTATAGATTCTAAGTTTTTTTTGGTACGTTTAACTTTGGTAAGAGGAAGTCACGTGATCAGTTATAAGCCTAAATTTATAGTAAAAATAACGCATTTTGAAATGTGACCTGCAGGAATGGATAATCATTCTCCCACGACTTTCTTTTGGTACATATAGTAAAATCTAAGATTGGTCTTTAATGTTCAACCTTGAATCGATAGAATTTTACCACTGATCACTAAGATAATTGGGGTGAAATGAAAACATCGCTGTATTTCTAAGGAATTTGTCCATTTAAAGCTATTTACGAAATGTCAATGTAACTTTTACGGGTTGCGCAATGCAGTTGAATATATTTTCTAGCATTAAGGTTGATAGGGGTAATCGGTAAACCTAAAAAACCTTCCCGGCGAAGCCATTGAAGTTAAACGTTTAGAACGTAAATACATTTGTCGAATGCGCCATTTTTTACGCTTGAGCCGAGGTACTTCTTTCAGCGGTAGAACCCAGTGCCATGGCAACTATGCACGCGCAAAATGGCGATCAAAACAACTATAGCGCAGGGAAGCTAGTTTTCTTTGAAATGTGCATTTTGGAACTTATTATTTAAGTCTAGAAAGCCATACGTTTTACTACAAATAGAAAAATGTTCTAATTTGGAATCATGATATTTAGTTTTCTTCAGTAGTTTAAACGAAGTGCATATTTTTTATGCATCATTCTAGTGCACTATATAATTTTGTGTCGCCACTGCGGCACTCGTTGTAACTTTTATAAGTGCTGCTTTATAGAGGAAATATTGCAATATTATAGTGGTCTGACGTAGTTTGGCCTGCGTTATGTCTTAATGACGCAAAAACCTGTCAGAATAATGCGCGTGACCGCAATTTAGGCGCCAGATTCAAAGTTCGCTCCGATAAGGGAAGAGTGTCGTATAAAGTGTGTTCATCGTAAATGATTTCTATTGCAAAAGTCTCGTCCTTTATCATCATGGTTATTAGTCTCATTCACCCACATTCCTGTGGATTTGCTAAGACAGCAGTTTGGCAAGTCACAAAAGCGGTTGTTGCCAAAATTAAACGCAACGCGAACGAGACGCCAAAGGAGCATCAAGCGCGCAGTGTACAGAATATATACAACCGCTTCACGCATATGTTAACTGGAAACAAATTCGCAGTTGATCTGAAAACCTTCAAGAGAAAGCTACCAGATCTTCGCAAGAAGTTCAGTACTTGGAATCCCCGCAAAATGCAAGAGCGCCAACAATATTTAGAGGCCTTTTCTGCGGATAACTGGAAGAAGCTGTCACCCGAACGAAAAGCTGAACACAGCTTGATGGATTGCCAAGGTTGCTTTCACAGGTATTCAGTCTTTCAGTCCTTCTTTCCTGTAACATCCAAGGAATTCAAAGGTTGTTTAAAGAAAAATCCAGTGGCAGTTGCTCAAGATATTGCCTCCACAATACGCGCAAATCCAATTCCAGTCAAGTGCAACCAACGAGAATACCAACGTGCAGCTCAAAAAGTGTATGACGACCTGAATCCAGTGTTTGAAAGGACATACAATGTGCCCTTGGTGAAAGCATTCACGACGCTTAAGGAGTTGAACATTCAAACCAAGCTGTCCAGAGCTGACAAGAAAAAAGAAATGAGAAATAATATGAGGAAAGCAAAGGCTTGTTTGGAAGAACAATGGAAGAAGACATCAGTAATGAGGTAAAGTGAATGTTGACATTTAATATTTACCAGTCAAGTTCATGTAATTAAACATATTTAATAAGTAATAATTAACAATATAGATAATAAAAATATGTTTTAAAAATATAAATAATAAAAAATAAATAAACATTTAAGCATAACCCTATACAACTAGCTAGTGCATGTGCGACAAAACATTTTCATATCATGTTACTGTACATGTTACTGTTACATTAATTGTGTGTATACTACATATATACACACATCTAATATATAACACTATTTTTTTAAATTATGATATTATAGATGCCTTGGGAACCGTCAATCATTTAGAGCCAGGCAGCGTGAACGTCTTGCAATGGCATTTGAAAGCAAGGAGGAAGCAATTAAAAGACATGATGAAAGCTCCAACAGTGGTAAACCAAAGAAAAATGCTGTTGGTAGATTTGACAAAATGACTTGGGACAAAGATGCACTTAAAAATGAAGTACAGGGATATGATGACAACATACAAGTTAATTGGTCCAGCTTAGCTTTTAAGTATGCCATCACCAACACAAAAGGAGAAAGAGCAAGAAATGGTGGGCAAATTGCTAAAGAGTATGTGGAATCTGCTGGAGTTGACACCACTCACTTCAAAAGAAAATTAAATGGAGACCACGACTTTCCAAGGACCCGAAAGAAAAAGAGAAAGGGTGCAGGAGGTGAAATTAGCATTCCAACACCGAGTACAAATGAGGAACTAAAAAAACAGCTAAAAACAAAAGTTCTGGAAGGGGAATACAGTGTTGGAGAATTAATTGTACCAAAAAAGGTATATAAATATTATTATAGGTAATTAGGTATATAATGTATACATAATTATATATTTACAAGCATGGTATTGAGTGATAATTATGAACATGTATGCATTTTAATTAATTTTGTTGAAATATTTTGTAGTATGAGAAACATGTTCTGCAAGAAGATGGCAAGATTATAAAGAAAGTGTTTCATGTCCAAGGCCGTAAACATCCTCTACTGGAAATTCGCCAGAAACTACTTCACAAGCACGAGAAGCTGATGAGAAGCAGGGTGAACCAAGAATACATCCTGATGTCAAATGATGAGTTAACGCAGCAATTAAAAGCCATAAATGAGTACCAGGAAGGTGAAAGCATTGAAGACATGAAGAAAAGATTACAGAAAGTTGAGAGAACGCGTCATTTGAAAATATGGCATGACCAGTCCACCATTGCTAACCACAGTCATCTGGTTTTTATGGTAGCTTGCATATATGATTCTGCTGTGTTTTACACAAATGATGAATATTATGCAAAATACCATAAACATGCTGATGTTCAAGTCTTGGTTGAAACTCCAGAAATTTACATTCTTGCTCGATGCAGTGGCACTGACTATGAGCAATTAGCTTATGTGGACACAAGGATTGAGTGCCTGCATGAGCTAAATGACAAAGTCAAGAACACCCAGGGAGATGAAATCACTGATATCATGAGATTTTTTCATGGGGATGCTCCTGCCAGACAGTTTGAAAGTGGGCAACAAAAAGGAGGTGCATACTACTGTTCAGTCTGTGGAGTCGGTGCACATCGAGTATACGAGATGGATCACAGCCTGAGATGCAAGAATGTTTCACTGGGTGACAAGCAGAAACTGGTTCTGAAAGGAGTTATCAGTCGGAAAAAATCTCATGATAAGATCAGTGCACCACGGAAGTGCCTTACAGTAGCAGAGCTGACACAAGAGCTGGCATCGAGGCAAATTTATGAGGGAGACACCAGGAAAGAAAAGGAGAAGCTCTTGGCTGAAGAGATGCATGGTGTGCAACGGGTACCAGCATTGTTGTATACAGCTCCAGCAGCAACTCTACAGTCAATCAATTGCCAAAGATATGAAATTTTGCCCTTTGAGCCTTTACATGACATTGGCAATCACATACATAACATGCTTACAGAATTACCACAACATCTCCCTGTCAATGAAGCTACCACTATTGATGAAATTGTTGATGTTTCCCTTGCTGATAAGAATACTAAAAGAACATTTGACTATCGATGCACCCTCATTAAAGTAGCTCTTCATTCCAGAGGAAAAATCTCATCCAAAGCACAAGCCCTTCTCGATACACTAGTTGAAATACAAGCAATTGCCTACAACTCAGAAGAGAACAGATCACCAAAGCAAATTCTACGCCTCCACAATCTGGCCTGGTATCACTCCATCCTGTGTAGAGAAGTTATTGGGTTTAACTTGAAGAAATTAACAAGCCGGAAATTTTATGGTGGATATTTCCACAATATTACATCTCATGCAGCTGTCCAAAACAGGTTAATTAGTGGAAGATCAACTTATGTCGAAGAGCAAGAGCGGGTCTTTAACACTCTCAAGAGCATTTCCAAAACAACATCATCCTATCACCCAGACCAGATTGTGGGGAATGTTTTTATTAGAGTACAAGCTGAAGAAAAATTTAATTCCACAATGTCATGCAATCACCAATCATTACCAGCAAAACAACAGTCTGAAGTTTCTAAGCTTTCAATGTCATTGCCATCATTTTCAAATACAACATTCTCCTTAGATTTTCTAAATGAGCATGGTAGTTCCTGGCAAGCTCATTTAGAGAAAATAAGTGATTACTTATTGGTTGGTGAAGGAGTATGGTGGAAAAAAGATCATCAAGGCAACATAGAATTCTTTGATGGGCCAGGGGAAGAAGAGCAGCACGATGAAGGGCCACACTTGCATCATTTTAGATCAAGCAACTTCAAAGAAGAGGAGCATTACCTGAAGAAATGTTGGGAGTTATGCTTGAGTGGAAATCTTTCTCTTCCTCTGCAAGTTTTAAGAATCCCTGATCAGAATGACAACATGGTTCTTGTACATGTCCCACCCAAACAAGTAGAGAGTGTAGCAGCAGATGAAGATACAGAAAACCTTGAAGTTCATGAAGATGATGACCAAGCTGACCACACAGCCTCATTAGAAAATGTGCTTACTTTCACTGAAGTTGGAAATGATACTGCTGTTGAAAATGGAACAGAACATACAAGAGATGGAGGTATATTATAATGCTAACTTGATATTTTGATATATTAATTAATAATCAAACGTATCAAACAAATTTTTGGCCATTAATTGGGTTGAAGGATGATCAGATCATGCACATGTGAATCACTTTCCTTGTTTAAAGTATAGCAATGTACATAGTACATGTACATGAAATTGAGATTAGCATTCTAACTGATTTTTATTTTATTTGTAACTTTCTAGGCACCTCTACTCAACCATCAGCTGATGAGATATTGCCAGTGGAAAACAACAGTGCAAATAAGGGCAATAGTGAAATTAAGCACATTTTTTCCTCCCGGTTAAGTCAATCTGCACAGGTGGTTTTGGGCTCAATACCTGAGGTTGTACAATTTGACAAAGCTCGGCAAAAGCACAAACAGTTCCCTCAAGATAAAAGACATTATGATGTTTACATGGATAAAGTTGCCCATATTCATTGTGTGATAAGTGCTGCAGAAGGAAAATTAAGAACAGAAATTAAAGATTGGGAGATGAAATTCTATGCTGAACATGAGGAGCTACCCAACTCAGATAATATGGCTAAAGATCCAACAATTTCAGCTAAACTAAACAAACTTCGCCATGCAAAGTCTCTTCTTAAAAAGTTCCGAAGCTAAGGGGCTGCACGGTTTACTGTACGTGCATCAGCTGAGTTAGCCTGGTAAATATTGTTGGCTAAATTTTCTTGTAGCCAAGGAAAGAATTTGTCAATTTTGTAACACATTAGTTAGCTCAGTAAGCCGGGCTAACCAAAAGGTGATGTTTTAAACACGGGCCAATTTTTAGCGACGATTTTTAACGCAACATGTTGCCATACAAAAATTTAGTTAAAAATTGTCCACAAATGATCGCATGTCTTAATACACAAACACACATCAATTTGGTACTTGCGGCAAGATCACGCGTTAAAAATCGTTGCAAAAAATTGTCCTGTATAACATCACTTAAATTAAAACGGCCTCACGATTTAAACGAATTACTGAAAATATTCAAATATTTAATAAGGCTACGTACCTTTTAGTTTAAAAATGTTGAGTTGCCTGTCTTTATATGTACAGAAAGAGCAAATGTTTTTAACGTCTTTTAAACCACCGACAAACATGTACTAATAATCAAACTAGTTCCATTATATGCTTTTTTATATAAGTTATCTTTGTTAGAAACCAAGGCATCAATTGTTGATTGTTCCTTGAACAGCATTCTCCACTTGCTGATCGACGTGATCGTGCACACCAATGTAAATACTGTAGATATGATATACTCCGTAATGTATATACTGTCTGTTTCATGAAAACACAAATAATATTCCAGAGCTTACTTCTTGTCTAATATATGGGAGGATTCTGAAACCATATTACGGTAGTTGACAGTTGCAAAGACCCAAAAACGTGAATTTTAAAAGCCCGAGCATTTCGTTACCCTTGGCAACGTGCAGGCAATCTGCTCGATCCAGTGCTCCTCGATCTATTGTAGGAATAATTAGCACAACAAATATGGTGAACGTGCCCAAATATGGAAGTATAATAATATCGCGCTTAAGCCCGCGCAAATTTCAGAGCTTGTCGTGATGGCACGATCTACCGAAGGAAAACGTTTGATGCGAAACTTGAGAAAGAAAAAGCAGAGGGGCAAAAGACGCGAGGATCGAAGAACGAACCGAACGTTGAAATATAACCAAGAGTTAGAAAATGCTTTGCGCGCAGAACGAAATGCCACGGAAAATCATAAGAAGGCCAAGCAGCTTGCTTCAAAATATTACACGTTGTGGAAGAAAGGCGCTCAACAAAACAAAGAAATGAAAAGTCATTTGCTAGATATAAAGAAGAAAGAAACGGTAAGAGGATACACAGGCTACACTGTAATGTGTTTTTTTTAAACTTTGATTTTAGCAGTCAATTTAAAATGTCATATACCATATTTAGAGCATCACTGCCATCAGTAAATAATTTAGTACAAACATAAAAATTTTATTGTACAGGTGGTGGGGGACTAACTGGAGTAATTTGATTGATCTCAATATACCTAATTGTTCAAGTTTACCAACCAACTTAAATGTATATATGTAGTTTTAAGTGAAATTCATTGGAAGACCGCACTCCCACAATATATTCATAATAGGAAATTATTACTGGTATTTTATACAAAATGGATGGGTATCCAGAGGTGTAGAGGGCCCTTGCTTTCCCTTAATGCATCGTTTTTTTCAGAATTTTATCTGAAATATATGTGGGGATTCCCCAGATCCTATTGTGGTAAGAAATAAAGAATCAATACATACATGAGCTATAATGTAGATAGCTGCCCTGCTGGTAAAAATCCCACAATGCCCATAAAAAGCTAGTGAACTCATGCCATATTGTAATGACATATTACAGTATTCATAATTTGTAAAATGAAAAGTAGAAAAATACCTGTGTAATATTATTGTTATTTGGTTATAATAAGCCAACTGTGTTTACAGGTGAGGAAAAACTAATCCTACATTACCGACAGGTTATGAAGATCCCAATTTCACAAATAATACAAATAAGAATTAACAGAAAATTAATGCAAATACAATCTTGCATAATCAAGCCAGTGAGTTAGCCTCCAATCCATGTGCATGTGTTATTATGTAAATATCCCTAATAACCAACTACATGCCACCATAATTTCTCAGTACTGATATTAACCAACAAATCACATCCTCCCCCTCCCTTGGCTATGCAATATGCAGCATACACAGTAAAATGTTAGAATTTTATTCAGATATTTTAAACAATAAACTTTTTTCCTTTATTTGACAGATCTTGATTTTTCAACAAAATATTAGCAAGTTTCCAGTTTCACAAATCTTGCCTGAAGAGCTGGAGGATCCAGTAACTGGTGGTAAAATAATTGGATCTGGGAGTTATGGCAAATGTTCCATGAAGACATTTTTGCGGTTGGGAATACCGGTGGTGGTGAAAGAGCTCCACAACAGTGATTTGGCAGATGTTTACCAAGAAGCATACTACATGCAACTTTTCTCCCATAGATGTGTGCCTCATTTTTTAGGGGTTCAGGTCAGTAGCAAACCCTTCGCTATCATAATGGAATTTCTTGGACATGGCATGGAATCCTTGACTGTTCATAGACTACTTTTTGAAGCCGAGTTCAAGGGAATTGTTTCAACCATGTCTGACAAGGATTGGTTCCGTGTGTGCTATGACATCACTGATGCACTTGATCATCTTCATCAAAAGGGGTATTTGCATTGTGACATCAAAACTAACAATGTTCTAGTCTGCAAGAAAAAGGGGTACCTTATAGATTTTGGAAAAGTGAGAAAAACAGAGAATTTAATTGGAAAGAAGTATTCAAGTATTTACTCACATATTGCACCTGAAGTATTGACAGGCCATCCTCCTAGCAAAGCAAGTGATGTGTACTCTCTTGGTAAAGTCATTGGCACAATTGGCAAAGCAATACAAAATGAGTTTCTTCTGTCCATTGGCAACTTATCAATTAACCCAAATGCATGCAAAAGACCAACACTGTTAAGACTTTTAACAGATTTCCAACCACATATGACCAAAACCTAATTAAGAAAACAAATAATAGGTTGGAATAATAATCAGTATTTATAATATATAAATATTTATACTATAGACTAAAATAAAGTTAAATAAATAGGTAATGTAGTGGACACAATGAATTTTAAACTGCTGTATTATAGTACTGTACATTAACATGTAAAATTAAATAATTATTTGTTAATTATTAAGCACTGGTAAATAAAGTCATACAATAAAGTACAGTTAAGTATAAACAGTAAAGTCACAACAATGGCAAGAACGTCAAAGTTGTCAAGATGTTCACATCATTGGGCAGCTAGTTCAAGCTTTTACTGTGTAATTAATACATAATGATTAAACAATACTTTGAGTAAAAATAAACCACTATATATTGTGTAAATGTATATATAATACATGTACAGCAATAGTGAGAACTTCAAAATTGTCAAGATGTTCACGTCTTTGGGCAGTGGGCTGTCAAGATTTTCATGTCTTTCGGCAGCTAGTTCAAGCTTATACTGTGTAATTAATACAGTGCAGTACTGTATATAATGACAATATTTTGAGTAAAAATAAAACCATAAATGTATATACAGCAATAGCGAGAACTTCAAAATTGTCAAGATGTTCACGTCTTTGGGCAGTGGGCTGTCAAGATTTTCATGTCTTTCGGCAGCTAGTTCAAGCTTATACTGTGTAATTAATACAGTGCAGTACTGTACATAATGACAATATTTTGAGTAAAAATAAAACCATAAATGTATATACAGCAATAGCGAGAACTTCAAAATTGTCAAGATGTTCATGTCTTTGGGCAGTGGGCTGTCAAGATTTTCATGTCTTTCGGCAGCTAGTTCAAGCTTATACTGTGTAATTAATACAGTGCAGTACTGTATATAATGACAATATTTTGAGTAAAAATAAAACCATAAATGTATATACAGCAATAGCGAGAACTTCAAAATTGTCAAGATGTTCACGTCTTTGGGCAGTGGGCTGTCAAGATTTTCATGTCTTTCGGCAGCTAGTTCAAGCTATGCTGTTAATTAAATCGGGAAATAATAATATATATATATATGATAAAATACTTCAAGTGAGGAAAAATATACACATTTATGCATAGCAGTTAATTAAACAGTTGGCAGCTACAGTAGATCAAGCTTTACTGTGAAATAAATTTAAAACTATAATGGTAACTATAATGGTGCATAATGATGGAACAATAATTCAACTGAAATAAACCATATAATAGTCCACACAAAACCGGTGTATACTGGCTGGCATATACTTTAAGTTGTAATCTGTAAATTCTAATAATACAGCACAGCTGGTTGTAATAATTACCAGTATATGTTATGACAAAAAGCACTTACATAAAATCCAAGAATATACAATATTAGCGAGAAGTTCCTTTTTGGATATGGCTTTTAATACTGTCCATCTCAATGTTTGTAAATAAAATAGAAAAGGGAAACTGAATAAACATTTAAATATTTGTGGGGACAGACCGTATAAGTGTTTGTCCTCACTGTTGTGTGTGGTTTTATTGTAGTGTTTCCATGACAAAATTACTTCGCAAATGGAAATTTAAACTATGCTAGTTCTATAATAATTATTAAAGGCAAATAATCGATATAAAATTATCAGTCCTTGGAAATAGCACTGTGCAATAGACAAATATTATACCAGAAAGAAGATCGTAAAATATATTGCATACCTTAAAGAGATTTGAAGACTTCCTCCCAATGATTCGTCGTTTCCCACTCTACTGTATAGACAACAAATGCAACGAAAATACTGCTCGAACCGCTCCGGCGCTCCTTTCAAGTATTACAAACTCCATCTTGTTTCGGATATTCGCATAAAATGTCGCAAAACCGACGACAAAAGCGCGTGCTGAAAGAAGGGAAACTGGGACCTAACTGATGTTGGACCCAGGCATTAATGCACCTGAGTACGATCGCTTCGTAGTCAAAACACAATTTCCATTTGCTAAATTTAATTAAAACGTGATAAAATAAAAAAAATATCAAACGTATCAAATATCGTCGCAACATTTTTGCGTTAAAACGTCGAGAAGTTGCAAAACATTATTTTGGTGAAACCTTGACTGGAGAAAAACCTTTTTTTTTAAAAAAAGAGTATCTTACAAGCAAATTGACCCCAATGCTTGTACTGAGACACAAGTTTCTTATTTTAAAGACGTTAAAATCTCTCACGTTTTCCACCTTTCCTCTCTAGCAGAAAAGAAATTCATATAAATAATTTCGCATGTAGGTCAAAGCTGGATTTATGCTATAGCCCGTTTTCACTCACGTGATCGGTGGCCCCATTGGGGTGGTGAAACAATACAAAATATTTGAATAAGAAAGGGCTAATTGGCATACCGTACACCAATATGGCCGCCATTTCATTGTTTTGGTACACCAATATGGCCGCCGTGACGTCAGATGAAAACGCTCTATAGCCGTGTTTATTTATAAAGTGGATTTCCACTACCGTGAAGGTTCTGTATCCCACAGCACGAGAGAACAAAGGTTTATTATATTTGTGGTAAGTTAAAGACGTGAACATTTAGAGTGAGTTATAAAACTCACTAGTTCTGCATCTTTCTGGAGTCATCTCGTGTTACTCTAGAACCGTACAAGCCTTTTCTAGGGCCATCCCCTACCTATACTAAACTTCAAGGCTTCTGATTGGTTCAGATAACCTAACCCAACACCTTCCCCTAACCCTCTAATCAGTAAGGAGCATGGGAACGAATTGATAATCGACAATGTGATTGGTTATAGCCAATCGGAAAGCTCGTTCATATTAGGTAGGTCTTTACTGCTTTTCTACCGAAAAAGGTTAATTTAAAATTTTAAAATATATTCACATTGAGAACTCTGCTGTGACTGAAGACCGTGTCAGCAGACGTTTTAAATGGAGGGGCTAATTCATTTATAATATAATAAGGGTGTATTTTGACAACACCCCCATCCCCTCAAAAAAATAACAGGCCATTAGCCCCCTCTTCAGCAATTGGAGTCTGGGAACGAGATTGGGTCTAGCCCACGCTCCCTCCTGGAAAACGAGAGACCCGGATAATCCGTTTCAAATCGTTACGTTATTGGCTGAATAGTGAGCATGAGTTGGTCCAATCTCGTTCCCAGAGCCCACGTTACCCTTACCCAGCGGGCGGGAAATGAGAGGCTCTGGGATAATCCGTTCACGACATCACAGGATTCTTGTTATCCGGAAAAAAAGTTATATAGAGTTCACTGTGTTCATCAGCCAATGAAATATCGATGTGAAACGGATTATCCCAGAGTCTCTCGTTTCCCGGGTGGGGAACGTGGGCTCTGGGAACGAGATTGCCCCAGACGTGGAAAAGTGTTCAATGTTCCTCGCATCCTAAATTCACCCTCAAAAGGAAACGTCGTCCCCAGCACCCCTGAGTACGAAACCGTAGAAAAGCAATAGAAAATTTGACCAGCAGTTTCACGCTCTATTTCCTGATTTCCATGTTCTTGACTGCACAATTAAGGTTCTTCCATGCATAAGGTTTCGCACCAATCTCGTTCCCAGAGCCCACGTTCCCCACCCGGGAAACGAGAGACTGGGATAATCCGTTCACGCCATCGCAGGATTCTTGTGATCCGGAAGAAGAGTAATCGTGTTCATCAGCCAATGAAATATCGATGTGAAACGGATTATCCCAGAGTCTCTCGTTTCCCGGGTGGGGAACGTGGGCTCTGGGAACGAGATTGGTTTCACACCACATAAATCATAAATAATGTTTTAGGTGAGGAACACATCCAAAATTTGGAACTTATGTTGGTTTGAATACTGCGAGGAAACAAAACTATTTTCAAAGTCTAATAAAGGATATTTCGGATTGAGGAACACTTCACGATCTCAAATGACATATAACTTACGAATACGATTTCTAAAAATTCATTCTTAAAGTGCATATAACCCCAAATTTTTTATCATCTAAATATGTTCTACCTTGGGCAAATAGTTGAATAACGAAATTTTAGATTGGAGCAACCTTTGATCATTAATTGATGGATAATTTATTAAAAACCCAACACTTTACAATAAAATTGAATTGCGTGCGGTTGACATATAAAACAATTCTAAATAATTACAAAAATTAGATCAGTAAATAATAGGTACCAAACTACTCGCAATTTACAAAAGGAGAAAAGGAGAAGAATTAAAACAATATATATATATATATATACAACTTTGAGCTGCTTCAACCGATGAAGGAATAAAAGTCTTTTGGAATCTGGCAGTTTTGGAACGCGGCAGCGAGAAAGCACGAGGTTTTCTTAAATTGTAATGTGAAACTTTCTTTGGTGGGAGATGGTGCGCTAATTTATGGTCAGGATTACAAGTTATCTTACTAAACAACTTCAAACATGCGTTTGTGCGCCTATCGCTAAGGGTTGCAAGACCGCTTTGCTTAAGGTTATCTACGTAGTTCGGATTGGAATAAACAATATATAAGACTCTCTTCTGAACTCGTTCAATTGCGTTGGATAGGTAATCGGACAATGCATAATGAAAAACCTGGCAACTAAATTCTAAGATTAATCTAACACATGTGCTGTAAAAGGTATATATATATATGACGCAGGAACCTTTGCACGCCTTAACTGGATAATAAAATATAAACGTTTATTAGCTTTCTTGATAATGTACATAACATGTTCGTTCCACTTCAGGTTGTTGCTAATAGTCAAGCCCAAGATTTTTGCATGAGCAACTACATCAAGTTCTCCACTGTTAATGCGTACATTAGATACAGTGTTACTAGATCTTCCAAAGTAAATAAAAAGTTATTTACACTGGAAACGTTTAGATGAAGTCGATTCTCTTTAGACCAAAAGAACCTTTATTGCTTTAATAGAGATTTTTGTTTTCAAAATGGTAATGAGATGACGCCAAAGTAGTCATTATCTACACAATATTTATTTGCAGGAGTGACCTGACCCAATTCTTCCATTAATGGTGTGTTTGAAGAACATGTTCCATATTGTATGAGTTTTTCCACCAAAATTCTCAGGTAGTTTATCTTGCCAAAAAGAGAAAGAAAGCCAAATGCCTATGTAGGCGTCATCTCATTACCATACTAGAAATGCGAATCGCCAAAAAACATTGAAGAATAGCTCCAATGAAAAAAATATTTCACTGAACAACTGTTTGCTCTATGTAGATGATGATAAATTTGGGTTTACATGCACTTTAAAGTTCGTGTAAACAACTCAAAATATTCCTCAATCTTAGCAGATGTTTCTCAGGATCTAGGGTCCCGAGATACGACTTTTTTCCAGGTCTGCCTAGTCCCCCTGGTTAAAAATGTTGGGGGACTATAGCCCCCTACCCCCGTTTCGCCGCCCTTGACTGAAGATACAAAGTATGACATGAACAACATTTCGTATTTATAATATAGATGTAATATAATATTTCGCTGTAATACGATATATGGATGTAATATATATTATTTGTTAATATTTGTTTTATACTATAGTATACAATTAGTTTGGTTATCATGGTTATTAGCATGGTTATCATGCATACTATGAATACAGCCAATACAAATCAGTTAAATATGGTTGAATAAAGGGATTTAACGCTTCCGTTGAGACAATGAAATGTAGGCGTGTTATGAAATAATAATAGAATAGATGAGCAAACAAATAACAATCTCGGGATAAATTTCTAGTGTATTTATTGCAATTTCATTTATTGCGCTAATGAACATCTGTGGCATTGAACATCTTGTTATGTAATCCTATGCTAAACTGATCAATCGTAACATTACGCTTCAATTGCTGAACACCGTTTTTGGATCGTTTCGACAAGCTTCTCTCTTGCAACTTTTTCCTACAAAGAATAAAAAAATACAACTTAGTATAAGCCCATATTTTTTGTAAACATCAGTAACTCATTTCTCGTTCATTTGCCCATATTTACAAAATGACGTCATTGTCATATATGAAAGAGGGGATGCATGGTCTTATATCTGTCCAGTTTCATGAATTAGTTGTCAAAAACGAGAAAACCTGCCACAAAATGATTTCTGTAGATAAAGATTAGAATATTTATTGGCAAACCTCTTTTCTTGAAACAATCTCTCTGATTGTCACTACGCCATCTTTCAACTCTTGTTCTCCAATTATAGCACAAAACGGGATACCGCTTTCTTCGCAACTTTGAAACTGGTTTAAGAGTTTTGGATCTTCCTTGTACAGAAACACAGCCTATATAATAAATTAAGTACTGATGAGTTTTGTTGTGTTTGAAGCACTGATGAAAGCACGAAAGATGTTCATCATACATATGTATGCAATGTCAGGAAAAACGTACAGCTTGTTCCCAGTTGTGGTCGAGCCTGAATTGTTACGTTCTGCTGATGTGAACGATGTTTTACAATGCATTCAGTAAATGTTGATGTTAAAGTGGTTCTCTGATGAAAATGTTGATGTTAAAGTGGTTCTCTGATGAAAATATTGTTGGCAATGTTTTTGCATAATCCTAAAGATGTCACGGTAGTTGGTAATCGTGCAAAGTTTCATTTCAAAATTCGTTGAAGAAAAGGTGAAATTTTACGTGTGAAATTTGTATTTTGGAGCGCCTCCTTTAAAGTGACCGAGCTTGAGAAGAATGAGTCGAGGAAGCTTATGACGTCATAGACCCAATAACAACAATGACCCTTTTGTCGACGACAACAACGATCTTTTGTTTTTGTCGACTCTATGACGTTTATAAGTTCTCCTGAACTCATTCTTCTCAAAACATGGCCAATTTAATGGTGGCTCTCCAAAATACAAACTTCGCACGTAAAATACAACTTTGTTTTTGAGAATTTCGAAATGAAACTTTACAAATTACCAAGTACGATAATATATTTAGGATTATGCAGAAACATTACTAACAATATTTTCATAAGAGAACCACTTTAAGAGTGGTATGTCCGTATGTGCACATGTGCTACATAAGAGGATGACTCAAAGGGACCCCGTCCAGTACTGAGTGGAGGGTTTTTGTTGTGGTTAGGTTATCGAGAAGATTGCTAAAATTTCGAGACCCACTGAAGCTTGGCGACAAATTTGGAAAAAGACAAATCTGGACGGAAAACAAGTTCGACGACATATTTTGGAAAAGCCGCGGAAGACTGGGACGGTCCTTTTGAGTCATCCCTTAATTTTAGTGACATCCTGTACATGCAGAATATCACAAGAACTATAGGATATTTAACAAAAAACTATTTTTAGAGTTTATATAAACAATACGTGTTTGCCTAGATCCACGAGTGATGGACTAATTATCCCAAGATTAATTTGATAGACATGAATGCAAACCGCAAAATATTCTTGTGTGAAAGTTCTGGCGACTTCTCTTACATTTATTCCAGAATTCCAGAGCAATGTGCAAAGTTTCATTCGCTCTTCAAACATCCCCTTTTGTCCAGAAGCAACCATTACTTGAGTCTTTGTCGTTCGCAGTGTTTTACCAGACGCCTTACGAGAAAAAAAGTTTAGAAATTTTAAAAATATAGAACAGAACGTATTGCTTTTTGGGGTTGAATCTCCGAGAAATCATGCAGTAAAAACGTTACCAAGTAGAACTACAACTGTATAGAGTAGTTGTATACAAATTTAAAATGTAAGAGGTTGGTATATTGCCAAAATATACTTAAGGTCTGACGTTGCGAGAAAAGGCCTAATATTGCTCAATAAACGTCACACATCCTTTATTATCTGGGAAAAATAATCAGTATTTCTGCATTATATGCAGCATAATTATTATTTACATGCAGTATATCGTTTACATGCAATATATACCAAACAAACACGATTTGTATTTCTACCCAGGTCGCACACTATCGATAATTGTAGTTATATATAAATATGTATGATAATGATTCAAAAACATAATATAAGTTTGAAACAACATTTGTTTACTTCGACTCCCTATATTTAAATCGAAAAAATCGTTTTGAGATATTAGACTGCATGCTATAACGCCGGGAGGGGTGGTACGTGGAGGCGGCTATCCCCTAGCTATGCAATCATTTCCAAACCATTGTTGTTGAGGTGTAAATTACCTAGCTGTGACCTAAATGTGCTTTTTTTTCCAGTCAATACGTTATCTTCCCTCTTATGTCACACATAATACCAATCTCGTTCCCAGAGCCCACGCTCCCCTTACCCAGCGGGCGGGAAACGAAAGGCTCTGGGATAATCCGTTAACGCCATCACAGGATTCTTGTTACCCGGAAGAAGAGCTATATAGAGTTCACTGTGTTTATCAGTCAATGAAATATCGATGTGAAACGGATTATCCCAGAGTCTCTCGTTTCCCGGGTGGGGAACGTGGGCTCTGGGAACGAGATTGACATGATACAAATTATCACTCATCGCAATCCATACGGAATAAGTTTTCAAGATATTGGTGTAAATATAATATTTATACCTCAGCCTTGGCTTCCAAGATAGAGAATATTCGCTCTATTCCAATACTCAACCCCACGCATGGCACCTATAGACACAGAAATAAGTGTAGTGATCAAGAACAATTTCATTTGTTGGTCTTTCTAGCGAGCCGTAGATCATATTAAGGTAGTTTTCTTTTCACATTATTTACTAAATCAAATACTGTACCTGTCTTCCTTTGCTTTCAAACATTCCCACAAGGTCGTCATAGCGTCCACCAGCAGCAATTGAACCCACTTCAACAGATTCTCCTTGGAAAATAGAAACCTCACATAAATACCTTAAATAATATGAGAAAAATTGTGCCTTGCTATTCGCAATGGTTTCCTTTTGTGGGGGAGTAAGGTGGGTCTCTGATGGTGGGACCAAAGCGTTCGCTACGTAGAAGTGTCATGATGTTTGATATATCGAAAAGGCATTTATGTTTCAACGATTTGTATTTGCATATAAGATCACTGCATTGCATGCAGACCTTTATAAAACGTAACTCCACAATCTAATGTAAGACCATAAACATTTTAAAAATAGGATTTTGAAGAGGTACGCGCGAGCATGCTTCCATGGTTATTTTTTGGATTTGGGAAACTCGAAAAATTTTTAGATTTGATAAACTCGAAAATGCAGGTCTTATTTTATATAAATATAAAAAGAAAGAATGAATTATTAAAGTCTGAATTACGGTTTATGGTATAAAGTAAATGCAATTGCATTAAAAAGTATATGATCGTGGGAAAATCTCAGTAAAGACCTACCTAATATGAACGAGTTTTCGGATTGGCTATACAAGTAACCAATCACATTGTCAATTATCAATTTGTTCCCATGCTCCTTACTGATTAGGGTTAGGGGGAGGTGTTGGGTTAGGTTATCTAAACCAATCAAAAGCCCATGTATAGTTGATGACCCAATATACACACTACCTGATTTGGTTTGTACAGGTTTCTCCACAACTATTGCTTCGAAAATTATCCCAGTGTAATAATCCAGGCCTCGAGCCAAACTCAAGTCGAAAACAACCTGAAAATTCGGGTTCTCTTGAGCAAAATTGCAGTATATCTTACCGTTCCAAAATTATCTTCATGGACTTTTTCACTATCAAAGTTGGTAAAGTTCTATTTACTGAAAGTGACGTCGAAAAAGGAATGAACTTTTGGAAAGAAACAGCACCACACATCTATTTCGCTGTTTTTACAGCACCACACATCTATTTCGCTCTTTTTACAGCACCACACATCTATTTCGCTCTTGATTTTCTTCGTTATTGCATAACCGTAAATACAAGAAATAACGAGAAAAACGTGAATGCTGTTGTAAAACATCAGGTTTCTTTCCAAAAGCTCATTCCTTTTTCGACGTCACTTCCGGTGAGTAATTACCAACTTTGATAGCACAGAAGTCCATGGAGATGAAATTTTGGAATGACAAGATATTGCTGAGGAAAAATAAAAGATTATGAATATGTAAAAATCCCACAGATGATATAGGTTAGGCACTTTAAAACTAAATTGAAATTATACTTTTCCTGCATTTGAAAAATATGGTGTTATACAGGTACATAGTGTGCATTGTTCACAACACTCGGTGCTATTTTGCCAGCACAACATGCATGTCATTGCAATGCACAGAATCGAAATAATTTACAGGTGTAAATGTTCTCTCTCTGTTCTAAGGCACATGTACCCGAAAATTTCAATTTCAGAATTTTTATCATTAAAAATTCCCCATCGTACATAAAAAACCTTGTTTAAATTTTGCATACTCCAAGACGTTAAGAAGCAGTCTGATTTTTATATGATCGGAACAATTATAAGTTATAATTATAGCAGTCTAACGAAAAGCACGATCATCCATTCACATACATGCAGTAATTACAAAGTTGTAAAAATTATGTTTTTCGATCCTCAAATATAGTTTGCTTCAACAATGTTACACTATTGCATGTAAATACTATATATTTAAACACAAAAGACCATATGTTCATGTTTGTTCATGTTTGCTCGTTCTCAAATCCACGCTGGATTTGAGAACGAGTGAGTGTGGAGTGTACGGTTACTGACCGTTCAAATTAAATTCCCCACCCCATGCACCATAGGTGCAATATCCAATGTCCTATAGCTACAAACCATATAATATAAAATACCTGGCCCTTGGTGACAACGACAGTGTCAAATGCCCCACATGTGCTCGGGGGGTGCTACATCCGTGCATAAGAATTGCATGACTCACATTTTCTCCAAATTCAAGAATTTTTGTCCACTTTGCAACTTTTTTTAGTTCTTCTAATCCAGTCTTTGCTTTTTCATTGGCAATAAAGTCTTCCTTTTTTTCCAATTCGTCCAAGACTTTTTCATCACCTTTAAGCTTCACATACTCACCAATAGCATCAGCTACAGTGCTGTCTAAGCCTTTCTCGTTTATCATTTCTTCTCGAACTTTTTCCCAAGGAAGCTTGACAAATATAGGGAAAAGAATTAACAATTTCACGCACTTCGAAAGCTGCTACATTCATCTATAATTATCGTGACATTTATGCATATCATTTATCTTGCTTTCAGTGATGGTAAAATTAAAGGATCTATCTACACAGCAATTTTTCCATACGATTATCATACTGCTGGTATGCGTTATGAAATTATAGCTGCAAGTGTTGAACATTTTCTCCATAATTTTGCAACTCTGCTTATTTGGAAAATTTTGCGACTCTGCTACGTCAGTGAAATTCTTCGGTGAGAATGATAAGAAATGATCGTGACATGTGAATAGACTTTTATGCCTCTAGCTTGGGCAAGCCATTGCGGAAGCGCCAGGAATCAGAGGTGGCACCAGAATGGGGGGCTGGGGAACCCGAGCCTCACCATCGGGGAAATTTTCCGATTTGTCGGGGGGAACAATTATTAATTGGCAAAAAACTTTTTAACTGATTAAGCCAGACAAGTCGGTAATTAACGTAAGTCGGTAATTAACGCTTTAATAGTGAAATAAAACTCATGTAGAAAGACAGAATAAGGTATATGTTGTAAAGAAGCCAACAGTGATAATAAATTACAACACACGAAATTACATTTTCTGTCTTCAAAATTGGACCAAAAAGGCAAAAGTTACACAACCACACTAGGTATTCAACAGATTTTATTGATACCTGGAAAATAAATGTTGCATGTGGCTTATCGCGATAATTCCACGCTGAGAAGATGGGAAAAGCCATTCTATAGACATTTCGGTGGGGAGAATGCCCCCACCCCCTACTAGTTCCCCTGCCGGGGATTTCCCGACACAGAGTGAATTAAGGTACCCAATTGTGGGGGGATACCCTACCTTGTCAAGCTTGTCCACGCTGGAAGATATTGTTCTTATTTTGTCAGCAGGAACGCCACAAACAGCAAACATGCCATCCAAAACTTTGCGATGATTCACCTAAAATAAACAAACAAATATAAACAGGAAAACAAATGAAACAGAAAGCCGCACGGAAACCCATCAATATTTTTCATAAAAATCGAAACACAAAATTTAGTTTTGATAGATCTTTTAGGCTTTTGCAATCTTGCAATAGTGATCGATCTCTTTCAAAATTCGCGCCAGTGGGAGGTGACGGGGGATCGTCATTTAAATTTGTTCACCAGATTAGTACGCGCAATAGAGCGTTTTCATCTGACGTCACGGCGGTCATATTGGTGTACCAAAACAATGAAATGGCGGCCATATTGGTGTACGGTATGGGAATTAGCTCTTTCTTATTCAAATATTTCGTATTGTTTCACCACCCCAATGGGGCCACCGATCACGTGAGTGAAAACGCTCTATAGAACCAGCTATCATAAGATTCAAATATCAGTTAAAGTTAGACATGAAGGAATATCGACTTAATATTCTATATAACAACTTTTAAAAAACAAAAACAGTTCTTTCATTATGACATGATCATGTGCAATCCTCTATATTGTATGTGCGTAGAATAATCTTCTCTTCCTGTTTTGGCCTAGCTCATATAGCTATAGACCATTTGTGAGTGGGGCAAATTACGCTGCCTGGTAAAAAGCATATAGTGGTTTGCGCATTTTAAACTCAAATCGAAGCTTTATACTCTTAGAGAATTAAGAAAAAATCTTTTCCCGGCAAATATTTACGTAGCAATCTTATTTCAATGCTGAATCCGGCAAACTTACTTTAATTACAAACTTTCCCAGATTCAACTGTTTGATTATTTCCGAAATGATTTTAAGGCATTCAGTGTCAGGCATAACAGAGTCGTAAGCACCAGCTATATCAAAATCCTGCAAAGGAAAAACAAACTATAACATTTCCACTCCTTATGTATAGATAGCCGTTTATTGTTATAAAATAGATTTGCTTAGACTATTTAGATTTTATACGTTTCGGCTTCCAGCATCAGACAGTTTTTCAACTTGTTTTTAATTGTTTGGAAACGTTTAACATATTTATTTTCCAAAATACTGCCAAATCGAGCTGCTGGAAATTGCTATAAGACTGATGTTTTTGAATTTGAATTTGAAAGTTTTTTTCACTTATCCTAATTTCTTTTAAGAATTTTTATCAAGGCATGCAGACGGTTTTTTTTACGATTGTACGTTACCATATTTCGTTAGGAATATTCTATCACAATTATCGACCTATTTATATAAACTGAAAGTGTTTTGAAATTGTTAGAAATTGCAGTGCATCTTACGCATTGATAAAATTCCCTGTAGCGTCCTCGAGTCATAGCAGGATTGTCTCGTCGGTAAACTTTAGCAATGTGATATCGTTTCATTTTGTCAATCTTGTTCATAGCTAGGTATCTAGCAAAGGGGACCTAAATTGACAAAGAATAAGAGACAATGTAAGAATGTCATACATGGCGTTGTATATCGCAATACGAGCAAGTGAACAACACAGATAGCGGACGAGAAAGAAACAAAAATAATCTGGAATATGAAACAAATAACACTGAGTCACAATGAGAATATCCCGGATAATATAATAGAATATAAATTGAAATAGGAACGCGAACGGTAATAGTGACTGACAATGAGAAAGTGGAAAATGTAAATGAAAGTAAGCATTAGAGTTGGTCATGAGATAGGAGTAAAACTGAGACTTATTATACATGCAGAAATGAGAAAAACAAAAGGGGGTTAGAAAATATCTAAACATAGATAATGGAAGGGGAACTGGATAGGAAACTTACGAAACCGATGTTTCCACAACTTGCTACGGTAATTGCACACTTATAAGCAGCTAATCACCTAACGGGTGGTCCCACATGGCTAACATTAGACACTGCTGAACTTAAGCGATATTACTTCGGATATTACACTATTGCATGTTAAGACCCCATCCACACGTATACGTTTTCCTATATACACGACTTTCGAATCTCAGTTCTGAATTGGGATAAAACTCAGTTCAATTAATAACGTCAGGCAAAGACTGATAGTATTAATTTGCATTGCATTTAAATATCCGAACTCAATTATACGGCGACCTCAGCTAGCTGAATTGAAATGAGTTTTATCCCGTCTCAGAACGCGTCTTGCTGATGCATGCGCAGTTGAGATTCGAAAATCATGTATTGTGTCAGGTAATGAGAGCATTGTTTTCTGCTCCCCTGAGGACCGAGAACAATATAAAAACGCTATGAAAACCCGTACGTGTGGACATGGCCTACATTTTAGCAAAAGCCGATCCTGGCCATGTGGGACCACCATTTGGTGCATTAACTGCTTATAAGTGTATAATTACCATAGCAAGTTGTGCAAACAGTGGAAATCCAGGCCATGAATAAAATGGGCATAAAATTTACTGAAAAATTGGCAATAAAAATTATTAAGTTTATCTCATTTGAAATAAGTCGTCAAATGGTATAGAGCGTTTTCACTCACGTGATCGGTGGCCCCATGGGGGTGGTGAAACAATACGAAATATTTGAATAAGAAAGCGCTAATTCCCATACCGTACACCAATATGGCCGCCATTTCATTGTTTTGGTACACCAATATGGCCGCCGTGACGTCAGATGAAAACGCTCTATAAGAAGACCTTTTACAATTTTTCCGTATCTGTTTTGGTTTTGGAAATATTTCGACCAAACTCAGCATGCTGTCAGCCATCTTGGAATTATTTTCGATATGCAAAATTATGCATGTGACGACATAAGCAGGGTAAAGGGAAATTTCTATCTTGCCAACCTTATGACATTATGAGCTAGAAACTCAATTTTTTGTTGCGCTATTTCCATTTTAAATTGACCCACAACATTTAAAAAGCCTTCGTGGAAATTTGGGCACCCACCGAGTAGTTTCATCAGGTTTACCCTGCTTGTGACGTCACCAATTTCCTAGTTAATTAGACCCAATATTACAACAAGATGGCGGACAGCACGCCGTCTTTGGTCGAAATATTTCAAAATATAAGAAAGATACAGAAAAATTACAAAAGGTCTTCTTATACCATTTGGGGAGTTCTTTCAAATGAGACAAACTTAATTTTTATTGCCAATACCCTTTACCTGTGCTCGCAACTTATTAGTTTATTGTCAAAAAAGATAGAAAAACGTACAGTTAAATCATAACGAAGTGACAATAACTCTCCTCCTTGATCCGCTAAATCGTAAATAAGCTTTGAATCTTCACCATACTTTCCCATCAGAGTTTCCTAAAATAAAGCATGCATGAAACGTTAATCGTTTTGGGTTTATTTTACAAAAACTAGCAGAAGTTTCAGTCACGTCGCGTAGTCACGCATTAGTAAAGAAATAGAAAAATGCATCGGAGATAGCTGACATAGTTTGACGCTACTCTGGCTAGTTAAAATTTTTGAACGTACTATCTTGGAAAATTACAATTACACTGAAATCACGTCAATTTTATTACGCCACCCAGTTGAATCGAAGACGCTGGAAACTGTTAGCCGAGGTCCGGGGGTTCCCCGAAAAAAGATTTAGAGTAGAGTCTCAGAAATGTGATTTAAACCTTGCATTTTTTAGAAAAATGCGCGTGTAATTGTAAAGGATTGAAAAAGTTCCACAGGCCATTAAAAACAAAAAAAAAACAAAAAAAAAACACACTTACCATGCAGACAACAAGTGCAATTATGATATAATTTCAGATAGAAGTTACACGCAATACATTGATAGATACTTTATTGTGTGTTCCCCTAAGGACTTTTCTACACTTAATTACAATGATTAAATATTAAAAACTTTAAAAACTATTTATATAAATTAATAATATGTATATCGAATATATGTTGTATTTAAAATTAAATAAATAAAGATGTAATGTACCCTAAATGGTTAAGATATGCTTACATTTTGCTTAAGATCGTCATCTAAATCATTCATATTTTCACTGCTCTATAGTAGAATGTTCCTTGCCCCGAATAAGTTCAAAAAGTAAAATGTCTAGAAGATGATGGTTTTGTGTCGAGCAATTATATATTTCAGAGCGCTTGGTAAACTTATTTACTAAATACCTAGGTGCAAGATCGTTGAAACATTTATAGGCCATTACAGTATCCCTGTACAAAAGCAATTGTTCAACAGGAGGCCAAATTGAGTTCACGCAAAGCTGGTGTAACGTGATCGAATTTTCTGGTTTTTGTAATGATTCTGCACGCGAAGTTCTGCAGTACTGTTCGGGGCTTCTTTATATTCTTAGATGATGTGTTGGACCAAACCGTAGAGCAATACAAGAGCTTATTGATTACAAGTGTTTCGAGTAATGTTTCGAGTAATGTTTCTCTGTGCAAACTATCCTTGACTCGGTTAATCTGACATAATTTACTCATACACGACGAAACCAGTTTAGAGGATATGGTCGTCAAACGAAAGAAGGTATCTAAATTTATTCCTAAATCTTTGGCTGACCCAAAAAAATACATAAGGGTTAAGATAAGATTAGATTTTATTAACAAAACTTGAATGGCAAATATACAAAGGTAAATTTGAAAAACTCAAGTTAACCAATGATATATGATAATTTAAAATAAACTACAAATGTTAAAATCTAAAGTTCAGTTGCATTAGCTGAATAAATTAGCGCGTGGAAGAACTCGCAGTCGCAGAGGCAATACTTTTCAGTTTGCAAGTGAAATTATAAAAAAGCTGTATCAGTGAAAATATTCATAAGGCTAGGACCAAATGTCGAACTTTTCATGCATGTGTCTGAGGGCAGAGGCGTCTTAGAAAAATTAAAAGCTATTCAGTAATGCATGTATAGGTACTTAATTATTGAAAGATTAAGCGACTCAAAATCTCAAACGGAGCAACGCAACCCCCAAAATATGTTGACTTTTGTGAAGTGTCGTCTATCGAGGCTTCAATTCCCTGAACCAATCGTAGAGATAGAGCTGGATTTTGCCAACCTGTAGGGTATGTTGGTGTGATAATTTCTTCGCTTTTACAGTAAAATTTGAACTATACTCGCTGTAGAATTAGATAAAAAAAGTTCGCTCAAATTGCTGCAAATGGTGTTTCCGAGGTTCTAGATTTCAAAAATTTCCGGGGGACGACCCCCGGACCCCCCTACAAATGCGGTCACTACTGCCCCCCTACTTTTTGACACTTTGCTACGGCACTGCAAGAAGATCGAAGCACGTATATAGGTTAAATCGGTGAAATTAGATTTTCAAAAACTCTTCGAATTTCCCAGGACAAAGCTCTCACAGTGAACGGACTAAGAGTCTATGAAAAACCAACAGTTTCTACGAATAATATAGTAACGTATCGGGGCTGATTACGAGGGCCGAAAGAAGCTCAAGGCCCGAGTGCTTTCCGAAAATTTAAAACAACGGCGCGGCAAAAGAAGAAATATTCACACACTTATAGTTATTCTTAATAAATATAACGCATTCCTAATTTTTTGTTCCCTTTTTGTATCTACTGCGCATGCGCGAGTAGATACAGTGCTGTCGTTGCTGTCGTGCGTGTAGCCTGGTATCCTAGCCCAATTTCAAAAGAAATATGGGCCAGGTAACCACTAATCTCATTCTCCCGTCATCAGGGCTAAATCCACTTATGACGATTGCAGTTTTACTCATAGCCAATGAAAACACGCGAAAGTTTCAACCTGGCCCATATTCTTTGATTGGGCCAGGGTACCAGGCTATCGTCCGTGTAAGTTAATAAAAGAATGCCTTCGGAGCCAATCAAAACATATAATTAAACGATTGACTCACGACAAACCACCGAAGCCAAAATAACTACTGTACACCAAGTATTTCATAAGTCATTGTTGACAGCATGGAGCGAGATATTTGACAAGGAATGGGATATTCAACAAGAGGAAGTTTTTACAAATTTAGTAAGTATTTTAAGTATGAATCGTAGTCAATTCTTAATTGTGATGTACTAGACGTTGGAATGATGATAAAAGTTTTTGAAAGCAAATTAATCGAGTCGTTGCGTAGACGATTTCAAATTCAGACGAGGCCATTTATATGGCCAACATGTCTGGTCGAGCTTCGTAAACTGACAAGACTGCGTTGCCGAATAGAAATGGATGACCTTCTTCTAAGAAAACAAAGTTAGCTTCATGGTCGAGCAACAATGCCCAAAACCTATGGTAGTCCACGAGCGAAATATGCTATTAAATAACATATTGTCGATGTAGATGACAAATAGTCAAATGTCAGTGACATGCTACAGTATGTTGAGAGCGTGAACTGGCAATTAGTCTATATACAGTATTAATGGAGTAAAGTTGTATGCTGTTCATACAAAATCTGTGTTATGAATGTGCAAACATTTATTGTACCTTTTACTGCATGTATGCATATGTCTTGAAGAACATTAATGTTATGGTTGCTCTTATAATTTTGATGACATAATTTGCTGGACATCTTTTTCATTCACTATTAAATTTTACAGCAGTAATACTCGAGATGCTTGTTACGTCAAGCGATTTTCTTTACCTTCTAACTAGATTGCATTATTGTTTGACAAATTGTTGTAACGAAAATATGTAAATACTTTTAGTACCATAGCTTTAATAGTCAAGCTATTAGTGCACTGCCTCTCACCACTGAGGACCGGAGTAAAGCCCATTTGGATTGAGTTAGTATTTGAATGGCCGTGACCATGCACCTGTCCGGGCTTGGACTCATGCCAGATACGAGTGGAGTTGTTAGCACTTAGCCTTCTGTGCCTCGCTGGCTTTACTCTGAGAGTCTGAGTTGACTGAGTTCTTTATCAAAGTTAAAACACAGCATGGCCTGTGAGCATACAGTAGACAATTTTGTCAAAAATCTTGTTCAGCTCTAGATCTGAATACAAGGTTGTTACAACTATACAATTCCATCAATGTTTTCAAGAATCTTGTTCAGCTATAAGGCTATGAATACAAGGTTGTTACAAGTACACAGCTGCATCATTGTTTTTACCATAGTACCTATAGGTATTGAACCAGATGTGCAACTGGGGGGGGGGGGTTGCAACCCCTGCCCTTTTTAACCCCTGCCCTTTTTGTGAGACCTCTAATACTAGGTTAGACATTAGATAAATAGATAATTAATCGTCTGTTGTAGTACGCAATACAATTCTCCGCAAATCTGGTGAGACTCAGAGGCTGAATATAATTATGATAAATTTTAAATAATGCGAGACCAAAATAAAAATTTCCGCAACCGAAAATACGATAAAAGCATCCTCAAAATGCAGGAAATGCCGTTTCAGAGACCCAAAATTCAAAAAATTTCAGGGGGTGCATGCCCCTGGACCCGCCTAGAATCTCTGCTTCCCACGCCACTGGCTTCTAGTCCCAAATTGTTTAGAATACTGAAAGACTTTGCCGGTTTTTTTGCGTTCAACCCCTGCCCTCGAAATTTTCTAGTTGCGCCCCTGTGAACGCAGTAAGATACATGCCTATTTTTATATTTATTATTAATACATTCTATTAATATACAGTATATGATGTGTTTGGATACATATATCTTCTTTCACTTGTATGTACTGTCAGTACTATATCTTTTCAAGCTAAAAGATAGTATGTATTATGACAATTTAAAAACTGTTAGTCTTAATTACCTTAAGTTCAAAAACAGGTGTGTCTAATTCTTCAGCTCCATGACGTTCAAAGCACTGAATAATTGCTTTAAAAGCTTGTTGGCGGATTACCATTTGATGTGGCCCATAGTCTCGAGTTCCCTAAACAACATCAAATGACATGGATTAATTCTGCTTTCAACTAGCACTTTTTTTTATACACTTACAGTACAGTAAAAACCCGCTAACAAGAACCTGCTTTTTACCAAATCAACCTGGGATAGGTTCTTATATTCTTATATATTCTTATATATATAAATTCTTAATTTCAGCCTGAGGTTCTTATAGTGGAAGGTTCTTGTTAGCGGGTTTTTACTGTAGTTCAAGCCACATCTTGAAAAACATTGGATCAGACGACATTGGCCAATGTTGAAAAAAAAATATATTGGCATCGGATCAGCTGCATATGATTTTGGATGACTACACTTCAGTGAAAGCCAGTTTGTAATCTCGACTACGCGTTCTGCATCGGGATGAAACATATTTCAACCCACAACATCAGGCTGAGTAGTTAAGTATAACAATGTCGGAAATGAAAATGCAAATGATATGCGGTCTCTGCCTGATGTTATGGATTGGAATAAGTGTTGTCCCGACGCAGAACGCGTCATTTTGATCATGATGCATAGTTGGGATGAAGAACTGGCTTATTCATGGTTTTCATTTGACGTCACGGCGGCCATATTGGTGCACAGAAACAATGTAATGGCGGCCATATTGGTTGCACAGAAACAATGAAATGGCGGCCATATTGGTGGACAATCTTTATCCTATGGGAATTTAACTCTATTCTTATTCAAAAATTTCGTATTGTTTCACCATCCTAACGGGGTCACCGACCACGCGAGTGAAAACGATCATTATCGTCATCATACAGGATTTTATTATTGATCTTTTGCAAAACATTAACAAGTAAAAAAAGAACTTTTGTTGTGCTCAGAAAACGTTAATTAATATTTACCTTTGGAGTTTTCAGCACAAATGGTTGCTTATCAGAATTTACTTGGGAAGCCATTCTTGGGAAGCCGTGAATCAACTAGAGAAAACTAAGCAATTATAGTTTGATACTGTTTTTTAGTACATTGCATGGAATAGCTTCACAAGTTGTAGAGAATGTCAACTGAAGAGAGTAAGATAAGTATAGGTTATTTTGAGGCCACGAGGGGATATGCGATTTATTCACCGGGAGCGAAGCCCGAGGTGAATGAACACATATCCCCGAGGGGCCTCGAAATAACGTACTTAATTTTCACATGGACGAGATTGACTGGAGTCGCAATAGAAAAGAAATATTGAGGGCAATATTAGAGGGAATATTAATCTATTGTTTTGCCGGGGCTATTGAATTATTCCCCAAAAAGAACAAAGAAAACCGAGGCATGTGAAAATTAAGTTTGCATAATTGCACTCTTATGCCGGATTCGCCTAAAGTTCGTAAGGCCTGCGCTAAACGTCGCACAATAGACGGATTTAATTCAGACGAATTTAGTTGAATTTTATTCCACGAAACTGCGACGCATAACTCTATTAAATTCGACGCACGAATTAAATTCGTCTGGGCAATTAAATTCGTCAAAGTCAGACGGATAATGCCACGATCATGCGTATTCGAGTTACGACGAATTATCGTCGTGTTGAATTAAATGGTTCTCTTCTGTTTGTGACAATTCGACGCCATGTTTTCAAGGAATCGTCTTCAGACGCGTCCACGGTGAAAACAATTATATCCGACCGAAATTCGACGTTTAAACTCGACGTCGCATTTACGTCGCATTACCGACCATGCAAGTTAATTCGAATTAAATTCGTCTGAATTAAATTCGTCTATTGTGCGACGTTTAGCGCAGGCCTAATGCCATCATTTTATGCAATTAACCTGAATGCAGATGGTCCCAGGGGGTCTGAAGCCGATTTGGAAGTACTCCATCACTGATCACTTCCAGCATAGTTGATAGAGGGAGATGGTTAGGAAACTTCATAAAATCCATTGTTCTAGGTTTTGGTGTACCTTGTGCACGGTCACGGTTGAAAATTTTATTGTTTTACCTTTGCGAACTAAGATAGCAGTGTAAAAGAGATTGGGCACTACGTGTTTGTTTTGGCTTCTGCTTCGAGGTATTCCAATACTTATTACAAATAATGACATATTTCGAGCCGTGCTTCCAATAGAAAACGTTTGTGTTCAGTCGTTTGTCCATATCAAATGAGCTTTAAAAAACTTTGTGCACGGTCAAACCCCGTTCAACCTCCAAATGGGTTCTTTGTTCAATATATTTGAAGTTTGCCGGGTTTCCTGACCATCTCCCTCTATCAACTATGCTTGCAGACAGTCTTACCATTTGCCAAAAAATATATCACGTGTAGTCCCCAGGCATTTTTAGTAGTACAACGTACACTCTAGTCTATATATCATCTCACATTGCACATTAGCCTGCGAGCCGGCTCTGCACGCATAGCTATCAAATTTGAGTGCCGCCCCTTCTAACGGGTTGTCAAAAGCCACCAATCACAAACCAGACACGCAATGTAAACAAAGAAAACGGTTTTACTTCCTCGCCAGACTAATACGCTAATGAAATATTATTTGGAACAGTGGTTCGCACATTTTGGACAGTATAACAAGTTTTATAATACGCAGAATCTTGAACTCTACATCAAATGAAAGCTCATTCAACATATAACAACATACGTACACAATATATTTCAACGGTGCGTAGTTCTGAAATTACTAGTCATCTTGTTCCACAAATGACAAGATAATGATACTGCGATTCCCAGTTGAGTTTGGAACGCCTATAGTTTTGTCGTAATGTTTCGACGTTTGAACAAACAGTTTTGACGTAATGCGAGGCATGTTGTCAAGGCGTGGCCAAGTTGTTGTCAAGCCGTTCTATTGTGATTCATCATTAGTTGTCAACTTGACTGGCTTTCTCATTGCTTTGTCTTGCTGTTTAATAGCGCCAAAACTACACACAAACTACATGGATAGAGTAAGCACAAGAGGAAGAACGTACGTGAAAGGTCGCGCTTTAGGAAATGACTTGCGAAGTCTATTAAATTATTGACGAAATAATTATTGGTGGCGGCGACTCAGAGACTAGGTCTGAATTCTCAGGCTACTCAGAGACCGGTTATGAAGGTAATTTATAAACAACTGTGTGTATATCATGTTTTAAAACTTCAGTAAATCGTTCATTAGCAACGGAGTAATCTTTTTGTGCGTGTACTCTTTTCCTGTTAACATTTGGCAATGAAGCGCTCTTGATAGTGCCGAACGAGATGTCCCGCCAAATATATCACCATATTTATCAAGTTCTCTAAGCAGTTCCCGATTTGATATGCTTGGGTTTGCACTAACTAGAGTCTCTATACATTCGAGATCTCCTTGGCTAAGGTGACTTGGATTTCCTCCTTTGTGTGGACGTGGATTTATCGTTTTATTGTCGTGTTACTGACTTTAAAGTTTTGAAGTTCCCGTTGAAATAACCGGTCTCTGAGTCGCCGCCACCAATAATTATTTCGTCAATAATTAGACTTCGCAAGTCATTTCCTAAAGCGCGACCTTTCATACCAAAACCACACCAAAACCGATGATGCGTGGTGTGGCCCAAAATAAACATGTCATGTTTTTCGCTGAAACAATTCCTCAGCCTTTGAAATTGACACCGTGAGATCACTGCAATATGATTGGTCCATTTGCTACTTTTGAATTATCAGGCCAAAAAGGTTTAGGAATGCAGACGGATTCGTCAATGTTTTGGACATAAATCATGACGCGATTTTTTTGGGCCATGCCGTGCATCATCGGCTTTGGTAATACGTTCTTCCTCTTGTGCTTACTCTATCCATGTAGTTTGTGTAGTTTTGGCGCTATTAAACAGCAAGACAAAGCAATGAGAAAGCCAGTCAAGTTGACAACTAATGATGAATCACAATAGAACGGCTTGACAACAACTTGACCACGCCTTGACAACATGCCTCGCATACGTCAAAACTGTTTGTTCAAAAAACATTACGATAAAACTATAGGCGTTCCAAACTCAACTGGGAATCGCAGTATTGGAGACATTCAAGTCGATCTTTGCTTGAATCGCAAGTCACCCACTCCACTGCATGCATGGATTGACTTCAGCCATTCGTTTCGATCAGATCGAAAACTTTCACTATCTTCTTCACGTAAACACAACAAGGTGAAACATGGGAGATTTGACTTGAACACTATCCGCTACATGTAAACAGGGCCTAAGACAAACCAATTCTGCTTTGGAAATTTAGTTTATGCAAGTTTTAAAACTACAGTACGATCCTATAATGAAACGAGTTAGCCCAGTTAATCGGGCTAGGCTAGCTCGGTTCATGTAAACTTCTTTAACTTCCCCCAAAGATGCAACAAAGCAGTATATTACGATCGTATATTAATACTGCAATTGGTATCGCCATCCTGTAGAATAGATGTATTGATTCACTATACGAAACATTCCTGAAACGGCTATGAAATTCATTTTAAGCTTTAACTATGGCTTAACAGTTTATACTATCCAGGTGGGCGGTAAACGTTCAGGATTCACGAAATCAGTCCTGGACTAGTAATATTTAAGCGGGCTTATTTTCGGGGTTTCCTATTGGATATAATGAATAACGTCGAATTGGCCTTCCCATTTTCGTAGTAATTAATTTATGTATATAAATTACTCTGGGAATGGTTTTCCAACTATGCTTGATTTTCCAAGTAAACGTTAATTCCTTCAAGATTAAACCGGATTATTATTGATCATTTGTGTTTGTACTTTCTTGTCGTACATCTCACTCTAGGATTCAACAGTTCCTAACATTGAGAACCAACTTGTTCATTGTAAAACAGACATGTCAAAATTCTAAATAAGGAACTACATGCACGAGTGGGGTCTAGCTGTTCTTTAGTTTCTATTGTAAAACGAAATAAAAGGCAGAAAGCCTAACGACCAACCTCGTACCCAGGGTCTTATCTCCGCTGCGCTGCGAAAAGACCCGGTTGGGGCTGGTCACGTGTTTCGAGGGCGAAAGTATAACTTACTGGGGGTGGGTAATTTTGAAACGTGGCTAAACTGAATCACGCAGACAATGTTTTTAATCACAATCTGATTTACAGTATTTTATTGTGACAAGATATAAAGGTGTACGTTAATTCTCAAGAAAGCCAGACTGCAAGCCCAAATCGATGTTTATTCACGTCGCTTTCCTCAGTGTTGTGCGATACTGTATATAAACTGTCCGTAGAAACAGAAGTCGCCGTCCTGATTGAAGCCTCTAATATAAAGTCTCGATTTGCTTTTACGTGTAAATCTCTTCAGTTGATTAGCGTCTTAGGTTTTATTCGTCAAAGTCCTGCCCGAATACACCGCCAATTTTTCGTTAGCCGTTTTGTGTCCCGCCGCTTCGCCTTTGTTGTTTTTATTGTGGAAACTGTCAATGTTTTCAAGCGTTTTGCTTCGTTTCTGTCTGTTTGCGTTTATACGAAATGTTTGCCTAAAAGACAAAGACGGTATCAATAAACTATGAAGATTTAGAATACAGGAGCAAAGTAATACAAATGCGCCTCATTTCACTGTTCTTGCGACTCCGTAAACAACTCAGGCCGCCTGAGTTGTTTACGGAGTCGCAAGAACGAAAAATATATAATTTAATATGTTGGCTGAAGCGAAGTAAACATATTTATTAAAATATACTATTTAAACGTTGCTCATGCATTAATTTAGATCTTTCGAAATTTAACGTTTATAACGAAGTATTCTCCATAATTTAGGAAATTTTGCGCTGGTTCAGTGGTAACTTTGTTTGTAATACTAGTATATTATTATACAGTGACAAGAAAAACACTGAACAAGCTAGCAACAACGTTCAGCGCGCGATATAATATTAAATACTGTGAAATGTTAACAAAAATAAGTAAAACGCGATACTGAGAGCCAGACAACTTTAATGAAATTGAGTTGACAACATAAACTTGTGGCTCCTTTTATGATGAATGTTATTAAAAGGTTAACTATATAGCGTTTTAAAAATCAGCAATATAGTTCAAGTATAAATGCCTACTTAATTTACACCCGCCGGCCGCCGCTGCACGAAACGGCACGAAACTGTCGTTGTTGATACGATTTAGAAATCAATTTAAAGAAATAGTAAAAGTAATGAACTAACCTCTTGAAATTTCTAAAATAAAAGTCTAAAGCCTTGTTGAGTTGTTGACAGCTGCAAGCCCAAGGTGTTAAATCTGTATGTGTATTCTGCGAGCCTTGGTCGTTCGGAGAGATGCAGTGGGATGATTTCCACGCTTTCGTTCGAATGGAGGTTCAAACGATTGTTAACCAAAATAATTTGTGAATTTCGCATAGTCTTGATAGTGAGGAAATTTAAACCCGCTTACTGTAAAATTTAAAACTCTCTGTTCCATATTCAGGCGGCTAAATATCACATCATAACATTGATGACTGTAGAAATCCATTCGAAGAATAGAATCTCTTTAAATTTGCTGCTCGTCGGATTGAACGACGGAAGACTTTCGGTCGAAGTTCAGAATTGTTCCTTCACTAATACCAGATTGTTCTCCATGGAGTGTTTATAAATTTTCGCAATGAGCTTTCAGGTATTGCGACAAATTTTCAAAATAACCACCCGACCCTGACAAGAAAAGTTTGTTATCTCCCATATTCTGGGAGACACGTGACCAGCCCCAACCCGGGTCTTTTCCTGCCTCCTCCACAGGCCCTATTGCATCATGGACAGGTCAGACACGCCGAATCTAGGGCCTGCAAGATCCTGTAAAAAATTTGGCAAAACTTGGCACGGAATAAATTTGCATAATTAACTACCATTATTAATAGCCATGGCTATATCCGAAGATTTTGAAGGCGCTTGAAGACTTATTACATACGAATCCTAGCATTAAAATGCAGGAATTGTTGAAGAAAGCAATTACGGTTGAACTTTGTCAACTTTCGGCCGGAATAATCAACGAAAATACACTTTAGGGGCTGTTTATATGGGAGGCGGGACGGGACGTTTGCTGGGACGGGACGTTTTTCATCCCGGGTTTACATGAGTTCTACCATCCGGGACGTTCAACAAGCATCTCTAGTTCGTGTTGGACATGTTCGGTATTTCGCTTTTTTTAGGGAAACTAAGCTATTTGGTCGGATAAACTGTACGTATTTTGTAGCCAGATGAATTATCTTTCTTCCAGTATATTTGATAGCTTCTACAGTGGATTATTTCTTGAGAAAACGTTCGGAGTGGCAAACGACTAGGCATTTTTGTTTTTGCATCACATGACAAATGTTGCAAAGTCAGCATAATATCGTCCCGGAAAGCGGGACGGAGTGTTTACATGAGTAAAATTATCTTGGATTTGCCGGGATCCCGGCTGAGCGAACCGGGATGAAAAACGTCCCGGCAAACATCTTTCCATATAAACGGAACGGAATAAATAAGAGAGATATACATGCATGGTGAGATCCCGGCAAACGTCCCGTCCTGCCTCCCATGTAAACAGCCCCTTATTTAGTCTACCCAGAGACTCTTTGGTTTATACTTTTTCGGTTTCCACAATTCCACAACAATTGAAACTTGAATTACGCTACACTATAGCCTACAATTTAACAAAATTAAATCTCATTAACTCTTGGTCAGTTGACAGTCTTCGATAGCGAAATAAACCAAAAAACAATACGAAAAACCTGTTACTTTCCTGACCGTCGAATTTGCTTTTGTTCGGCAGATATTTTCCCCTTCAATTCCTTTTTGTCGCTAAAAATATTATTGGCAGGAGGTCGGTAATTCTAAAACATACTGGTTTCTTCATTGTCATGATCTGTAAGAAAGTTTAGACCGAATTTCCTGGTGGGTCACAGTGTTTAAAGAACTTGGACGTACGTTTGTCGAACAGCGGCTGGAAAAAAATTGCAGGCCCTCTCAAAACTATCGCCTCTAGGGCCTAGTCTCGCTGTGCATAATGGGATTGGTCACCATTTTGTTTACAGGATCTGGCAGGCCCACTGATTTCTATAAAAGGACTGGATAGCGCATCTATTGTTTCTCGCGCCCTGGTTTTGATGCCGGAAGTGAGCAGCGGCGGCCATCTTACTAGGACCCACTTGGGTCCTAAACAATCTGGCGTACATAGGAGTGGAAAGCAGTTTAACGACGTTTTTCGCCAAATTCGAGAAGTTTGCTAAGATTTACCACCGAATTAAGGTTCGTAATCTTATTTTATATAATAGTTAAGTGTTTTCAACTCTTTATTCCTTTTACAAAGGCTTTTTTTTTGCGAAAGATATCTGCCTATGTATTTGCTTCACGAATCACGGTATTAACAAAATAGTCGGTAAACAAATGTCTTCCAAGTCCGCATGTGTACTTGTTTCTCTCTTTATTTTGTAGTATAAACGCCGTATTATTAAATGGTTTACTGTGATGGGTTTCCTTTAAATTTTGATTGATTTATTGCCGAGTAATCCAAATGAGAATTCAAATTTGGAAACGTTCTAGCATAAAACCTTATAGTCCATTTGCCACCTTTAATATGTTTCTTTAGGCAACCTTGTTGCCATCAGAAGTGTATTGGTTTTTTTTTATGGTTTTGTACTCACATGGATCTATAGAAATAAATTAGCTTGCAATGCAATTTATACAATAAAGGCCTTCATGGAGGCATAAATAATAGTGAGATATTATAAAGTATGACTTGTCTTTTTGAGTTATACCACTAAAGTTGAATCATAATTTTTGCTTTAAATGGTCGGCTTTTCAATGAAAACCAGCTAAACTTTACATTTTTTACAAGTAAATGCACCTGTTGATATTACCATTTCTGCAGAGTGTCTGGGATGCCAACTAAAACTCTAACAGTATCTGCAAGTATATTATTACATAAATGAAATATAATATAGCCACCTGCAAATAAATATTCACAACAATACAGCAAGAGCATTTGCATAATCTATTTTTAATATTTCTGTATACATTATTAAATTCTCTTGTTTTGGTTGAAGCTACTTTCAATGACACATCTTGATGTTCAGGGCTTCTCATAATCCCATCATAGAATTCTCTTGTCAATATAAACTCTATGTTTTGGGGACTTTTGCCCTTATCAAATGCATTGCAATGATGGACTCAGTACAGCAAAATTTGGGTTTGCCATCTTGAGAAGGAAACCACAGCCAACCTTTGTGGTAAAAACCCAGTTAAAACATCAGTTACTATAGTGTTCTTTGGAAGACAAGTAATGCTAATTGTGGTAAAAAACTAAATATTTATAAATATTTACTTAAAATTATAGAAATGCAACTCCACATATAGAAGCTTTTAATATATACATGCATACAGTATTGAAATCTCTCTAATCATTGAACAGCAATAACTATTACAATAACAGAGCAAATGTTACATAGGGTGACAATCTGTATCCAGATTAACACCTGAACCACTGGATTACAAAATAAAATACATGTATTAAAAGCTGATACTAAAGCCAAGCCAATTACATGTATGTGATTGTGTACAACCTGTAAAGGTAATAAACTGAAGATTACAGTCTACTAAGATGATAGAGCAAAGATCACTTGCAGCAAGTTTTGATGACTAGTGAGATATGCTGAACTATTGAACTAGATAACTTAAGCAAGGGTAGCAAACTGACAAATACACATCATTGCTGCCTAGGCCTGTAGTATTTTCAGTTTGACTCTTTCAATCACCACATTAGAAAACCATTTGAACCACTGAACCATTTGAAGGAGCACAAACTTATCTTTGGTTATTTAAAAATTAGAAACAATACTAATGCCAAGTCTTGACATTAACCTAGCAGATTATAGACGGTGTATTATAAACTCAAGCATCTAATTTATGGGTCCATGGGAGTGTGGCACCATTTATAGTCAATGAGTCATTGACCAGTTAGTAAAATCAAGGGTCCAAATTAAAATACTAATTCAAAAAGACAAGTTATAATTCATATCCCACTGAATTTATTTGTTCACGTTAAAGATTTTTACTAAGTTACATAAATTGCATGTATAAGGTTTTAATATGCTAAAACTTTTCCAAATTTGAATTCCCATTTGGATTTAATAATCGGCAATAAATCAATCAAAACTTAAAGGAAACCCATCACAGTAAACCATTTAATAATACGGCGTTTATACTACAAAATAAAGAGAGAAACAAGTACACATGCGGACTTGGAAGACATTTGTTTACCGACTATTTTGTTAATACCGTGATTCGTGAAGCAAATTACATAGGCAGGTATCTTTCGCAAAAAAAAAGCCTTTGTAAAAGGAATAAAGAGTTTAAAACACTTAACTATTACATGAAATAAGATTACGAACCTTAATTCGGTGGTAAATCTTAGCAAACTTCTCGAATTTGGCGAAAAACGTCGTTAAACTGCTTTCCACTCCTATGTACGCCATATTGTTTAGGACCCAAGTGGGTCCTAGTAAGATGGCCGCCACGCTCACTTCCGGCATCAATTCCTGAACAATAGATGCTCTATCCAGTCCTTTTATAGAGATCAGTGGGCAGGCCCTCTCAACAGTGTGACCTGTCCATGATGCAATAGGGCCTGTGGAGGAGGCAGGGTCTTTTCGCAGCGCAGCGGAGATAAGACCCTGGGTACGAGGTTGCCTAACGACTTGTTTCCGTACCAATTCCTAACACAGAGTACAGAAACTAAAACATAAGGATTAAGATTATTTAAGGTAGTAGAAAAATAAAAACATACTTACATATTGTAAGGTCAAGGAGTGCACAGTTCAGCCTTCCTTGCAGTTAAGAGGAATAAACTGAATACTAAAACGAGAACTATTTTGTTATCATCATTAAGGTGTGGTCAGAACTCGCTTGACCTGTTTTTCCTATAAATCAGATTTCATTGGTCAGTTGAAGTAAAAGTATTCTGGAACGATATCAACCTTACTGCGATTCCCAGTTGAGTTTGGAACGCCTATAGTTTTGTCGTAATGTTTCGACGTTTGAACAAACAGTTTTGACGTAATGCGAGGCATGTTGTCAAGGCGTGGTCAAGCCGTTCTATTGTGATTCATCATTAGTTGTCAACTTGACTGGCTTTCTCATTGTTTTGTCTTGCTGTTTAATAGCGCCAAAACTACACAAACTACATGGATAGAGTAAGCACAAGAGGAAGAACGTACGTGAAAGGTCGCGCTTTAGGAAATGACTTGCGAAGTCTATTAAATTATTGACGAAATAATTATTGGTGGCGGCGACTCAGAGACTAGGTCTGAATTCTCAGGCTACTCAGAGACCGGTTATGAAGGTAATTTATAAACAACTGTGTGTATATCATGTTTTAAAACTTCAGTAAATCGTTCATTAGCAACGGAGTAATCTTTTTGTGCGTGTACTCTTTTCCTGTTAACATTTGGCAATGAAGCGCTCTTGATAGTGCCGAACGAGATGTCCCGCCAAATATATCACCATATTTATCAAGTTCTCTAAGCAGTTCCCGATTTGATATGCTTGGGTTTGCACTAACTAGAGTCTCTATACATTCGAGATCTCCTTGGCTAAGGTGACTTGGATTTCCTCCTTTGTGTGGACGTGGATTTATCGTTTTATTGTCGTGTTACTGACTTTAAAGTTTTGAAGTTCCCGTTGAAATAACCGGTCTCTGAGTCGCCGCCACCAATAATTATTTCGTCAATAATTAGACTTCGCAAGTCATTTCCTAAAGCGCGACCTTTCATACCAAAATAGCCTGCGTAGCAGGCGTTACTGGATTGGGGGACTGGGGAGAGGGCTGAGAAGTAACGCCTGCAGTGGAGCTCTTTGGTTTTGTCAAACACCCCCAAATGAAATATGATCTCGAGCGGCCAATGTCTGAAGCCTAAATTAACTGTCTGTATTAATTGTAATATTTCAAAATCCATGGCATTTAATTCAGTAACATTTCGCGTAAATTATTATTTCAATAATTCTCTTTGTATAAAAAACAATTATAGTACAAGGGAGTTAAAAGACTGAGAGTTGGTCGCAAATCTGTGGAAGGGAAAAATTAATATTAACGGAATATGTCTGCAGTGTCCGACCGGGTGTCTGCTGACAAATATTTCTAAAACTGTGGACTGGAAATGTATGAAATTAGGTGTGAATGGTAGAGTAATCCTGTTTCTATCAATGGCAACGAATATTCATGAAAAAAACAGTAATGACAGCGAGTGTTTACCGAAATAAAACAGTTGTGAAAGGTATATAAATAGTAGTGATTATTTAACGGAAATGTCTGCGGCGTGACGGCGTCCCACGGTATCTGCTCACAAATATTTCTCAAACTGTGGCCTGAAAATTTATAAAATTAGGCGTGAATGGTAGAGTAACCCCGTTTCTATCAACGGCAACGAAAATTCATGAAGAGAACAGTAATGACAGCGAGTGTTTACCAAAATAAAACAGTTGAGTCTGTGAAAGGTATACCATTATTGAACGGAAATGTCTGCGGCGTCCCACGGTGTTCGCTCCCAAATATTTTCAGAAATTTTATGACTGACAGAGATATATGAAAGCAAATCGTCTCACGGTGTTCGCTTTCAAAATCAAATTCAGGTACGTCCTATTATTAAGATATATTCCAAACTCTTGCATGGAGGTTTTAAATATAAAACTTACGGTTGAATGTATTAAATGGGAGTCGAGGAGGCTGACACTCAGCATTTTCATTTGAATAAATCGCAAAAGCCTGCAAGTGCTGTTTAGATATTTCCTTTGCTATAAATCGTTTATTCAAGCGTTCAAAAGTACGTAAGTGATTCAGCTTTGTTTGAAAATTAGAATTGAAATTATTAATTTTACTTACTAAACCTTCTTGATTGACAGATTATGGGCGCTAAGCGAATCACATTCGGCGTAATCAATAATTAAAATCCAGTTCGTCAGCGAACGTGTTTTACAAAACCAAAGAGCTCCACTGCAGGCGTTACTTCTCAGCCCTCTCCCCAGTCCCCCAATCCAGTAACGCCTGCTACGCAGGCTAATACCAAAACCACACCAAAACCGATGATGCGCGGTGTGGCCCAAAATAAACATGTCATGTTTTTCGCTGAAACAATTCCTTAGCCTCTGAAATTGACACCGTGAGATCACTGCAATATGATTGGTCCATTTGCTACTTTTGAATTATCAGGCCAAAAAGGTTTAGGAATGCAGACGGATTCGTCAATGTTTTGGACAGAAATCATGACGCGATTTTTTTGGACCATGCCGTGCATCATCGGCTTTGGTAATACGTTCTTCCTCTTGTGCTTCCTCTATCCATGTAGTTTGTGTAGTTTTGGCGCTATTAAACAGCAAGACAAAGCAATGAGAAAGCCAGTCAAGTTGACAACTAATGATGAATCACAATAGGACGGCTTGACAACAACTTGACCACGCCTTGACAACATGCCTCGCATTACGTCAAAACTGTTTGTTCAAAAAACATTACGACAAAACTATAGGCGTTCCAAACTCAACTGGGAATCGCAGTAAGGTTGATATCGTTCCAGAATACTTTTACTTCAACTGACCAATGAAATCTGATTTATAGGAGAAACAGGTCAAGCGAGTTCTGACCACACCTTAATGATGATAACAAAATAGTTCTCGTTTTAGTATTCAGTTATTCCTCTTAACTGCAAGGAAGGCTGAACTGTGCACTCCTTGACCTTACAATATGTAAGTATGTTTTTATTTTTCTACTACCTTAAATAATCTTAATCCTTATGTTTTAGTTTCTGTACTCTGTGTTAGGAATTGGTACGGAAACAAGTCGTTAGGCTTTCTGCCTTTTATTTCGTTTTACAATAGAAACTAAAGAACAGCTAGACCCCACTCGTGCATGTAGTTCCTTATTTAGAATTTTGACATGTCTGTTTTACAATGAACAGGTTGGTTCTCAATGTTAGGAACTTAAATGTTGAATCCTAGAGTGAGATGTACGACAAGAAAGTACAAACACAAATGATCAATAATAATCCGGTTTAATCTTGAAGGAATTAACGTTTACTTGGAAAACCAAGCATAGTTGGAAAACCATTCCCAGAGTAATTTATATACATAAATTAATTACTACGAAAATGGGAAGGCCAATTCGACGTTATTCATTATATCCAATAGGAAACCCCGAAAATAAGCCCGCTTAAATATTACTAGTCCAGGACTGATTTCGTGAATCCTGAACGTTTACCGCCCACCTGGATAGTATAAATTGTTAAGCCATAGTTGAAGCTTAAAATGAATTTTATAGCCGTTTCAGGAATGTTTCGTATAGTGAATCAATACATCTATTCTACAGGATGGCGATAACCAATTGCAGTATTAATATACGATCGTAATATACTGCTTTGTTGCATCTTTGGGGGAAGTTAAAGAAGTTTACATGAACCGAGCTAGCCTAGCCCGATTAACTGGCTAACTCGTTTCATTATAGGATCGTACTGTGGTTTTAAAACTTGCATAAACTAAATTTCCAAAGCAGAATTGGTTTGTCTTAGGCCCTGTTTACATGGAGCGGATAGTGTTCAAGTCAAATCTCCCATGTTTCACCTTGTTGTGTTTACGTGAAGAAGATAGTGAAAGTTTTCGATCTGATCGAAACGAATGGCTGAAGTCAATCCATGCATGCAGTGGAGTGGTTGACTTGCGATTCAAGCAAAGATCGACTTGAATGTCTCCAATATGATTCATCTAAACATGCAGAGTGAAGTTGGTGCGTGTCGTGCTAAATGGCAGACATTGAGGGAAACACAGACAATGGTGTTCCAAGACCGAAAACAATGTTCCAAGCAGATCGGATTCTCCATGTAAACATGTTCTTGGATTTACTTCACTCGCGTTTTTTCGATCCGATTGGACTGTCAAATAATCCGCTTCATGTAAACAGGGTCTTGATTCAAATCTCTTGCAGCTGAGCCTGAGGAAAGAATTTCGTGACATGAACTAGCCCAGTTAATAATAGTCGGACTTTCGACTCGCAGGCAGGCTGTGAATACGTTCTACAATCTAGTATTTGAAACGAAATAACAAAGAAAGGCGGGATCTTGTATAAGCATATATATTCATAGTGGGTATATTACTGCGTATTTTAGTTATCGTCCATTTCACGACTTGGCCGCGTTTCGTATTAAGGTAATCCACCGATGTGAAGATTAAGGGGGAAGCCGCTTCATGTAAACACTGATTAATCTGCATGCGCTGAATCCTCTACATGCCAAAACAGGGCCAAAGACAGTATCTCGTTGAATTATGTTGTTGTTTTATTTTTTTTGTAACTGTGCTACTGATGTATGTAAAGTACAATCACAAATATATATACTGCATGCTACAGTAATTGAATTTGTATATTTTCCTGTTCTTCCAAGTATCTTTCCCATAACACAGACGTTTTAAGTAATTTACATAATTTGGTAAACAGCTGAAATTATTTCCAAGTATTCTTAAGAAATATTGGAAACCCGAAGCGTGATGGCGTGAAATAAGATTCTTTGCAAAGAAAGTATAATCTTCACTATACTGTATTGTATTGTCAGTATTCTCTGTATATTTATATAAATATGATAATTTTACACATGTAAACTTCTGGACTGTTTGTGTATAGTTGGCATTGAGTTTGATAAATGTATATACAGTATATGACGTACACTACAGTGACTAGAATGACAGGAGACATATTTCCACGAAATTAATTTCTGTTGAAATCAGTATACAATATATAGACCAAAATATTTAACGCAAAGTATACGAAGTTAACACTGTGTGATAAGGAAAATAATCACGTCTCTAAAAACTTGTGGAACTTATACGCTAATACAAACCGCCAGCCTTTTTAACTCGAAGCTAGATTTTCTAGGTCATGCACATAACCCCAACAAGACCCCTAACCCTAGACGCAAGTAAATTTACTGTCTTGTCTATACATGTGGCACGAGTGGCGGGGTATCCTCTAAGTTGAGCCCGGTACAGCATCTTTACCACTACGAGAACATAATAGAGTTCACTTACTTCAGGTTACTCAGTAGAAAATAACGACGGCTTTTCAAAGCGAAAGAATCCTTGCAGTTCTCGACAACAAAATGTAGAAAAGTGATGCAACTCGATATTTTTAGATATTATTTGATTAATTTTGAAGAGGTTATACCGTTCCAGCATACCCACTAGTATTTCCAATTGGCTACTAAACCAACGGATTACTAGAAGAACCCGTTTACCTGCAGCAATTAAATTCCCTGAAGGAAGGCCAACCTTTTATTGTAAACATCATTAAGTCAAGTTGAACTGAACCCGTGCGATAGCCGTGAGATTAAATATATATATGACTGAAACGAAAGCCAAAGCCGAGAAGCATTGTACCCCTTATATTAACACGTGTTATTAACACGTTTTAACCAATGGTTTTAAGGTAATCCACCGATACGGAAGCCCAGACGCGACAACATGAAATTAGATTTTACATTTCTTGATTTTGTATTTTCTGATTTTACATTTCTTGATTTTACATTTCTTGATTTTACATTTTCTGATTTTACATTTCTTGATTTTACATTTTTGTCAATATCGATATCGCGCCGTTGTTCTCTCGAATTCTTTCACCTTCGTGATTTATAAAGACCAGGCCATCTGAGGATGCACTGTTAGCTCTGATTTTAGCAAGGCCAAGGGAGTAATGCTATTTTTACTGATATGTGCATGGCGATACATATCCCGGTCTAGTAACATGATCCGACTTGGGAAGGACGGCTCTTAATTAAAACTTCAGCATTGATTTGTTATTGTTGTTTGCAACAATTAAACATAATTCAAACTTACCGTTACAGCAGTTTTACGTGATTCGTGATCGCTGTATTGCAAGCCGGAATCAGTTGTTGCTTGTCCTTACCTTTTGTAGTTTTGTTTCACAGTTATATAAGGCAATTTATAAACATAATTGGTCCAATTTATACTACAGACACAAATTAAACGTCTAGCTGTTCAATGCGATTAACCGTGTATAAATGTAGGACACAAAGTTTTGATCACGGACAATCACATGGGTAATCCAAATACTGTTAAGAACAGCTATATAATGGAGGCCAGGTTTATGCGTCTCATAATTTGATATATTTGATACTAGACGTTCTAAATGTTTATATTTACAGTGCGACTGAACGATGCTCTTAACAGACGCCGCTAAAGTTTTATCAGCACTTCACTTGCGATAGTAACTTCTAGTATTTTAGATAGCTGTATAGACGGCAAGAATCATCCAAATCATGTGCAAGGCCGTTCAAACCGAAAACAAAGGTTGCAACCGGAATTTATTTACATTTTCCAGTGGTCGCGAACCATGTAAAATATATGGCTATATAATAAATGTTGAAAATGTAAAAGTTGAAAATGTAAAAGTATAAAATGTAAAAGTATAAAATGTAAAAGTTGAAAATGTAAAAGTTGAAAATGTAAAAGTTGAAAATGTAAAAGTTGAAAATGTAAAAGTTGAAAATGCAAAAGTTGAAAATGTAAAAGTTGAAAATGCAAAAGTTGAAAATGCAAAAGTTGAAAATGTAAAAGTTGAGACCCGGAAGACCCCTGCAGCGCATGACACTCTGCACGCGGTTCCCATGAAAGGCGATCATGGATCTTGCTGGGAATTTTAGAGGAGTTTGCCATCGCCACGGAAAAAAATGCGCAGGTTATCGGATGAGCAATCCATCGTCTCACACCTGTGTGTGTGGGTGTCCAGCGTTCGAGCACGTAAGTTGTGGTCGGTTACTGTGTGAGATATCCGTATTTTTAAATAGGGTGTGCGATTGATGTAAAGCTATATACATGCCTTTACAGTCAAATATCAAATGTTGTCTAGCGTGCGACGGCGTTATTCTTCCGAAACATCAATGTTGATACGTCTAGCTAGTCAGTGAAGATTATTTAGTTAATTTCCGTAAGCTTTTGGTTGATTTCCAGCGAGCTAGCTTTTTAATAATACCGTGCCAAGAGTCTACCGTACGCCTTCCTGCGAGCCGCACGGTTAAGAGCGTACCTATAAATTCAAAGAGCGAACCAAACAGATTTATGCAGCGTGCTGTGACTGAAGCAATTGTAATAAGAATTAGTTCGGTGTGCTGTTATCACGCTTTATAAACCAGGCGAGATTCTGTAGTGTTTGTCTAACAACTTTTTTATGTTGCGGGAGAAACCGCGTGATAGTATACTCCGATTTTTATAGTAGAATTCCTAGAACTGTATCTTCGCGATAAATTCGTACATGGCTATAATATTTGCATTCTTCGTCGATAAAAGGGACATTAAGTTACTTGGTTGTTGACTGTACTTTCGTGCTAAAAATCGTTCTATCATCTCAGCGGACTGGTGTTACTATAATAATTGTTCCTCAATAAAGCAATATATACAGGAATCTGTGAGCCCTATCGCTTAAAAGTTTCTCTGGAAAAAGCGGATAACATGGATAGACAAGTGTACCATTTGCGAGCAAACGTCAGGTGTGAACGTTTTTTCAATTTTCGCGTTTGTTAACTTTGTTTACGTTTCAAATTTGGCTAATCCATGTTTACATACGCGAAACGCTATAAAAGTCACGCCTACACGCGCGGTTTTCCGGGTTTTCCCCAAGCATGCAATCAAGCGTATGAAATAATCCATGTAGCGGCCCTCGTTGTGGGGTCTTTGAGTCGCCCTGGGAGAGTTCAAACATTGAACTTTCATGCGACGAATCTAATGATAATGAGGGTTTTTCCAGAGAAACTTGGAAGCGATAGGGCTCACAGATTCCTGTATATATTGCTTTATTGAGGAACAATTATTATAGTAACACCAGTCGCTGAGATGATAGAACGATTTTAGCACGAAAGTACAGTCAACAACCAAGTAACTTAATGTCCCTTTTACCGACGAAGAATGCAAATATTATAGCCATGTACGAATTTATCGCGAAGATACAGTTCTAGGAATTCTACTATAAAAATCGGAGTATACTATCACGCGGTTTCTCCCGCAACATAACAATGTTGTTAAACAAACACTACAGAATCTCGCCTGGTTTATAAAGCGTGATAACAGCACACCGAACTAATTCTTATTACAATTGCTTCAGTCACAGCACGCTGCATAAATCTGTTTGGTTCGCTCTTTGAATTTATAGGTACGCTCTTAACCGTGCGGCTCGCAGGAAGGCGTACGGTAGACTCTTGGCACGGTATTATTAAAAAGCTAGCTCGCTGGAAATCAACCAAAAGCTTACGGAAATTAACCAAATAATCTTCACTGACTAGCTAGACGTATCAACATTGATGTTTCGGAAGAATAACGCCGTCGCACGCTAGACAACATTTGATATTTGACTGTTTAATGGCATGTATATAGCTTTACATCAATCGCACACCCTATTTAAAAATACGGATATCTCACACAGTAACCGACCACAACTTACGTGCTCGAACGCTGGACACCCACACACACAGGTGTGAGACGATGGATTGCTCATCCGATAACCTGCGCATTTTTTTCCGTGGCGATGGCAAACTCCTCTAAAATTCCCAGCAAGATCCATGATCGCCTTTCATGGGAACCGCGTGCAAAGTGTCATGCGCTGCAGGGGTCTTCCGGGTCTCAACTTTTACATTTTCAACTTTTGCATTTTCAACTTTTGCATTTTCAACTTTTACATTTTCAACTTTTGCATTTTCAACTTTTTACATTTTCAACTTTTACATTTTTCAACTTTTACATTTTATACTTTTACATTTTATACTTTTACATTTTCAACTTTTACATTTTCAACATTTATTATATAGCCATATATTTTACATGGTTCGCGACCACTGGAAAATGTAAATAAATTCCGGTTGCAACCTTTGTTTTCGGTTTGAACGGCCTTGCACATGATTTGGATGATTCTTGCCGTCTATAAAGCTATCTAAAATACTAGAAGTTACTATCGCAAGTGAAGTGCTGATAAAACTTTAGCGGCGTCTGTTAAGCGCATCGTTCAGTCGCACTGTAAATATAAACATTTAGAACGTCTAGTATCAAATATATCAAATTATGAGACGCATAAACCTGGCCTCCATTATATAGCTGTTCTTAACAGTATTTGGATTATCCATGTGATTGTCCGTGATCAAAACTTTGTGTCCTACATTTATACACGGTTAATCGCATTGAACAGCTAGACGTTTAATTTGTGTCTGTAGTATAAATTGGACCAATTATGTTTATAAATTGCCTTATATAACTGTGAAACAAAACTACAAAAGGTAAGGACAAGCAACAACTGATTCCGGCTTGCAATACAGCGATCACGAATCACGTAAAACTGCTGTAACGGTAAGTTTGAATTATGTTTAATTGTTGCAACAACAATAACAAATCAATGCTGAAGTTTTAATTAAGAGCCGTCCTTCCCAAGTCGGATCATGTTGTCGTTTGTTCGTTGTTTTAATATATTATATAAACTAGACCGGGATATGTATCGCCACATATCAGTAAAAATAGCATTACTCCCTTGGCCTTGCTAAAATCAGAGCTAACAGTGCATCCTCAGATGGCCGGGTCTTTATAAATCACGAAAGTGAAAGAATTCGAGAGAATCCACGGTGCGATATCGATATTGACAAAAATATAAAATCAAGAAATGTAAAATCAGAAAATGTAAAATCAAGAAATGTAAAATCAAGAAATGTAAAATCAGAAAATACAAAATCAAGAAATGTAAAATCAGAAAATACAAAATCAAGAAATGTAAAATCTAATTTCATGTTGTCGCGTCTGGGCTTCCGTACACCGATGTGAAGATTATATATACCATCCTGCATTGCTTGAGACGACAGAGCAATAGTTCCCCAGTGTATGGCATCAAAATTGGATTTTAAACTGCACCGTACACATGAACGATTATATATACGAGAGATTTTATTTTGCATGCGATGAAAATCGTGCATGGTTGCTCTTCGTGCGGCAAGGTATATATGACACTTTTATATATTGCATACAATGAAAGTCGCATCGGTCAAACCCGTTTGCTTTTCTCGCAAGTAATTGCAATTTAAAGAGGAAATTTCAACCTCGAGAAATGGATAGACTGTAACTACAGTACCTTTTAGGGGCTGGAGGGAAAGGGGTCCACAAGAGCGGGAGGTGAGCGGCGGAAGTGGAATTGAAGCACTGGTCTCCTAAGAAGATTGTGGGACATTCGAAGAACATTCGTATGTACTGTTCGTGTACAAGACACTGAAATTCTTTTAAAAAAAATATACTGTGAATGAATGACTTTTCAGAAAGCATTGAGACATAGGCATACGGGTGGTGTGTCTTTGTGGACAAAATATTTCCCGACTGAAGCGAAGAATGCTCGACTTTTGTTATAATAAATATTGCACATGCATGGGCACACAGGTTTATATAACAAATTTAGCATATAGCACATTTCAAATTACTATGTGTTCTTATCAATATATATAGTTAGTGTGAGTTCGCTTTTGTCCAACTTGACTGGTTTTCCGTCCGACAAGTTCGGGAATGCCGCCTGCCCTATGCATTAGGATTTTTAACAAGTGAACGAATATTTAGTGGAACCATGCGTAACCATCCGGAAAAATTTTCATCCGGATAAAAATTCGTCCGGTCTCGTGTAAACGGGGCATAAAGCCTCTTCTCCAGTCATCGCAGAAACTCGTTTGCAGCTTTCTGCGAGTACTTGCATCTTATTAAGAACTCAGAGTGAAAAAACAAGAACTGCGGGTTCTTTTTAATTACATGCAAGTACTCGCAGCAAGCCTGTTTCTGCGACTGACTGGAAAAAGGGCTTAAAACACAAGTCGCAGCCCATTCCTGGATGCCGTCTTTGTACTTAGCAGCCACACTTTCACAGAAATTTATTGCGTTGTATTATTACTTCGTCGCATTAAAACCCGTGGGAAAAAAAAGTGTTTAAAAGCCATTTAAAGCACATACTGTGACTTTCTTATAGGTATCACGTGATTTTAATAAATATAAATAAGCAAGAAATGTTTTTTTTCACATAACAACAACAACAGCTTTATTATACCCTATAAACATACATATATCATTACAAAGGCACAGATCAAAATTTTAAAGGGTAATGGCCTCTTGAAATAACCAGAATAGCTAAAAATGCCAAGAAGCCATTTAGAAAAGGTTTGAAGTTACATTATTTGGTCGGAGGTTACAAACACATACATGCATAATACAATACATACATATTCACAAGATATTCTACATTTAAGCGTACACTACAACAGCAATACAATTATACAAGAGAAACTGTCTTATTATCTTACCAAGATTAAATTTCATCAAAATAATGTACAGGTATAAACTAATATTTACTAAGCAACTCATTCTTGAGTTTTAGTTTGAATTGACTAATTGAGGCAGATTTTTTTATATCAGTTCATCAATTGAATTCCATATTTTTGGGCCTTGAAATCGAATGTTAAAGAGTCCATAATTAGTTCTTACTTTAGGAAGATAAGGGGCCGACCATTTTACTTTTGAGGGGGGGTTGGGTGATCTGTTTGGGCATGAATTTTTTGTCGGTACCCATGCTGAAGAATATTTTTTTTCCCAGGACGCAACTATGTGTGAATTTTTTTCACCATTTTAGCTTCTGCAAGATCTTTTTTTTTTTGAACATTTTAGTTAAGCAATTCTTCAGATCTTTTATTAAATAGGCCCTGTTTATACGTTGCATTTAAATGTGCAAGTCTGGCAGGCGAAAGTAACGTGTGTCGTAATTTTATACGATATGGTATATATTTTCGCCGAAGCTCGAAATTATACATTGGAATAGTTTTTATGCATTTACTGGAAATTCCATGCGTCTGAAAAGCGACACATGTATCAGACACTGGTTACAGATGTTTTATTTGTGTGGGGCACATGGATAAAACATCTGATCTGGACGCATTTAATTCATTTTAGACATCGTTCTATATATATAAATCATAAAGGAGAATATAGTTCTGAACAGTGCCATATCCAGAGATTATTTGGGCACACCGGTCAGGGCTGAAGGCGCGAGAACCCAAGGGGGTCCGGGGGCATGCACACCCGGAAAATTTTAAAATTTAGAGTCTCGGAAATGCCATTTCCTGCATTCTGAGATGCGATTTTTAACACTCTGAGGGGTGATTTTTAAATTCTTGTAGAGTTTTGGAAAAAACCCTCAGATTGTCGCCATAGTTTATATTTTTTGGGCACCTCGGTTTGGGCGCCCAAACCGGTGTACCGGCGTCTCAAACCCCCTCGATACGGCCTTGCTGAACAACTGCACTGAGCCAAAACAAACTTACTGTAACTACTAAAAAAATATAAGATAAACTTAATAGATATAAATTTAAACAAAATAACAGTTATTATAATACAGTTTATCGTTTAAGAGATGAATGTATTGAGACCATCCTATATACATGTTTACTTTTTAAAATAATAAACTATTAACGTTCAACTTTGTTTTTGAAAAGTGATGCAATTTTTTTCTTGCTCAAACTTGATGTAGGATCAGATTTTTTTTCTCTTTGTGATTCAATGCATGCTTTTTTTTCCCCATCCCAAACCACCTTGCAGGATTTCTTTTTTCTGAAATCACCCCCAACCCCCCCCCCCCCCCCCCCCCCCCCGCCCCCTCAAAAGTCAAATGGTCGGGCCCCTAATAAGACTGGTTCGCAGCAGATCGTGTATTATAACTATGGACACAATTTACTATTCACATGTAATAACATCATGAGTTTTCTTTGTGTTTTCCTTATGAAATATTAACGAGATATCTTTTTTCCAAATTTTTTTCAGTTACCCCAAGAATGGATAACCCGAATGAGGTAAAGGGTTAAAAATTTTAAGCGCACAAGTACTGTGAGTTAGTGAGTAGCTCTGCTACTTAAGTCGTTCGAGGGGCTATTCCTGTAGAGATTTCAGAACAATGGCGTTGCTTACAATTTCCGACTGTCCTGCTCGTGTCTCAGCTTAGTGTACGGATGCTTATTCGGACTTGGGTTAGATTTGCGGTTGGGACAGATTTTCATATTATTAGTATAGGGGTAATAGCATGGTTTCGAGTGCACTTTCGAAAAAACATGCACGAGTGAGTTTTTCAAAGACTATCAAAATGGCACGAGTCCGAAGGACGAATGCTATTTGAGGTCTTTGAAAAACTCAGGAGGGCATGTTTTTCCAAACTGCACGAAAAACCATGCTATTACTTATTAATAATATACATGAAAAAATGCCCAAGTCAACTGTACTTACATTTACTGATTTACGTACAGTTCCCTTTCGGCAGTGTCCACTCGTCTATTTGGTTGTTTAAAAACGCTTTATTTCTTCGACCACTACTTAAGAAAGTTTACTAAAAGCACTAAGAATCTTCTAGTTTTCTTGCAGGTACTTTACTGACAACAATAAGGAATAATTAGCTTCATGTTCTTCTCCGTTTCAAATCTTGGCTGCCATATTTGTTTATGCCATCCGTCAAAATCCGTTGTAGAACGTGAATACGTGATTGGCTCTTTTCAGTTTTTATTGTTTTTTGATTGGTTATTCGCTTCAAAAATTTGCACTGTATTTCCTTTTTTCTGCACTGTATTTCCTTAAAACTGCACTGCTCTTAGCCAATCAAAATTGAGAAATTTTTTCATGTATATTATTCTCCTATAAAACTTTACTCGAGTTTCTACTCGAGTTTGTTTTGTTCATATACTTTTAACTAAAATAAATTTATCCAACTTTAAATATTAACTTGTGGCTCAGTATAAAATTGTTTTTATCTATTTTAGTATTTTGTACTGACAGGAGATAATTTAACACCTGAGGACATTTCTCGTCTTGGCTGCATAGCACCAGCCGACAAAGTTGTCCGGATAAAGGTAGGTAGAAATAACAAATATATATTATTCAGATAATAAATAATTGTTGGATGAGGCTGAGTATAAGCCGAATGAAAATTTCTTCAATGAAAATTTCCGAAAATTTCCCAGGAAAATTTTCTTTTGAAATGTAGTTTCTATTTTTTATTGTATAAACCAGATTCCATTTTGCCGTTGTATGTTCAGTTAAAGACGCACAGAGGACGTCACAACGTGGTAACCACGTTGTACTAACGTCATCTGTGCATCTATAACTGAACAGACATGAGACAACGGCAAAATGGAATCTATTTGTTAAATATAAATTGTACTTGTATACTGTACTTGTTATGTCGCAACAGTTGGTCAGCGGCTTAAAATAACAACGTCTGTTGAACGTTGAGTTGAACGTTGAAGTTTGAACTTATATACTTCCATATATATTTTACTCTTTAATATCGATAATAAGGTTGTGTTGTTACTGCATTGTTATTTGATATACGAGACACAACAATTGGCGACGAGGATGACTCCTAGAAGATCTTAAAATAGAAAAGACTGAAGTATATCAAGTCGGCCCTTCGCAACGATGCCTATTGGAAAGATAGACGCCTTCGACCAAGCGAACGAAGACTGGAGCACCTACATTTTTTATCGCCAACGCCATCGATGAAGACAAGCAAGTCCCAGCAATACTCAGCCTAATGGGCACCAAGACGTATAGCCTGTTACGGAGCTTGTGTGCACTGGATAAACCAGCTAGTAAACCCTTAAAAGAGATCGTCGAAATCCTTCAACACCATCTGTCGCCGAAACCACTGATGATAGCCGAACGCTTTCGGTTCCACAAAAGAAACCAACTTGAAGGTGAGACTATATGTACATTCCTATCTGAATTAAAGAACATTGCGAATTTGGGGCAAACTTGAATGATTCTTTGAGAGACAGACTTGTTTGTGGAATGAGTAATGAACTTATCCAGAAACGACTATTGTCCGAAGCAAACTTATCTCTGACCAAAGCCACTGAAATTGCTTTAGCGATGGAAACTGCAGCAAAAGATACCCTAGAATTGCAAGGAAAGAAGGAGTCTGAAATCAACAAATTGCATAAAGCTATGTACCAACCCGAAGAGCCAAAATTGCCACAAAAACCCAAGTCTCATTGCTATCGATGTGAAGCTGACTCCCATGGTTCTTATGAATGTCGTTTCAAGAACGAAAAGTGTCAAAACTGTGGCAAAATGGGCCATATTCAACGAGTCTGCCGCTCTGGCAAAGCTCAACAACAGACAAGACGAAAACAGAACTATTTCTGTGAGGAAGATAATGATGATAGTTTGGTTGGATCTTTAGAGATTAACAAGATTAACAAATCAAAAAGCGATATCATCTGGGTGACTCCCAAAATAGATGGCCAAGCCTTAAAATTGGAACTGGATACTGGCTCAGCAGTATCTATACTTCCTTCCGTTCCAGAAATACAAGCAAATGTTCAGACGTACACCCCTAATGAAAACGGAAGTCATTTTGAAGACATACTCAGGTGAGAAGATAGCACCAGAAGGCGTGATGAATGTTCGTGTCCAGTACAATCACCAAACGAAGAATCTACCATTGTATGTGGTAAAGACACAAGGACCTGCCTTGTTCGGTAGAGATTGGTTGCACCAATTTCAGCTTAACTGGAAAACCATCAAGTTCATGACAAAGAAATCATCCAAGCAAGATACACAGAAGAAGCTGGAGAAACTATTGACGAGTACAGTGAAGTATTCGAGGAAAAAATTGGTACACTCAAGTCAACGCAGGCCAAACTTACCTTGAAGGAAGGCAGTCAGCCAAAGTTTTGCAAAGCACGCCCAGTTCCGTATTCATTGAAACCAAAAAGTTGAAATGGAACTAAAACGCCTCGAAAGCGAAGGAATACTACACAAGGTCACTTTCAGTGATTGGCGACCCCTATCGTGCCAGTAGTAAAACCTAATGGAGAGGTCAGAATATGCGGAGATTTCAAGACTACGGTAAATCCACAGCTGCAAACGGAGCAATACCCACTACCCCCGTATTGATGACATCTTTGCAAGCCTAGCAGGAGGGCAGAAGTTTACAAAAATCGACCTTAGGCAGGCTTATCACCAGATGGAAGTAGAAGAAGAATCCCGGGACTATTTGACAATTAACACACATCAAGGATTATATCGTTATAATCGTTTGGTGTTTGGAATTACCTCAGCCCCTGCAATTTGGCAGCGATCGATGGACCAAGTTCTAGAGGGTGTGGATGGAACAAGCTGTATCCGAGACGACATGATCATCACAGGAAAAGATGATGATGAACACTTGGCTAATCTGGAGGAAGTGTTGAAAAGACTGAAAGAACATGGTTTACGAGCGAGGAGAGAAAAGTGCCAGTTTTTTCAGGGTAAGATTTCATACTGTGGACATGAAGTTGACCGGGATGGCCTACATAAGACCAAAGAGAAAGTGGATGCAGTGGTAAATGCCCCTCAACCAGAAATGTTCAACAAATCCGTTCCTTCTTAGGCCTCGTTAATTATTATCACAAGTTTTTACCAAATTTGGCAACCGTCCTAAATCCCTTAAACCAACTATTGGAACATGGGCAGAAATGGGAGTGGACCAAAGAGTGCAACGATGCATTTTCACAGGTGAAGCAACTCATCACATCTGACATGGTTCTCACGCATTATAACCCCAAACTTACTCTGAAACTAGCCTGTGATGCCTCACCCGTTGGGATTGGAGCTGTTTTGTCGCATGTTATGGAGGACGACGTGGAAAAACCAATAGCGCATTTGCATCGCGCACTCTTACCAAGGCCGAGCAAAAATATTCCCAAATCGACAAAGAGGCACTAGCTCTAGTATGGGGAGTGAAGAAATTTCATCTTTACTTGTTTGGTCGACATTTCACTCTAGTAACGGATCACCAGCCTCTCACCTCGATCTTTAGCCCAAGGAAAGGGATACCAGCAATGACAGTAGCCTGTTTGCAAAGATACGCCTTATCATTGTTCTCGCTGGGTTCGAGTACAGTATCGAGTACAAGAGTACAACCCAACATGGGAATGCACCCTTTAAGACGGTCTGCCTGAAGTGTAACTGTGCACGACCGCTTATTCGTCCTATTACTTGCTGCATGTGATTTTATGTTTGTTTGTTTTTTTGTGTAGATCTAGTTATGTTATTTTGTACTCGGGCCTGCAGTAATTGGCTTCGGCTGTTGCGGTGACCCTGCCACGTATTATTTGTTATTGTTATGTTCTGTATTATTGGCGAATTTAATAAAAAAAAAAAAAAGATGGACTATCACGTTTACCTATAGAATGTAGTGATGACAACGAAATGGTTGATCCAGCAGAAATATTCGCCAAGAAACCCAGAAAGATCCAACTCTGTCCCAGGTACTGGAGCATGTCAAACAAGGGTGGTCACCTGTCTACACAAAGGACCTAGAACCATTCTATAGACGTAAGGAGGAGCTCACTATCCAAGATGGATGTCTGATGTGGGGATCGCGAGTGATAATACCACCGAAACTCCGAAACCAAGTACTACACGAGCTTCATGAAGGTCATCTTGGGATCGTAAAGATGAAAGCATTGGCCAGAAGTTACATGTGGTGGCCAGCGATAGACAAATCAATTGAACATTTGGCCAAAAGCTGTGCAGACTGCCAACTGGTTCAAAACAACCCTAAGATTGCCCCGTTACACCCGTGGGAGTGGCCAGCACGACCATGGCAGCACATCCACATTGATTGTGCTGGACCCTTTCTTGGTACAATGTTTCTCATTGCTGTCGACGCTTATTCGAAATGGCCGGAAGTTGTCCCTATGACAACCACAAGCACAACCAGAACAATCGAGGAACTGAGAACCATGTTCTCTAAAAATGGAATACCGGAGCAACTTGTCAGTGACAATGGGCAGCAGTTCACGGCAGCTGAGTTCAATGTCTTCATGAGAAACAACGGTATTAAACACACCAAGTCAGTCCCATACCATCCGGCTACTAATGGTCTGGCTGAACGTTTTGTTCAGACATTCAAGCAAGGAATGCGCGCTTCAAAGTCCAGTAAATCTGTATCAAGCAAGCTGGCAAACTTCCTGCTGGCATACCGTACGGCCCCACACACAACGACAGAAGAGTCACCATCGATGCTGTTTATGGGAAGAAACATTCGTACAAAGTTAGATGTATTGAAGCCGAATATTAGAAAGAGAGTAGAAGATAAACAGCTGAACCAAGCTTCAAAGAGAAGTCACAACCCTACAAACAAGTTACAGATCGGCCAAAATGTTATTGTCAGAAACTATAGGAAAGGAGACAAATGGGTTCCAGGAGTTATCACAGCTCAGACAGGACCACTGTCTTATGAAGTCAGAGTGGCACAAAACATGGTGTGGCGACGACACATTGACCAACTGAGGAAGACACTCATGAAACCTGACTTTGACCAGGAACAACCAGGACCCAAAACAAACCCAAACGTGGATGCACCAAACCCAGATGACGACACTGAAAGTATTACAGGAAAGAACTCCAAGAGTCCACAACCACTGAAAGTGAAAACAGCAACTCTGCTCAAGACCAACTAGAGCCACAAACAAACACTGGCCTAACAGATCAAACCAAACGCTACCCAGTGCGGACCGAAAGGCACCCGAGAGACTGGAGTTGTAACTTGTAACTTATTGAGGGGAGGAATGTTATGTCGCAACAGTTGGTCAGCGGCTTAAAATAACAACGTCTCTTGAACGTTGAAGTTTGAACTTATATACTTCCATGTATATTTTACTCTTTAATATCGATAATAAGGTTGTGTTGTTACTGCATTGTTATTTGTTATACGAGACACAACAGTACTATGTTCTGGTGCCTATAGCAAATAATTGTCATTTACTCGTTAAAAAAAAAACTCTAATCTAAAATATTATACGTCCACCAAACGTCTGTTCATTACATCAAGCTCGCAAACGTACGACATGCACTAACAACTTATCATATCACTTTAACTACATCTCGTATGCAAACGCTAACCACTGACGTAGGAGCACATATGACTATAAATTTTCAACCGTATATAGCTCTCCATCTGAGCCTCAGTGGCTCAATGGTTAGAGCGTCTATAACCGGTCATTAGAAGCTTGCAGGTTCGAACCCTGTCTGGGACGCAGAAATCCTTTCTGAGTAATTGAGCTTGACGAACATCCACCAAAACGTCTGTTACACGAAGCTTGCAAACGTACCACATGCACCACATGTATACGTACAACTTATGATATCAAAATATAAACTGTTGATCTTTTCACTCCAAGGTAGCTGATGAGGCTTGGCAAAAGGTTGCCCGATCAAAATCGTTCCTGGAGGAAGAGGCTAAAAAAGGAGGTAATGAAAATTTGATTGATTGTTAAACAAAAATTGAAAACTCGAGAAACTAACTCTAATAAGAATATATTATTTAAGTACTGTGATTCCCGCGCTACTATATATTCTAATATTTATCAATGCCGAATCTTTATTTATCAGACAGATACAAATTTATTTTTTTTAATTTTCAAAACTTATTGGCTATATATGATATTTCTTTACTAAGTGGAAAAGTATCGTATTGGCTTTCCGATTGGTTATACGGTATTTTTTTTGCTAGTGAAGAATATCGTATATATGAACGTTCTCATAGCGGTTTCTGTCTTGACTTTCATTGGTCCAGCAGTTTTTTGTCTTAATGTTGTCTGCAGCAACTGTTTGTAAAATATGGAGTTACATATAGATGTATATATGTATAACTATAGATCAATATAGCAGTAAAGCCAGAGTACTATGACCGGAATTGAAACTGTTCATTTATTGTTCTCAAACTCATTAATAATTCATGCCTTATCGTGGCCAATCCATGAACGTATACCACATCACATGCATGAGTTTTGATACCCAATGAAAACCTGTAGCAAACTTCCTAGTGAACTGGATCGCATTTCTTAAATCTGCATGTTGAAATCAATGAAGAAAACACCGCAAATCGCGATGCGAATACTCGTTTGAGAAGCACGATCCGAGGGGCAAAGCACTCCAAAAATCCCGTACACTTCGACGAAAAGTCCGCGAAAAGTCACAGCGGAATTTCTAAAATCCCCAAATCCCTAAAAATTCTTGAAAATCCGGCATGAAAATCCTTGAAAATCCATGAAAATCCATAAAAATCCATAAAATCCGACTCAATTGATCAAAATCCGAAGAAATCTGCACTTTCTCCTACGAATTCCTTTTTTATTTTTAACTTTTATTTTAACTTTTTGTATTTTCATCATTAACTTATCGTTAATAAGTTTCACAAAAAGTCTGGAAAAGTCCGCAAAAAATTCACAAAAGTCCGAAAGTCCGATGAGAAAATCCAAGGACTTTTGGAAGTCCGAAAGCCTCGTACACTTTTTTTGGAATGCTTTGCCCCTAGGCAAGATCAACCACTCGTTTATCGTGTTTCATCAGGGGACTCGGAAACAATAAAAACCTCGGTGCTACGCCCTCGTGTTTGATCTATTACTTCTTGTTGCAGAAAAACCTAACTGAAGAAAAGTATAAACTGGATAGACACTTAACACATGCATGCTAAGTTTGTGTAATATAATTGAAGTACATTATTTAACAATAGAAATATAGCACAGCAGTCTTTCTGTTCTTTTGCTGTAGTTATTTATGGAGTGAACACTGGATTTGGTTCAAACTGTGATAAGATCATTCCTGAAGAAGAATTATCGTAAGTTATTCCACAGTCCTTTTGTTTGAATTACTTGGGAGTTGAGAAATGTCCTGCTTTGTATGTGCAAGGCGCGTGAAAGAACCAGGGAAGTTTGTGCCAATTTTGTACGAAGATAGAAAGGTAGCACCAAATATCTTATTTTATTATATGGAGAAGAGTATTTTAACTAGCAACTAAAACACTCGTAGAATCGATATTTCACTACATCCGGGAACCGGGTGGCGTATTTCTCGTATGTAACGCTCGCGAGTGACCATATCGACAAGTCAAAATTTACACATTTTGTCCCTTTTGCCATAAGTTTCGAATCAAGTAAATTTGAGCCAGTAACTTCTCTATAATTCAGTTTTTCACGTAAAATGACGTATTCGAAGAAGTTGTTGTATTTTTTCATTTGTATTTTCTAAAAGTTTTAGGGTCAAGCGGTTGTAGTTTTTGCATTACTTAAAATCCAGTTTATCAACATCACTTCCACGCATCATTTCATTGTCCACATCTGAATAAATAGAACATTACACGGTTGCTCAAAGATATGGATCATTTTATGTTCTCGTGGCAAGAGCAATTGTCCTTGCCACTCGAACATAAAATCCCTATCTTCGTCCCTGGGGGTCACTCATCGTTCTCACCTGCGCCTGGCATCAGCCTTCGTTAAGGTCGTATACTATCTACCCTATATAAGGTCGTATACTATACTTACCCCAAATACGATTTTATCAGTAAACTGTTTAATTTGTATGATGTGTACTATACCATTCGTTTTTGACTGAAAACGCACTTGATGGTCTACTACATGTAAATTATAAACTGATTTTAGTTGTTTCTTGCAGGAAATTTCACTCATTTCTTTTCCATCGTTTTCAGTGTCCATAGTGTTAACACCGCAGTTAATCCAAACTACATTTAATATATAATTGTTGATATCAATATATATTTTTTAATTATAGAGCTCTACAAGAGAATATCATTCGATCACATGCATCAGGTGAGCAGAAATTGACGTGAAATGTGAGACGTTTAGTTATATACGGGGTCTATTATAGTTTGGGGATTAGTCGGTTTTAGTCATTATTTTAGGACGGATTTCGATCATCAGTATCCAGTTTTTTGGGCGGTTTTGCGGTTAACAGAGAACCGTTCGATTGCGGAAAATTTTGAAATGTCCTCGTCGGATGCGGTTATCTTTTAGAATGTAGAGCGCTTTTCAGAAAACTGGCAATAATTTCTAAAAAACGTTATGTTCTTAAGTGAAATGAAAAAGTGGTTCCGGTTAAAATTGCCAAAATAGAACGGATTCAGGAAATTAAGACCCCATATAATAGACCCCCCCTATATATTCTTGAAACCAGGAGGTTGGAAAACCACGCGTATACGATCTTTAAGACGTATATAGATTCCACAACTATCACAAGAAGTTGACAGCGTCCATTAAGGTGTATCCTAGCCTTGACGATATTCAAGGATAAAATTAATTTTAACGATAGAGTTCAAAATAATGATTTTTGTCGTTGTGACAAACTTTAAATTGCTTTGAATAACGCATTTACCATTGTGAATGCGATTTTGGAAAGTTGTTTTAGAAGAACTGTTGGAAACCTAGCAGACTCAGGGTAAAAAACAGCAGTGGAAATCAAAAACGAAAATATTTTGCTCTGAATCTGATGGGTTTTCAGCAGTTCTATAAGAGCATGGTAAGTAAATGCGTTTTTCAAAGTACTGGAAAATCGTGAGTTTTTTGTCGTCACTATACATTGCATCCGATGGCTATCATTCTAAATGTATTGTTTAGAAAAGATGTCGATCTTCTATATCTTATAATATCTAAAAATTGGACAAATATTACAATTATGGCAGATGGGAAATGTGATCCGCGATTACTAGCGCCGGATTATTTTCTGAACGCGCCACGGATTTTTGGTAAATTGTAAATTGGTATATTTGTTTCTAATATAGGCGTTGGTGATCCAATTCCACACAGTGACGTTAGAAAGATGCTTGCTATGAGAATTAATTCGATCATAAAAGGCTACAGGTACTGACTTTTCTTTCAATTTGTTCAATTGTTCCTTAACGTAATACACTGTGTATTTTAAAACTCTCCCAGTTTCCATATTTCGTAGAAAACTGGTAACGATTGCCGTGATAGTGATTTTATCTATTTCCTTTAAAGAAAATTTTCTATTTATTATTAAATCGTGTATATGTAACGTTTAAGATATACAAGATGGATGCCTTGTGCCTAAATGAGAAATTCACTATATGCACCGATTAGCTGTCAGAATAAAACAGGGCTTCTGTTGCCTCCTATTCAAGCAAGTTATGCTGGCATTTCTCGTATTGGGTATATAATATACTAATTTTTCCTATAATTAATATAGTGGTGTGTCCATGGATACCATTGAGAAAATGGTCAGTGCGTTTAACGGTAAGTTACGTGTACTAATACTGTGAAATGTCATATTTTTTATATTAGCCCCTCCCCCCCCCCCTCTCTCACTTCTGGAGGCGGTAAACGCCTATGTGGAAGGCTAACTTTACATATTATATAATTGTGAAACGAGAAATTATTTGGTGAAATTTAAAAACAAATGTGTACTAATGACCAAGACATGAAGGAAATTAGTGATGAGAATGTCCAGAAAATCAAAAGGAGGATTGTGGGCAAGGTCCTTTCAACAAATCTTCTCGAGGTTTTAGAGTGGTGTTTAGTTATCACTATGGATTACGTGGACAAACGTGAGCAATGTGCAGAACTGTGCTCCGCACAATAAAGATGGCCTATGACGATGCAGGGAATAATTTAAAGGGACGTTGTACGTTGGATAGTTTACAAATAATTGTTCAATTGTAATTTTCACCATCACATTTTTTTCAATATCTAAGTGATTAAAAATACTAACCTGCCGAATAATATGTAATAGTAGTGTACTTAATAATTCGGGCACGCGAATGGTTGAATGTTTAATTAAAGTTATATATAAAATGTTTATCACTAATCTTGGCACCGCTTAATTTTTCACCAAGAATTGACCAAAGACTAACGAATTGTGATGGAAAGTTTATAATGTGTATATATAATATATTAATATATATATATATATAGTATATATATATGATATATACAAACGACCACAACCCACACACACACACAATCACAACACACACACCCACACGACAAACGAGCTACGTGTGATTTTGTTCATGGAAAGTGCTCAATTACCATTAAGGTAGAGCGGAGATATAGTAGATAGTTTAATGTGGGCTTACCTCAAAATGTTGAGTGTCGCAACTGTCAGTTTCACGCGGGGCGTATGACAGATTTCGAACACTCTGCCCCATTTTGAGGTAAAGCCCCACTTCAAACTATAACGTATATATATATATTAAATATATAAGTACTATATTATATATTTATATATTGTATAGATTGTTGTATTTTCTAATTTTTAAATATGTTTTATTTGTAACGACAGTCCTGTTGTGTTTGCCAACTAATCCCGATTACAAGGAACAGTTGGAGCAAAGTGGTGATCTAGCCCCATTAGCTCATATGGTGTGTGGGTTTGATGGGTGAAGGTCGCGATGTGGAAGTCCCAAATGACAGGTGTACGCGATGGCTGCTGAAGTAAGTTTTGTTTTCTCTCAGTATTGTTTTTACCAAGTATTAGGCGTCGAGGATATTTGGCTTCATGAAATGATTAACGATTTTGCGACATGGTTAAGGAGACTGTGTACGGGTAACCCATTGTTTGTAAGGGTTATAAGAGACTAAGCTACAACGATATTTCGATTTGTGTTTTCCTCTTCACTAATCAGCGCTGGTCCAGGCAATTGGACCGTACTGAAAAAGATGGCGTCCTTGTACATTTAAATCCACAATCCTTTTGCGCACATTATGTATTCTTACTTGCAGATATAAGTCAGATTAGGTTTTTAAAAGGTTAAAGCTTTGTTAGGAATAAAGTACTTGCCTATTTTAAAATTCCATTTTAGCAGCATGATAAAACAATGTTCAGGAGCTTGTTTATTTGAGCTGATTTGAGGCTCGCAGAAGCATTATTGGTTAAATGTACCGCCGCCATCTTTTAGTCGGTATCAGTGGTGGGTAGGTTCAATAACGAAAATGGATGCGTACCCGTAGCGAACTCCGTTAGGCATCAACCCCCAATATTTGTTGACAATAGCCTCGTTCCCCTCTGTCTAATAAACAGAAAGTCCTTAATTTGTTTGAGCTGTTTTATTGTCTTGTTTCATGCATAAGTTCTGATAGTTGTATTAATAACATTATATATAACGCTCCTTGAATATATAGGACTCATATAATACGGTCTCGGGGGGGTGGGGGGGGGGGGGCTTATTACATTTTTTCTGACTTTAATTGGTTGGGCCATTTTTTTGTTTTAAAAAATTCCATCCGATATGATATGGTCCTACATCCGTTAATAAACATATTTATATATAAGGTTCTTGGAAAGCAACAACGAGTTTATAGTCCAGTTTCTCTTCAAATGAAAGAGTAATGGTGTGTCAATTGGTATAACCATGTATATAAGAGATGGTTGATTATTTGTTTCTTTTCGATTTTTTTTTTTAGTTCACTAAGCGTCGAAACTAACAGAAAATGCAGTTGCAAATTTTCCGCGCTCTCAAACCTCCTGTATGTCCGAGAGGTCGAAAATATTTTTGCGAACCCCATAATTTTCTGATAAGTTTGACATCTAGTCAAACTCGAAAAAAAGAAAAAAGAAAATTAACTTCAAGCATAGCAAATCCTACGGGAGCTGGTTTTCATGACACTTCATATAGACCACACTATTTCATCCATAGAAGTATCCCAATGGTCGAGTAAAATCTCTGGGGAAATCGTCTGGCGTTATCCAGAGTAAAATACTATGAAAGGGAATTCACCCGATTCCAGTGTTGAACAAGGTTAAAACATGAGGCAGCAGTGTTTTTATTGTTAGATTTAAAGACACAAGGCAATCAAATGACGACACATTTGGTCTAGTTACATTATGGCGTCCTCGCTCGTCTATATAGACCTTATTCATAAAATGGCCGGGACGATGTGGAATATTCCGCACATGGAAAACGATTCAGAGTGGCTAATTTATATTCACATAAAAGTAAGAAGAATTGGGGTTAAGTTTGAGATTAAATAGGGGTGGACGAAAAGCAGATCGAAGAAAAGAAGAAAAATTAGGTTTAGAACAAAACGGCATTTATTATATGGTTTTATAAGAGCGTGAGAAAATGTAAAAGCAAATCATAGTAAATATCCGAAAAGATTTTTTTTATCAGATATAAAACACGGACCATGATACACTGATTTCCTTTTGTTGTTTTCTTCATGAATTATTTATGATTATTTTATTTAATAATTTTTTTAGGGTTTTAGCATGTCAACTCAATGGGTAACTCACTGTTTATTTGGCGCCGAAAGGAGTTGGAAGGTTTGTCGTTTGGTTTCTCCAAAATACTCATTTTTGATCCTTTATTATTATCAGAATCCCTAGTAATTTCACGTTTTCCCCCCCCCGGCCCCCTCCAACGGGATATTTAATTGCAAATATCCTCCTCCGATCTATTATTTCACTATATATATAAAGTACCAACAAACCAAAACCTACATGCCGACTCTAAGCGTCCTTTTAAAAGTAATAATAGCGTCCGATGCAACCAAACGGACGCGAAATATTTGTGTCCAGGAACTAACTCGTGCATTTCCGTGGTGCATGTAAAGATTCTTATTAAATAAAATATGAGTGTTTTTTTATTGATTTGTTTTCCCGCCACTATATATAAAATACCCTGCGATCATAGCCTCTTCTCTTTTTCCTGTATTTTCATTTCATTTTTTCCTTTTCTCTTCTCTCTTTCTATTCTTAGCTCTGAGAGAGAGGAAAGAAAAGTAGGCCTCTGCTTAAATTATTCGTGACTGGTTTCCATTATTAGCGCATAGGCGAGCGTGTCAGTTGCTTGGTTACAATACTCGAACCCAGTCCCAATCAGAGCAAGAAAACAAAAACGAGAACCAGTTAAAAAAAAACGGGTCTTAAACGGTTACTGTCGTCCTAAATCTTGGGACGAAGCCAAACACGAATATACAGCATGCAGAGCCTACTATATTGCACCTCTCTCCCCCGCCCCCTCCCCACCGAGCTCTCATCTCAGCGAATAGAAATAAGGAATAGAAGTCGCTACACTGCTCGCAGGTACTAATAAAAACGATAATTCTCACATGTGTCGATTATCGTGAAACGTCATTAGAGTTTTTAACCTGGCATCTATTTTTGTGGGGAAATAGGACTATTTTTTTATATAGATGAACAGAACAAATACATGAATTGCTTGGAAATAATGAGATTTATTTCTCGTGTTGACCAAGGTATCATCAATCGTTTCGCTTTGCCCACTCGTGAGAATATCTTAGTCAACACTCGAAATAAATTTTCATATTATCTGCACATGCATCCCCATGTATTATTCTCTACGTATTACGTCAAAAATCCTGGAGATATATAGGAATGATTTTTAATTTTTAAATTTCTCTTAATATTTTCAGCCTTGGTTCGCGCTAATTCCTTAGGTCGACAAGCGGATGTGGTCACTGCTTTGACAGTGGAATGTCTGAAAGGGACAAAGAAAGCGTTTGATCCACCGTAAGTTCACAAACGAAGTTTACTCAGTTAATATATACATTTTGGCCATTAATAATAAATTAGTAAAAATAATTTAACATTTTTAAATTGTAATATAGATAACGTTTGTGGAAACATAGTCAATCGGCGAGATAATGTCGTGGAAACTCAGCTAAACGTTTTGGGAATAGGTCCTTTGTTTTGTTCGCCTTTATGCATTTTTGTGCACGGTCACTGAACAAGACCATTGTATTTTAGTATAATGAAACGAATTGTCCAATAGCAACGTTTCAGTTTCAATTACCTCAGCCGTGCTATTTAAATATTTAATAAACCTAAAACAAAGGATGTGCACGGTGTAATGTACGTTTCAACATTAAATCCCAGCTCATTATACGGCGCTTTGAAGTTTGCCGAGTATTCCAGACCATATCTCGATTGACTATGGTGGAAACACCACGCTAAAATATTTAATTGCTAAGCATTCGGGCCTGTTTACTCAGGCCTTCAACAGATGCAAGGCTTCCGTCAGCGGCCTGAGTCGACAGGCCAAAAACTTAGCAAATAAATATTTTACCGCATGAGATTTCCAACAAAAGTTATCCCCCCCTATATTACATTATCAGCCATGAAAACCTTCAAATCATTAATTTTGAAATTGTCTTTATAAAAGCTGTTTTCCTGGAATTTGATTGGAAGTGGGTTCGTTAAAATGCTTTTTTCCCCATTATTTAAAATTAAAAATGATAGACTCTTAATGAAAAATATTGTGCTGTGTACCATATAATTTATCAACAATATTAGGCTATAGGCCCTGTAGCTCATATACAGCCACATTACGAATCCTATAATGAGCGGATTGTGGTTATTTCTAACTTTGTATGTTTTCTCCAAAATGCACGTTTCCAAGACCAAGCAATTCCAAAACACCTACACACACCCAGTATTCCACTCAATCCCGCCCGTTTCTATAAATTCTGGATCCCCGTACCTTTAATAAACACTGTTAGCCAACAAAGTTTTTGCAGTGTCTGCACCGTTGTTCACTTATTAGTGGACGCCCTTAAGCAAGCACAACGCAAACGTCCCATGACGACGACCCAGTATACATATAGTAATTTTACAACCAAAACAAAGCTTATAGAATAATACGGCAGTCCCAAAGAGTAACTCCAACACCGTCCTCGTTGCACATACAACGTCAACTGAAGCGTTTTCACGTTTCAAGGAACAGCAAAAGCTGTTAGTTTACTTTAGTCGTTAATCTAAATCATACGTTCGTGTTGCGGAAGCTATGGCTTGCTTTTTAAAAGTCTTACCCAAATACATAAAGCATCACAATACAACATGTCCTGATCCATGGTTTCTTTTAAATGCAGTAACTTATAATTTGCCGTCGTCGTCGTAGCTTGCTTCAGGTCAAAAAAATAATTCAACATGCAAAACAAAGGAGATGAATAATTTTTATTTCCAAGAGAAATTTCAACAACGCGTTATCGTACATCAATATCAACGCCCACTTATAAGGGTGCGTTGTATAGGAGCGTTTTCACGCTCCTAAAAGAGCGTTTTTTCCCCCACGTCTTCAGCACGATTGTCATAATACCCGAAAGATGAGAACAGTTCCTTACGATAACCCTTAATACGGACACTACAGTCATTTTAACTCTATACTGGGGGCGTGCTTGGAAGTTATTAAACTAGCCTGCAAATATCAAAATATAATAGTCTTTTACAAGCAGTGACTTTCTTAAATATGGGCCGCCCATATTTTAACTATCACTTCAAGATTTCTTTATACTGAATGCAGGCATACACGAGTTGAAACCTCATAAAGGACAAGTGAAAAGATGCCAAAAGAAATTATAAACTTCTTGACCTAAAATATGTTTTCGAAAGTGGTCAAGAATTTCTTATAATTTAATAAAGAGATATTCACGTACTAGCTTAAATTCGAAGCCAAAGTCGTCAGAATAAAGTATGCCAGTAATAACTTAGAATTATAATTCACCAATTTATAGTATTCACAGCAGTAAAAATACTTCTGTTTCAATCAGATATGAAAGACGTTGAAAAGGCGTTCCAAGATGCAATACTCGTCTTCGTTGTTTCTCCACAGGTAGAAAAATTGGTGATTGTTTAACTATATTATGATAAATGTAGGGCACGTCTTGGGTAGAGGCTGCACGCATGTCTGATTCACACTACGTTATCGAACGTTGCATTTTGTAAAAAGGCACGACAATGTGACGACAAATTTTTGGTTGCGCTGATTGGCTCCGAGCGCGAAGATGCTTTGATTTGAGGCATACTTCGAAGTCAGTCGATTATTCCCGTAAACAAACGGACTTGCGTTAATTTGTCTTAAATGTCAACATTTTGTGCATAAAATCTACACACCTTGTAAATATTTGTAGAATCGCATCCGTGGCTCAGAGGTGCATGCAGTGTGTTTAGTGCTTTCAAACTACTACAAATAGGTTGTTTTTGAACAGAAAACTAAATAAAAATTTTTCTAAGGGTTCCGGGTTTTTTTTTATACACACTGAATATAAAGGGTAGTCCCACGAGACTATACATCTCCGCTAACGTCTTTTTGAAGCGATTTTGAGGCGAGTTCTTCGTATCCTAGCGAAGGAAAGTGGCGTACGTATATTTATACGAAAACCTCCGGAGACAATTTATCGTAAAATCGACTCAACGAGGAATAAAACACGAAACAACTTTTTCAAATTTTCTAATCATTAAAAATATAATTTTCTCCTAGGTTTCATGGAATGGTTCAAGACACAACTGGCTATTCGTAGAAAGTAATTCTAAAGACAGAAATCAACAGTGTCAATGATATTCCCATATCCTTACTATTTTTGTTCCAAGATTTATCATCAATTCTTTCCCAGTACTAGTTAATTGCTGTCTTTTTGCCTTGAAACATCTTATAATAACTAATGAATAGAGCATTTTCACACACAGCAAAATCAGTTTTCTCCCAAGTTTGTTTGAACAAAATCACTTGAAACTGCAATTAAAACTCCTCGTGACACTGAAGATTTCAATTGGGCAATCAATGGAAATGCTGTACCCTGATTATGACGGTCTGACGGTTATCTATTTACATATCAAACAAACTGAAATAGAGCAAAAACGAAGAAAGAATACGAAAAAGTTGTAAAATGTTGTTTCAAATTCACATTACATGTTTTCAAATTAAGATCTTATTGCTGATCTTTAACAAATCTGTTTCGAAACTATGAGAATGAAGTGATCTGACAAAATAATAACGACATCCAAGAATTAACGGTAACCCAAAATAGATATATTTGTTTCAACAGGTTAGGAGGGTAAGACTACGCGAACACAGCATGTAGACGCAGAGTAGCAAATTGTATGGTATATACGTGTAAACCGAGCCGAAAAATACAGATTGACCTTAAATCAACTACAGACTGTTTTCGCTGATAGTGGGAGATGTTCTTTCTGGTGGAAATTTCCCTGGCGAGTATCCAGCTATGGAGAGTTTTTGAACCAGATCGTTTCTAATGGATAAAGATATTTTTATATATAACTATAATTTTATTTCGACTTACTTTTTAAGGCTCTTGATTTCTTGGCCATTGCTGAGAACGAATTGGCCAACATAAGTGAAAGGCGGATTGAATCGAATTGGTGAATAAAGGTACAATCAGTTCCAGAAAACATTGGTGTATAATAGCCCAGTCTTCATAGGTGTATTGTAACGGCCAAAGTTAAAAATTTGCGCGTGGAGTCCACTACCCTCG